>CM077080.1:15466458-15920560 GCA_039513925.1 Platanthera zijinensis
ATGATTCCGCTGTCAGGCTCTCACTAGCTGACAAGGCCGGTTGATCTCTCGTGGAAGCCCAGTCCTTAGCTCTGATGATGATTTCGCTGTCAGGCTCTCAATAGCTGACAAGGCCGGTTGATCTCTCGTGGAAGCCCAGTCCTTAGCTCCGATGATGATTCCGCTGTCAGGCTCTCACTAGCTGACAAGGCCGGTTGATCTCTCGTGGAAGCTCAATCCTTAGCTCCGATGATGATTCCGCTGTCAGGCTCTCAATAGCTGACAAGGCCGGTTGATCTCTCGTGGAAGCCCAATCCTTAGCTCCGATGATGATTTCGCTGTCAGGCTCTCACTAGCCTACAAGACCGGTTGATCTCTCGTGGAAGCTCAGTCCTTAGCTCCGATGATGATTCCGCTGTCAGGCTCTCTCTAGCTGACAAGGCAGGTTGACCCCTCGGTAGGCTAAGTGTTTTCACCCTGAGGCTGTCTCGTCACACAGGCTCCCATTAGTTGGCATGACAGGTTGACCCCTCGGGAGGCTCAGTGTTTTCACCCCGAGGCTGTCTTGTCACCTAGGCTCCCATTAGCTGGCATGACAGGTTGACTCCTCGGGAAGCTAAGTGTTTTCACCCCGAGGCTGTCTCGTCACCCAGGCTCCCATTAGCTGGCATGACAGGTTTACCCCTCGGGAGGCTAAGTGTTTTCACCCCGAGGCTGTCTCGTCACCCAGGATCCTATTAGCTGGCATGACAGCCTGACCCCTCGGAGAGGCCTTGTGATCTTTCAAATCGCGAGAACAAGCTACACTCAGCGAATACGTTGGGTTGGATGTTTCTTTCCAAGCTTGTGCCAACCTCGAAAAGAGCGGGGATTGTGTACAACCCCGTATTCGCAGAGTAGGGTCCCTTCGGCAGGTGCAGAGCCAGTTTTAAGTTTTTAAGCTTTTTAGAGATTTTGGACTCTTAGTGACCAATTTTGGCTTGAACTTGGAAATATACTAGTAGGGGAAGGAAAAATCTGCATCTCCCCCCGGTCTCGCTATGCGCGATGAAGGAGCGGTACTCCGGACGGAGGCCAAGGCCTCACCCCCTGCACCCCTGACCCTTGGGCGAGCTCGGCCGGCGGCCTGGAGCTCGCCCGGGCACCCTGCCCCTTGGGTGAGCTCGGTCGGCGGCCTGGAGCTCGCCCGGGCACCCTGCCCCTTTTGGCGAGCTCGGCTTGAGTGTCCGAGGTGGGGGTAAGGGGGAGGAGCACGGTTCGACCTCCCCCTCCCCCTGGACCTCTTGTTGTCATGTTTACCATATTACCCCCAGGGGGGATTTTTCCCTTTTACCCCCCAGTGTGGATGTTTTCTATTGGCTAGAGGCTTATTTGCCTTGGGGGCATTTTGGTCATTTTGACCCAAGGACTACTTGGAAAAAACTATAAATAGACCCCCTTGGGTATCTTTGGAGAGGCGGTGGCTTCTGGCTTCCTCCTCCCTAGCTTTCTTCTTGGTAGAGTTGAGAGAACTCTCCAAGGTTCCCAGCTCTCATTGGTAAGGGAGGGGAAGCGTTCTTGTGACCTTCCGGGTGTGTGGTGGGACCTCCGCGCTAGAGTCGAGGGTCTGTTCCTAGTTTCCCAAGTCTTTGGTCCGTGACATCCCTCCGAGTGTAGTAGGTGTGAGGTCACCCCTTCCCCAAGGGTCGAACTCCACAGAGACCAAGTTTTTGGTTTCAACATTTTGGTGCGGTGAGTGTGGAGAGTGACCAGCACAGAAGATCTCGGGAGAGTGTCATGGCTGGAGATCAGGGAGGTAGTGATGACCTCGGCGGTCTCCCCAACTCAGGACCCTTCGTAGGAAGGGAAGAGTTCATGGCTTCCATCTCTAGCATCATGGAGATATTGCGAAGCATTGCCCCTCGGGCTGGCAGCTCAGCTCCCACCCCCCAGGGACCGGCTCCCGGGGATCTCAGTGAGCTGCCCCCTAGAGATCTAAGCGAGATCACTCCGGCAGGGGAAGAAGGAAGTGCCCCAGGGAGGCGACCTAGAAAGGAGAGGATGGGAGAGGGGGTCGAGCGAGACCTCTCCGGCCGGGAGTTGTTCCCCAGCCCGTCAAGTGCTCGCCACTTAGGCGACCAGGTCGCGCCAGTAGAGACCGCGAGACCACACCTCAGAGGGTCACCCTTCAGCGAGCTGATCATCTCAGCTCCCGTTCCCGAGGGGTTCAGGGAACTTGACAAGGCTTACTATACCGGGAAGGATGATCCCGTCCAGCACCTGCAATGGTTCGAGGATGCCGTCTCCACTAGGCCAATGACGGATGCCTTCAAGTGTCGTCTCTTTGCGATCACGTTGAAGGAGAAGGCAAGGGACTGGTTTCATCAACTCCCTCCGAGGTCGATCTATGGGTTCGAGGACTTGAGCCGAAGCTTCCAGCTCCGCTTCTCCACCTCCAAGAAGAGGAAGAAGAGTCCTGAATCCATCTTCCTAATAAGGCAGAGAGCCGAGGAGTCGCTGGCCCACTACGTTGACAGGTTCCAGGAAGAGATCCTGGATATCCAGGAGATGCCGGGGTATGCTCTCCAGATGGCCTTCACCTTTGGGCTGAAGGAGGGCTTCTTCAAGATGAGCTTGACTCGGAAGGCCCCCCTTTCCTTCGAGGAGCTGATGGAAAGGGCAGCAGAGGAGATAGCTATGGAGGCGGCCAACCCGGCATTTGTCAAGAGGTTGGCAAAATTGACGGAGGCAGAGTCAAAGGAGCAAGGTGGCTCAAGACAGCAGGAAGGAAGAAGGAGAGAGGAGCAGAGAGCCTAGGGGTTCCAATGACAGGAGGATCCGGAACCAGGCTGGAGGCAGCAGGGAAGACCTGCCCAAAGTCCAGGAAGAGCTCTCGTGCCAGGTGGAGAGAACTTCCACGGGGGCCAAGGGAGGTTCAACTTCCAGAGGCAAGCACCTAGACACCTCCTGCCCCCACCCCAGCAGGCCTTGGCAATAGGCGAAGGAGGAAGAGGTAACAGGAGAGATCGCCCAGCCCGTCGAAAGAGGGGAGAAAGGGCACTACTATACTGTGACTTCCACCAGTTGGAGGGTCATGCCACGACTACCTGCCCCGAGTTCCTAGAGGTAAGGGGGGCGAGAGGCCCTGCCCAGCCTCAGCCGCCGGCACAGGTTGAAGGAGTTCTACCTCAGGGAGGGGTGATGAGATATGCGAGGATCGGGTTGACGTAGGACACCGAGGAGGAATAGCAGTGATCCACGGTGGGGTGGGGATCGAGGCCACTCGGAAGGCGAGCCTCCATGTCATGTACCGCCGGAGCATTGCCTCGACATCCCAGACCGCTCCCCCGGAAGAAAGGGTCACCTTCTCGTCAAAGGACATGCTAGAGCATGAGGATCCCTTCTGCGACGCCCTGGTCATCTAGGCAGCCGTCGAAGGCTTCACCGTCTCCCGGATCTTGGTTGACAACGGAAGCTCTGTCAACGTCGTTTTCAAGAAGGCCTTTGACGGGATGAAGGTAGAGCCAAGGAGGGTGCTAGCCTCGGACGGACCACTGTTTGGATTCTCAGGGGAGAGGAAGGAGGTGGAAGGTGGATTCAGACTCCAGGTGAAGTTGGGAGGGACCTCAAGGAACTGCAAGTTCGTCATTGTTGACGCTCCAAGCAACTACAACGCCATCTTTGGAAGGCCCCTCATCAGCGCCTTCCGGTGTGTGCCCTCATCCTTCCACCAGTGCCTTAAGTTCAACTCAGAAGGGATCCAAGTTAGGATCAAGGGAGACTCCAGGATGGCGATGCAGTGCTACGTCACGGCTGTCAACACCATATCTTGGTTGGCTAAGGCGGAGGAGATGGAGAAGATCATGGAGAGCCTGAGCAGGATGGAGGTATCTAGTGGGAAGTAATCGGATGGAGACCACCATGTCCGGACCCCCTGAAAAAGCCTCGCCTCGGCAGAGTAATGTATCTTTCTTTTATATTGTTGTAAGGAGTCCAGCCCCCGACCTGTAGAGTCGGGGGGGGGGGGGGGGTCATATAACCCACCAGGCTCACACCAGCTGGTAGGGTCGAGAGTGCCTCGGGGGGGGGGGGGGTGGCTCATTTTTCCTTAGCTCTGATGATGATTCCGCTGTCAGGCTCTCACTAGCTGATAAGGCCGGTTGATCTATCGTGGAAGCCCAGTCCTTAGCTCCGATGATGATTCCACTGTCAGGCTCTCACTAGCTGACAAGGCCAGTTGATCTCTCGTGGAAGCTCAGTCCTTAGCTCCGATGATGATTCCGCTGTCAGGCTCTTACTAGCTGACAAGGCCGGTTGATCTCTCATGGAAGCCCAGTCCTTAGCTCCGATGATGATTTCGCTGTCAGACTCTCAATAGCTGACAAGGCCGGTTGATCTCTCGTGGAAGCCCAGTCCTTAGCTCCGATGATGATTCCGCTGTCAGGCTCTCACTAGCTGACAAGGCCGGTTGATCTCTCGTGGAAGCCCAGTCCTTACCTCCGATGATGATTCCGCTGTAAGGCTCTCAATAGCTGACAAGGCCGGTTGATCTCTCGTGGAAGCCCAATCCTTAGCTCCGATGATGATTCCGCTGTCAGGCTCTCACTAGCTGACAAGACCGGTTGATCTCTCGTGGAAGCCCAGTCCTTAGCTCCGATGATGATTCCGCTGTCAGGCTCTCACTAGCTGACAAGGCAGGTTGACCCCTCGGGAGGCTAAGTGTTTTCACCCTGAGGCTGTCTCGTCACCCAGGCTCCCATTAGCTGGCATGACAGGTTGACCCTCGGGAGGCTCAGTGTTTTCACCCCAAGGCTGTATCGTCACCTAGGCTCCCATTAGTTGGCATGACAGGTTGACTCCTCGGGAAGCTAAGTGTTTTCACCCCGAGGCTGTCTCGTCACCCAGGCTCCCATTAGCTGGCATGACAGGTTTATCCCTCGTGAGGCTAAGTGTTTTCACCCCGAGGCTATCTCGTCACCCAGGCTCCTATTAGCTGGCATGATAGGCTGACCCCTCGGAGAGGCCTTGTGATCTTTCAAATCGCGAGAATAAGCTACACTCAGCGAATACGTTGGGTTGGATGTTTCTTTCCGAGCTTGTGCCAACCTCGAAAAGAGCGGGGATTGTGTACAACCCCGTATTCGCAGAGTAGGGTCCCTTCGGCAGGCGCAGAGCCAGTTTTAAGTTTTTAAGCTTTTTAGAGATTTTGGACTCTTGGTGGCCAATTTTGGCTTGGACTTGGAAATATACTAGTAGGGGAAGGAAAAATCTGCATCTCCCCCCGGACTCGCTATGCGCGATGAAGGAGCGGTACTCCGGACGGAGGTCAAGGCCTCACCCCCTGCACCCCTGCCCCTTGGGCGAGCTCGGCCGGCGGCCTGGAGCTCGCCCGGGCACCCTGCCCCTTGGGCGGCTCGGCCGGCGGCCTGGAGCTCGCCCGGGCACCCTGCCCCTTCTGGCGAGCTCGGCTTGCGTGTTCGAGGTGGGGGTAAGGGGGAGGAGCACGGTTCGGCCTCCCCCTCCCCCCTGGAGCTCTTGTTGTCATGTTTACCATATTACCCCCAGGGGGATTTTTCCCTTTTACCCCCCAGTGTGGATGTTTTCTATTGGCTAGAGGCTTATTTGCCTTGGGGGCATTTTGGTCATTTTGACCCCAGGACTACTTGGAAATAACTATAAATAGACCCCTTTGGGTACCTTTGGAGAGGCAGTGGCTTCTGGCTTCCTCCTCCCTAGCTTTCTTCTTGGTAGAGTTGAGAGAACTCTCCAAGGTACTCAGCTCTCATTGGTAAGGGATGGGAAGCGTTCTTGTGACCTTCCGGGTGTGTGGTGGGACCTCCGCGCTAGAGCCGAGGGTCTGTTCCTAGTTTCCCATGTCTTTGGTCTGTGACATCCCTCCGAGTGTAGTAGGTGTGAGGTCACCCCTTCCCCAAGGGTCGAACTCCACAGAGACCAAGTTTTTGGTTTCAACATGCGAGCATTAAGAAAATATTTCCAATATTAAGTAATAAAAGTTATACTAATGAGAGGGATTAACAATTTACATATAAAAATATGCTTACATGCTATTGCATCCGATACGGTGCAAAAAGTGATCAAAATCCTTCTGTCCATAGAGATTTCTGTATGCATGAATGGAGAGCATGTTGAAAAAATAGTAATGGTATTGCATGTTGAAAAATGTACATGAATACCTCTTTTGATCTAGATTACTCCAATCAAGTCGTTGGATTGTCATCCACCCCCGACCGCGAGAGTTTATTTCTTGACTCGTACCAATGTAACCATCCTTCTGCAATTGAGTCATGATACCTCGTCCAAGGTGTGAATAACGGCGGCAATGGAGAATTTTCGGCTAGTTTAAGCAAAATGAAATGATTCTCATTGATGAAGCCTATAGAAATCATTTTGGGCAATGTGGGTGGCATAGAGCGACGAGGTAAAAATGTAAAACATTGATCACATGAAAGCTCTATCACACCCACATTATAACATGATGCAATTACAAGCCCGAGATCAGGTAGGGACATCCAATTTTCAAGTGGTGCGGGAGTCATCGTGCATTCAAGGGATGTTAACAACTCCCTTCTTCTATTGTTGCTGAACACTGCCTCATAAAACTCATTGTAATTTTCAAGTTCAACATGAAGCGATTTCCGCACCTGTACTCAATTGTCCCCCAAATCCAAGGCGAGACTAACAACCCGAAAACCACAATGTCCATCACCAAGGACATCCACTACTTCTAGTACATTGCCCGATAAATAACTTGGCAATTGATCATGAATCTGTCGCAGAAAATGATCGTTTCTGGTCGAATGTTCCAGACGAACGTTAGTTCTCTTTCGTGCATTTAGCTTTCCCGACAGCCTCGGTTTCTTAAAATTCTTGTTAGCCTCAGCTTTCAACACATGTTCAAAGTGTGAGGGGTCACGTTTAGTGGACTTCCAATCATCATTGAACTTCTTATAACTTTCTCTTGGCCTACCTTTGATGCGTGCTAACTGTCCCTGTGGCTCAATTGTTTGAGTGTTTGATGGATCTACAAATTCTTGTAGTTTTCGTTTAATTTCTTTTTTTGATATTCATTAGAAATGCCAAATCGTTGTACAATGACAGTCAATTCACTTGTAATGTCAACCGAAGGCTCTTCAGTTACCATAGTCACTTCATGCATTGTTAGCTACTTCCAATGTTTATGTATTAATCATAACGGGCAAGACTTTGAAGTAGAAATAAAGTAGACCAGTTCATGGGCACAAGGTATTCCCAATGACAACCTTGTCCTATGATTGTATTTAGTAGCACTGCTGAGTTGAGTACTCTTTCTCACCAAGTCCTCTCCACCTTAATGTACTGTAAGGCCTTGATAGATACAAACCCCAAAAGCTCGGAATATAGAGGGCCTAAGTAATCCTTATTTACCTGTATAGAGCTCTGTCCGAAGGCCCGCTTAATGTCAGTATGCTGCAACTTGATCATCTGGTCAAAGGCCTTCCATATTGTTCCAAAGTTCCCCACCGAAACCTCTAGGAATTTTTTCAGCTGGCTGTGAGCACTCTCCACTCGATTTGTCGTGGTGCTACAGAGATGCAGGTATTTGTCAGCCCATGCACATATAAAATATTCCCTGTAATTGTCTAGCCATGAATTGTTGACATAAGCCAAAGCTTCGGGATATTCAGAAAAATCAGCAAACATGTTGTTAAACCTCACAGTTACATCGTTCTCACATGTTGCCTCAACGACACGTTGTCATGCGAACATGAAACGTTCGAAATCCTTTCCCTTATAGAAATACTTTTTGCAGTTAGCTAGAATGTTTCTGTTTATGTGCACCTGACATAGAAGATTTTTAGTATGAGGGAACACAACCTTTATAGCATTCATTAAGGCAATCTCCCTATCTGTCACCATTACAACTGGTACGCATCCTGGTTCAAGTACAGACTTGAAACAATCTAGTGCCAACCTGTAGCTGTCCTCTGTTTCGTCAGCCAAGAACGTGAAACATGAAAAAAATGACTGATTAGTAGAGGACACACCAACAATGCACAACAAGGGCATCCGATATCTGTTTGTTTTGTAAGTGCAGTCTAGTTGGAAAACCGTGGGAAACATATTGCTAAGTTTGATGCAAACTGGATGAGCAAAAAAAAAACTACGTAGTTGATTGGTTCTCAGATCTATTCTGTCGTAGCACACGTAGCCTTCTGTAGTAACACATCGATACAAAAATTGCAGAGGGGTTGCTACATCTAATACTTTCTTCTGCAACTTCACTCTCTCGTTGTAAATAGTTCTTATGGTTGTTGTGTTTTCTTCCCTACTTTTTTTCACGGCAGCTAAAATTTTCCGTGGCTTGACTCTGGAACTATACATCTGTTCCACTATCTTGCCCTCAGCCTCATTTAATCGGCTAGCATACGCGTGTGCCTCCAAATGAACATTTTCATGGTTATGCTTACCACAAAGAACGATAACCTTCCATTCATCAACATTTGCTGATTTTTGGCCTTTGATATTGAATGGGCAACCACACCGCTTACTTGATGATTTCCTACATTTTTTGTTCACAAAATCTTTCCTATTTTGATTAGCCCGGTATTTCCCTCCTCTGTCACAACCCAAGAAAATACGAGGTGTGAGTCGAGCGGTTAGCTTGTCTGAACCTTTTATCATCACAACGAAACCCAAACTTAAGCCAACACCTCGAACCCACTCAACAAGTGATTCTCTAGAGGGAAAGAGTTGTTCGGTCTCAAAACTAGATGCAACATCAACTTCCACTGCAAATACACAACAGTGCCATCACTTACAACAACTCGGAGTACACAGCCAGTAGGAGTTCACTGGAAAAACCATACAAAACATACAAAGACATACAAAATAATGCAAAACCATACAACCAAGACAACACCACACATCAGAGCATCCAAAACCATACATGAACAGAGCATACAAAACCATATAGAGTAGTCTGAAGAGGTTGACTTGTTGACTAGAGGCTTGATGCGGACTGCAGGGCGCTATGTGCATGGAGCGTGTTGGTGTATGCTTAAGAGATGTTTTAGGCTCCTTGTTGAAATTCTTTAGATTGTCCATGTTGTTCTGGGTGCACACCTGTGAGCGGAACGCACAGAGGCGCGCAGAGGGCGTAGGGAAGCGCACAAGGGAACGACGCGCGTAGGTGCAGAGGGCGCGGGGGAGCGCACAACGGAACGGCGCGCGCGAGAGCGCGAAAGGGAGCGGCGCGCGCGAGAGAAAGCAAGGGAGCGGCGCGCGCGCGAGCGCGCAAGGGAGAGGCGCACGCGGGAGGAGAAGTGGAGGAATTTGTTGGAGGAATTCTCGGGAGGAGAAGAAGATCGAAACAAATGAGGGCTAGGAGATCTATTTATTGATTTTAAGAGGACAACCCTGAAATTTTACCCAATAACCACCAGACTGACGAATGGTAACGTTCGGATTGGAGCATGCAGATTAACAATTTTATGAAAATGACGATATTGCC
This sequence comes from Platanthera zijinensis, assembly GCA_039513925.1. NCBI lineage: Eukaryota > Viridiplantae > Streptophyta > Magnoliopsida > Asparagales > Orchidaceae > Platanthera > Platanthera zijinensis. The sequence continues at coordinate 15,475,928 of CM077080.1, forward strand.
CTCAGACTGTTTTAGCCCAACGATAAAATTAACCGTCCATCCTGCGAGTGGAGGGCGGTCCGGAGGGGCTGGCGGTTGGGGCATAGCGGCCCCTACCAAGGTCGGGCGGCCAAAAAACCGCCTGACTTGGGCGACAAGGAGCCCGCCCAAACAAGGCAGCTAAGGGGCCACCTAATTTGGGCGGTCACGCCTCCTATGGGGGGCGCCGAAGAGGGGGGTCTGGCTGCCACCCGCCCCAGGACGAATGGAGGCCTCCCAGATTGGGCGGCCAGAGGGCTGCCCGATCTTAGCAGTCTTGCCCCCACTACAAGGGGGTGGGCGACAGTGTTGTCGCCCGCCCTAGGCGGAAAGGAGGCCACCCTGATCAGGGGGCAGGCGAGGGGAGGGCAGCTGTGTTGCCGCTCTCCCCAGGCCACGCTAATCGGGAGGTCAGAGGGTCGCCCGATCTAGATGGCCTTGCCCCCGCTGCGGGGGGCCTGCGAGGGGGGGGGGGCGGCTGTGCCGCCGCCCTCCCCAGACGAAAAGGAGGTCGCCCGATCTGGGCGGCCTTTCCCTGCTATTTGGGGGGGGGAGGGGTTCCCAATTTGGGTAGCCGGAGTGTTTGACGACAGTGGGTCGCCTTGCTCGGGCGGTTATGTCGAGGCGGTTATGCCTCGGTTAACCCCCACTCTCGGGCAGTTGTCCCGTGGTGGGGGGGGTTTTTTCCGATACTCGTATCTCGCGCGGTGCACTTAATGTTCTTAGGGGGACCCATCAAGTTTATTTAGATAAGTAGCATTCTTGTATGTTCTCATTTCTCTTTTAGTGATTAAATTTTAGAAGCTAATAATTTTTCCAATTTCAAATTTCATTACTGTTGCGGGTAGCCCGATTTTCCCCCAATCCAGAGAAATCAGACAGTCTTAACTCGGAATCAGACCGAGTGCGCAAACAGTCAAAGTAAACCGCAACAAATGACAAAAGACATTTTTGACGTGGAAAACCCGAAAAAGGTGAAAAACCACGTGACTGAAGTTGTGCCGAGCCAAAATCCACTAGCTTCTCGGAGTTTTACAAAGATTGATTTGATCTCAGAGGGCGACAGACCGCTACTTCGTTACAGGTGCAATGTGCGGAAAATGAGGAAAAACGGCTAAGCCCTCAGAGCCACGATTGAAGCGATCCGATCTTGAAATGTTGCTGAGCTCGCGGAATCTTGGTGTGAGTGTTTCAACTGGAAATTTCTTTAAGTCCACGAAACTTCTGGAAGCAGCCCTCACGCATATGTGAAGCCTTGATGGGAGCGCTCTTGCAGATGTGTTTGACGTGACTTGAAGCGTGTTGGAACCTTAGCGCAAGGAGAAGAGGGGAGTGAATTCCTAAGTGGAGAATCGGCCTAAGTCTACGATCCCGCCGGAAAACCTCAGAGCTCTCTCCCTTGCCTCTGGAGTTGCTTTGTCTTCAAATGAAGACATGAAAGCATATTTATAGTTTTTTGAAGGATCATGGTGGTAATTGTGTCAGTGAGTGATATGTGTTGGAGAATGACGTCACTCCGTTTCGATCACCTGGATCACCAATTTTGTCAAAATGACGGGACTGCCCCCTGGCAGTTCGGGGGGTCCGGGTAAGGTGCCCGACGGCGGGGGTGGCCAGAGGCGTCCGGAGTCGCCGGCGGCGGCCGGTGCGCGGGCGCGATGCACACGCGGGCAAGGGCGCAGCGCACGCGGGGGATAGGCATGGGGCTCGTGGGCCCGCGCGGGGCCCTGCTTGTTCGCTGTGCGCGCTGCGCGCGCGACACTTTGACAACGCGTATGTCGCACTCGTGCGGACTGTGCGGACTGTGCGCACACGCAGGCAGCGCTAGCCGCGCATGCCCGCGCGCAGGCCGGGCGCACTTGCGTGCCCCTGCCGTGCGCGTGCATGGGTTCGACATCCCTCTTGGGTGCTTTCGGGTTTTCCGACTGTGCGCGGCTGGCTTGGCCGATTTGGCTTTCACACCCTTGATCGATATGCTCCTGATTTGACTCGAGAATTTTAAGGAGAACCCATCAATTGCCTACCGGTAGGTAACCAATTTCTGACAACATATATTATTGCGGCAAGTTCAAATGCATGCAATTGAATTTTTGATTTTGTTTTTCAATGATCCGCAGGAATTTGTTTTTTTTTAATAATTTCAATTTTGATATTCGACTTCAGATGTAATTCGTTCATCAGAAATGGAATTGATCGGAAATATTGTTTGGCTACATTATGGCTGTGTTTGAGAAACCTGTGGGGCGCCATTCCGGCAGGGCCGAGCCGGAGGAAATCGTTTGGGAAGCTAATCGCGAGCTCCAGTCCACCCCGGCCAGCGTGAAAAGGCGAAAAACGGCGGTTTTGCCGCTGGTCTCTCGCGCTCCAGTCCGCCGTTCAGCCCGGCCGTTTTCTCTCTCCTTCCCGGCGTGCCACCGGACTGATTTGCAACGGGGGCCAAACACAGCCTATGTAAATACTAAGGGAGGGGTAATTTTCATGGAATTGATTTTAGTTCAAAATAAAAATCGTCGGTTTTAACCTCAAAGCCAACTCTTCCTCAATTCAAACGCACCGAACATCACTACTGATTTGACGCATACCTTTTCCTTGTAAATCTCATTTTTCTTTAGAATCTTCAAATTTCTTATACTAATACACAATTCTTGTTTGATTTTGCGAGACAAAAACTACATAATCATATAATATATATTTGACATGACAAATTATGACAGTCGTAAAAAAAAAATAACTAATTTTAAGCGAAAAAAGTGATGGAATTTTTTAAGCGACGTCTGTAGTTCACAAGCTGCGGTTCATAACTGTCATATAATAGTGGAGGATTCAAAAAATTCAATCTTATCGAAGTCATTTCTCCCTTATTTGACCATCATTTTTGAAGTATAAGTAGTCAAAATTCACTGCCACGACGAAAGAAACCCAAATACACTAACCATTTTGAAAAATAATGAGGATGTCAGTGTCCCTCGGGCCCCCTCTGAATCCGCCCCTGCCATGTAATGTTAGATTCATTTTAATCATCGTGATACAAATGTCACCACTGAAAATAAACCTAACATCCAGTGAACATCAAATTCAAGTAACAACAACAACAAGATTCAAACCTTTATCCCATTATAGATCAAATTCAATCAACAACTACTGATAATTCACAAGAGATATTTTTCTTAAAGGTTTAAATGCACATAATTCCACTGTGACATTACATTATTAAGAGCTGAAATGCATAGTTAATTGGTTCATAAGTTGGAACTTATTAGATGAGTTGTAACACACCCCATCCGTTACAAGTAATATAACAGAAGGTCCGGCCGGGGCCCCACGTCATATTAAGCGAACAGACGGAACGGTTACTAGATTTGAAATACCATAATCCGATACATTTATTTAAAGCCGTAACCTAACTCAGAATCATTCTAGCGGAAGCAGAAAAAGGAGGTAAAGGAAAAACCGCGCCCAACGGCGAATGTCCACTAGACGGCCTTACGGCCTTACATGAAAGTATTCAACTGAAAATAAAGATAGCTTGCATACATCGGCACGCAGGCCGGCAATACATGAAACTAGCTAACAAAAAGGGCTGGGCCTTCGAGGGCCAGCTCAGCAAAAAGGGCTTCGGCCCGCTACTTCCCGCTCGGCTCCGCAGCACCTGCAAGCAAACATTCCACCGAGCGGTGGCAAACAAAGTAACGGTCAGCAAAGGCTGACCAAATTATAACGACCCCACCCCTTTCTCGGGGTGGCGGTGCCTCTTCCCTGCAAGCGGATTAGCATAATCACATAAAGCTAAAAAGATGCATTTAAAGCATCAAAACACCACAAACGTTGGCTCAACCGGCCCAACGCCTCGTGCACTCAGGGCACCTTATCGGTGTACCGGATATCCTCGGTCCCACCACCATTCTCAGTCCTGGACTGGATGGCTACAAAATGAGCATTCGCTAGCCGTGACTCAAAGGTCTCGACTCTCTCCTATGTCTGTAGCAACCCACCAATTATCTTAGGTGGTCGAACTACACCACATAGTGCAGGTACAGTTCGGTCGAGCCCGTTGCTCAAATCGTCGTACCCAACACGCACGACGCGGGTCGACTTCCCCTTGCCTGTTATCGCGTACATAACCGATTGTTATGTAACAAGGGTGGCACTCGCGGCCACCTAAGTTGGGCCCTCAAGGAGCACAACTCCACACACTAGCCATACGGTCTCCGAGAGACGGGCTTCGCACAAATACGACAAAAACCTCTCGAGGGTTGATGTCGACGAACCAACGGCCTAGTGCAAGCATAAAGCAACCACAGAGTCTTCTCCGGGCAATCATAAACATCACCAATCCAGACGCATCCGGATGGGCTTCACACAGCATGCCTAAACCGTACTCGCGCTTCCGGTACTAATGCGATTAAACTAGCGGGGATGTCAACATCGACCCGTCGGAGAGCACCTTTCCCCCACGCGATGGTGGGGAGACACTTCCATGCAATTATGCTAAATAAGGGCTTCACCTGCCCAAGAAAAAAAGTCGTTACCCTTGACGTGCGTTTCTGAGGCATGACTTGGTCACGAACAACTATTGTAGCGGCTTCCACGCACGTATCCGGCTTGCTCACGCCGAAGAAATCTCCAAAACAAATACTCCTGGTGCGGCTTCGTCTTTGCAAAGCTCACCCTAACCCTAACCCTAACCCTAACCCTTGGTCGGCCAAGAGGAGGAGGGTGTAGGTTGGCTTCAACCCTAGCCGGCGGCGGCCGGGGCAAGGAAGAGGGAAGAAGAAGCTCGGGCTATCCCCTCACAGCCGGCGGCCAAGAGAAGGGGGAGGTGAAGATGCCGATCGGGCTAGGTAGTCGGCCGGGGAGAGGCCGTTCTCGCCGATCGGGAAAAGGGCGAGAGAGAGAGAGAGATCAGGAGAGGGAGGCGAGGGAGATGGAGCTCCGGCCACTCTTGCCTTGCCGGCGACGGGAGAGGTGGAGGGAGGCGGGGCTCCGATTTCTGCGCTCCGTCGAGAGAGAAAGAACGAGAGAGAGAGAGGCGATCGGGAGGGGAGTGGGCTGGGTAGGTTTAGGTTTAGTTTTTAGTTTGAATTTATATAACTCCCACCTACAACCGGTTATTGGCAGCCCTCCCATTAAACGCACACCAAACTCGTTCAAACTCGCGCGCCAAATTTACGGGGCGTTACAATTCTCTCCTCCTAAAAAGAAATTTCGTCCCGAAATTCAAAATACGAATAACGAAATGAAATTCGCCATACCTGAGTTAAACAGATCGGGGTACTCCTCGCGCATGACCTCTTCAGGCTCCCAAGAGAGCTCTTCGCGGCCACAATTGTCCCAACGGACACGCACCATCTTGATTGTCTTTCTTCGCAACTGTCGGATGTCGCTATCGATAATACAAATCGGCTTCACCTTAGTAGATAGGCCGCTATCCACCGGCACCACATCGGCTTCCAACACAGAATCGGGTTCTTGCACCGCCTTCCTCAGCACTGAAATATGGAAGACGTCATGCAACCCACTCAGCTCCGTCGACAAAGCAAGTCGGTAAGCTGCCTCGCCGATGCGTTCGGTGATCTCGAATGGCCCTAAATACCTTGGACTCAGCTTCTTCAAGCGACGAACCCTCGACACTCCTTTGAAAGGCTTTATCTTCAGGTACACCCAATCTCCAACCGCGAACTCCACGTTCCGGTGCTTTGCGTTATAATACTTTGCTTGACGATCTTGGGCGGTCAACAACCGCTCTCGAATGATCCGTATAGAATCATTTGCATTGTCAACGTCTTTGCGTTTCAATAGCTTTGTATCACCTGTCTCTGCCCATGCCAACGGAGTGCGGCACTTCCTGCCGTATAACGCTTCGTACGGGGCCGTCTGGATACTTGCCTGATAACTGTTGTTATAGGCGAACTCAACCATGTGCAGGTGATTCTCCCAATGCTGCCCGAAATCCAAAACACACATGCGCAACATATCTTCCATCGTACGATTTGTCCTCTCAGTTTGCCCATCAGTCTGCGGATGGAAGGCTGTGCTAAACTTGAGCTTTGTGCCCAACGATCGATGAACGTGCCTCCAATCACCGGACGTAAACCGTCCATCACGGTCACTGACTATGCTGCGAGGGACTCCATGCAACCGAACGATGTTCTCCACATACAACTTTGCTAGCTTCTCCACTGGATCGCTCTTTCGATTTGGAATGAAATGCGCAACTTTGGTCAACCAATCAACAATCACCCAAACGGAATCATTTTTCTGCAACGACTTCGGCAAACCGTGCACGAAATCCATGGAAATGTCATCAAATTTCCACTCCGGGATTGGCAACGATTTCAAGAAGCCTCCAGGTCGTTGGCATTCGGCCTTCACTAGCGCGCATGTTTGACATTTTGCCACGTAGAGGGCTATGTCCTTCTTCATGCCTGGCCACCAAAACAATATCTTCATATTCTTGTACATCTTTGTGCTCCCAGGGTGAACTGAGTACTTGGTATTGTGAGCCTCGTACATCAATTCTTCCCGTAGAGTGTCAGACTTTGGGATGCACAAGCGATCACCTTTCCGCAGAAGACCGTCTTCAACCAAGAACTGGGAATTTGACCCTTCCGATGCATAATGCTTCATGCTCTCATCGAGCTCCAACGCTCTCCGAACTCTGTCTGCAAGGTCGCATTGCACCTCCGTCCAGTTCAAGCATGCGTTTGCACTAGTACTCCTGTCGACACAGGTAATACCCAAGTCTTCCAACTCCTGGATTAAACGTTCATCATGCCTGCTCAACCAGTTTGCTCGCGCTGGAGTTCTGCGACTTAAAGCATCAGCGACCACATTCCCCTTCCCGGGTGTATAATGAATCTCGAATGTGTAATCTCCGAGGAATTCCATCCATCTTCTTTGCCGCATGTTCAACTCCTTCTGGTTCAACAGGTACTTAAGGCTTTTATGGTCCGTAAAGATGTCAACCTTCACGCCATATAGATAATGCCGCCACAGCTTCAGGGCGAATATCACCGCCGCTAACTCCAAGTCGTGGACGGGATAGTTTCTCTCATGCACCTTCAGCTGGCGCGAGCCGTAAGCTATAACTTGACCAAACTGTAGGAGAACGCAGCCTAAGCCGCTCCCTGAGGCATCGCTATAAATTTCATAGCCGTCCGTACCACATGGCGATCTCAAAATAGGCGCCGTGGTCAGACGACCCTTCAATTCCTCAAAAGCTCGTGCGCACTCTGGTGACCACACAAACTTCTTATCTTTTCTCGTCAAGGTAGTGAGAGGTAAAGCAATCCGTGAGAAGTTCTCCACGAACCTCCTGTAGTAGCCGGCAAGTCCCAGGAAACTCCGGACTTCCGCCACTGTAGTCAGTACGGGCCACTCCTGTATAGCTGCTATCTTCGCTGGATCCACAGCGATACCTTCTCCACTAATGACATGACCGAGAAATGCTACAGACGATAGCTAAAACTCGCACTTAGAGAACTTGGCATAAAGTCGACTTCTCCTCAGGGTGTGCAAAACCAATCTCAGATGGTTCGCATGATCCTCCTCCGACTGTGAATATACCAAAATGTCGTCTATGAAGACAATCACAAATCGGTCCAGATATTCTCGAAAGGTTCTATTCATCAAATCCATGAATACCGACGGCGCGTTTGTCAGCCCGAACGGCATCACTGTGAACTCGTACTGGCCATAGCGTGTGCTAAATGCCGTCTTGGGAATATCACTTTCCCTTATACGCAACTGATAATAACCGGACTTCAGATCCAGCTTCGAGTAGACCGTTGATCCAGCCAACTGATCAAATAGATCATCGATTCTTGGAATCGGATATTTATTCTTCTCTGTCAGCTTGTTCAGTTCTCGGTAATCTATGCATAGACGCAGACTTCCGTCCTTCTTTTTCACGAAAAGGACCGGCGCACTCCAAGGTGAACCACTTGGACGTATATACCCCTGCTCTAGCAATTCCTGCAGCTGAACCTTTAGCTCTGCCATTTCCTTTGGCGCCACTCTATACGGTGCACGGGCCACAGGTTTCGCACCTGGCACCAGATCAATAGGGAAATCAATCTCTCGCTGGGGCGGAATCCCAGGGAGATCTTTAGGAAACACATCCGCGAATTCTGACACAATGGGAATGTCGTGCAAACGGGACTTCGGCTCTGTAGCCTCCAACAATGTGAAGAACAACTCTGCGCCCTTCTGAACTGCTTTTACCACTTGGAGAGCAGACATCAGCGTCTTGCTCGATCCTCGCATACCAACGAATTTGGTCTCGCATTCAGTACCTTGTCCCAAAGTGATTTCCTTCGAGTTGCAGTCAATACATGCATGCTGCTCTGAAAGCCAGTCCATGCCAAAGATCACGTCAAACTCGGATATCGGCAGTAGAGCTGCTTCCAACTTAAACTCACGACTACCAATCCGCACTTGGACACAGCAAAACCTATCCGCACGCAGTAAGCATCCGTTAGGTAGCAAAACATCCATTCTATTACTTGATAACACGGAAGGCACTCCGATGCGCAATATGAAGTCCTTGGATAGAAAAGAATGAGAAGCGCCTGTATCGAACAGTGCTCTCGCCGGATAGTTCCGAATTAGGACGAAATCTGACTCAAACATGTTAAGCATGACATAAAGTAGCAAGTATATAAAGCAGTAGAAACTATATACTACGACATACCTGTCACCACGTCGTTTTGCTTTATGGCCTCCTGTTGGCCAAGGTTGTAAACTCGAGGCTGAGTGGGAGTATAGTGAGAAGCTGTTGACTCCACCGCTTTCCCCTTCTCGGCATAAGATGCCCCTGCCTTCTTCTCAGTCTTCGGAGGGCCGCTGCGGCACTCCCGGGCATAATGCCCCACCTTGCCGCAAGTGTAACAAGTAACCGGGCCTCTACTCGGAGTAGCTCCAGAAGTAACAGTAGAAGGGGCTGGTCCAGACGACCTACCCTTCTTGTTCCACCTGTTGCGGAACCCAGACTTCGAAGAGGTATTTGCCTTGAACTCTGGCTTCTTCACAGCCAGATCTTTCTTACTCTGCACCCTCCTCATATCTACATCCAACGATCTGGCAGAGTTCACCAAAACCTGAAAGCCCTGCGTCATCGGGCCTGAGAGAAGTAGCCTCAGGTCATCCCGCAGTCCTTCATAAAACCTGTTGGTCTTTCGCTCCTCGTCCGCAAACGTGAAGCTGGCATACCGACCCAACCTCGTGAACTCGTGCAAGTACTCATCAACTGAACCTTCTCCCTGAGTCAGACGCTGAAACTGATTCTCCAACGCAATCCTCTGCGTGGAGGGGAGGTACCTGGCCAGAAATAGTCTCGAGAACTCCTCCATCGAGACCTCAGATAGCTGCCTGCCAGCAAGCTGATGCAACTCTACCTCGTCCCACCAAAGCCTTGCCTCTCCATCCAGTAGGAAAGTGGCTATGGTCACCTTCTGAGCTTCATCAGTCTCTGTCGCTGTCAGGGTCCTCTTGATACGGGAGAGCCAATCTTCGACCTGAGTCGGTGATTCCACTCCCGAAAATGTAGGAGGATGGAAGCTCATGACATGTTGCATCTGCCTGTCATTTGCTCGCTTTGCCACTAAGGGCTCAGCAGGCACTTGCCTCGCCGCCATTGGCTCGGCTACAACAGTCTGCTGCGGGACCACCACAGGGTGTACCTGCTCTCTGGGCTGCGCATTGATCATTGCAAACACCGCTTCCGCAACTAATCGGATAGTCTCGGCAGAAGGAGGAGGTGTAGGCGCATCCCTCGGTGCATTACTCTCTGCAGTGTGCTGATTCCGGGACTCCGCAGCACCACTTCTGGTCACCTATAGTTGCAACGCACACATTCGTGACTAAAAGACATAGCAAACATCAAACAAAGGAACGCTCAGGTTCCACAAACAATGTTTTTCAATGTGTTTCATGCATGTTTTTCATTCCTAAGTGGACATTCACGGGTCTTTTCATGTTAAAATGGCAATGCACATAAGTGCTCACCACCCCTTAAAAGGAATTCGACCACGAATTCGAATAAGGAAGATCGACACCGGCCTCTGATACCAAATTGTAACACACCCCATCCGTTACAAGTAATATAACAGAAGGTCCGGCCGGGGCCCCACGTCATATTAAGCGAACAGACGGAACGGTTACTAGATTTGAAATACCATAATCCGATACATTTATTTAAAGCCGTAACCTAACTCAGAATCATTCTAGCGGAAGCAGAAAAAGGAGGTAAAGGAAAAACCGCGCCCAACGGCGAATGTCCACTAGACGGCCTTACGGCCTTACATGAAAGTATTCAACTGAAAATAAAGATAGCTTGCATACATCGGCACGCAGGCCGGCAATACATGAAACTAGCTAACAAAAAGGGCTGGGCCTTCGAGGGCCAGCTCAGCAAAAAGGGCTTCGGCCCGCTACTTCCCGCTCGGCTCCGCAGCACCTGCAAGCAAACATTCCACCGAGCGGTGGCAAACAAAGTAACGGTCAGCAAAGGCTGACCAAATTATAACGACCCCACCCCTTTCTCGGGGTGGCGGTGCCTCTTCCCTGCAAGCGGATTAGCATAATCACATAAAGCTAAAAAGATGCATTTAAAGCATCAAAACACCACAAACGTTGGCTCAACCAGCCCAACGCCTCGTGCACTCAGGGCACCTTATCGGTGTACCGGATATCCTCGGTCCCACCACCATTCTCAGTCCTGGACTGGATGGCTACAAAATGAGCATTCGCTAGCCGTGACTCAAAGGTCTCGACTCTCTCCTATGTCTGTAGCAACCCACCAATTATCTTAGGTGGTCGAACTACACCACATAGTGCAGGTACAGTTCGGTCGAGCCCGTTGCTCAAATCGTCGTACCCAACACGCACGACGCGGGTCGACTTCCCCTTGCCTGTTATCGCGTACATAACCGATTGTTATGTAACAAGGGTGGCACTCGCGGCCACCTAAGTTGGGCCCTCAAGGAGCACAACTCCACACACTAGCCATACGGTCTCCGAGAGACGGGCTTCGCACAAATACGACAAAAACCTCTCGAGGGTTGATGTCGACGAACCAACGGCCTAGTGCAAGCATAAAGCAACCACAGAGTCTTCTCCGGGCAATCATAAACATCACCAATCCAGACGCATCCGGATGGGCTTCACACAGCATGCCTAAACCGTACTCGCGCTTCCGGTACTAATGCGATTAAACTAGCGGGGATGTCAACATCGACCCGTCGGAGAGCACCTTTCCCCCACGCGATGGTGGGGAGACACTTCCATGCAATTATGCTAAATAAGGGCTTCACCTGCCCAAGAAGAAAAGTCATTACCCTTGACGTGCGTTTCTGAGGCATGACTTGGTCACGAACAACTCTTGTAGCGGCTTCCACGCACGTATCCGGCTTGCTCACGCCGAAGAAATCTCCAAAACAAATACTCCTGGTGCGGCTTCGTCTTTGCAAAGCTCACCCTAACCCTAACCCTAACCCTAACCCTTGGTCGGCCAAGAGGAGGAGGGTGTAGGTTGGCTTCAACCCTAGCCGGCGGCGGCCGGGGCAAGGAAGAGGGAAGAAGAAGCTCGGGCTATCCCCTCACAGCCGGCGGCCAAGAGAAGGGGGAGGTGAAGATGCCGATCGGGCTAGGTAGTCGGCCGGGGAGAGGCCGTTCTCGCCGATCGGGAAAAGGGCGAGAGAGAGAGAGAGATCAGGAGAGGGAGGCGAGGGAGATGGAGCTCCGGCCACTCTTGCCTTGCCGGCGACGGGAGAGGTGGAGGGAGGCGGGGCTCCGATTTCTGCGCTCCGTCGAGAGAGAGAACGAGAGAGAGAGAGGCGATCGGGAGGGGAGTGGGCTGGGTAGGTTTAGGTTTAGTTTTTAGTTTGAATTTATATAACTCCCACCTACAACCGGTTATTGGCAGCCCTCCCATTAAACGCACACCAAACTCGTTCAAACTCGCGCGCCAAATTTACGGGGCGTTACATGAGTGCACTATTAGTTTTAAAGAAACAACACATTGCAATCACGAGCTGAGAGAGGGACACCAGAGCCCAACAATCCCCCGTGGTCTCACAAGACCATGCCTATAACAAAGCCTAGTCTTTTACAATGTAAACTTTCATAATCACATTAACGCTCCGTTTGGGAGGACTCATTTTCACCGGTTCATAATTAAGGTCCGATTCATGCGGTCGTGACCGCTTGAACGGTAAAAAAAAATCTTTCCAAACGGAGCCTTAATCTTTTACATTTGGAGACTGCCAGAATCACATTTAGTCTTGTTATGTTGGAGGCTCTTAAAAACAAACTTACAAATATTTTTCAAAACCAACTGTAGGATCAAGCGCATACTCAAACTAAACTTATGAGAAATGTGCTACTAATTCTTTTAAACAAATAGCATATTGCGCTCATTGACCGAAAGAGGATGCTCGAGCTCTCACATGAAGGAAATGTTGTGGAATAACATATTAAAACAATTGCTCCTTGTGAGCGATTCATACTCTTCTATTTGGGACAGAAAAAGACCCCACAAAAAATTCTCCTCCCATACTCTTTAGTTCTTGGTACAGTTGTTGGGGTGGTGAATCACTTCAGGGCCTCTTGTTTCTCACACCGGGTTAGCCCAAGTGAGCTTAGAGGCAAGGGAGTGTGAAGCAGCCCCTGTATGCATTCTTGTCCCTCTGTTTGAGGAGAGGTCGACGATCGTCGAGCTCACGCTTGAGCGTCGACCTCAACTGGCGTCGAGCGTCGATCTCAACTGGCGTCGAGCGTCGATCTCAGCTGGCGTCGAGCGTCGACCTCCGCTGGCGTCGAGCGTCGACCTCCGGTCGACGCCCGAGCGTCGAGCTCTGCCTGGGGCATCGACCATCGCTGATGCGCCGAGCGTCGACCTCGGGTGAGATCGTCGACCTCCGGTCGACGCCCGAGCGTCGAGCTCGGCTCTGCGTTCGACGTTTTGAGTCGTTTTTTACTCCTGAGTATTTATATCCCGTTTTTCGGGGATTAGGGTAAGCAAAGCTAATTTCAGAGAGATTGACGGCTGCGTATTTCCTGAAGAAGACGTATACGAGGTTTATCGTTGGAGGCGTCGTTCAGGGGAGTTTTTCCCTCGGGTAGTTTCTTGTCCAGAAGAAGGTGGGTAGGGTCGGCCTTGGCCTTTGTAACCTTTTGTAACCAGTAATCTTTTGGTGAATACAAGAAGGAAGAAGAAGGGGAGAGAGGACGTAGCCCGGTTTTGGGTGAACCTCTGTAACATCTTGTGTTTTGTGATTGCTCTGTTTTGTTCTGTGATTGTTATTCGATATTCGGATTTCCTCTTCTCGGCACCCCGGATTCCTTACATTTGGTATCAGAGGGAGGTTCTCTTGATTCTTGGAAATGAGTTCAGGAGGAGTGCGGATCGAGATAGAGAAGTTTGATGGCAGTCGATTTGATCTGTGGAAGATGAAGATGGAAGATCTGTTGGTGGATCGAGATTTGTGGGGAGCAATAGCGGATGATCCACCGAAAGAGAAATCTACGGAGGAGGTTGTTGCAGCCTGGACAAAAGCCGATCGGAAAGCCAAAGGTCTGATCCGGCTGTTTCTTACAGACTCTGTTTTAACAAACGTCATGGAGGAAACTTCGGGCCAAGGTTTATGGCGGAAGTTGGAGACTCTGTACCAGAGCAAATCTCTGGTGAACAAGTTGCTGTTGCGGAAGAAGTGGTACAACTTGAAGATGCATGATGGCGGTTCTTTCTCAGAACACCTGACCAATTTCAACACGGTTGTGGGTCAGTTGATCTCTATTGGTGAAAAAATCTCTGATGAAGATAGAGCCATTACCTTGCTCTGTTCATTGCCAGACTCTTGGGACAATGTTATTGTTGCCATTGGGGGCAATGGAGATAGGGCTCTAACCTGTGAGTCAGTGTGTGCAACACTTCTCTCGGAGGAAACCAGGAGAGCAGGTTCCGAGAAGACAAGCAAAGGTGCATTGAGTGTATCCAGATCTCGCCCTCAATGGAGGGATAATAAGCAAGGTGGATCTAGAGACAAGTCTCGGGGTAGATCCAAGAGCAGAGAAAGAGAGAAAGAGAAGAAGCCTGTACGTTGCTGGAAGTGCAATGAGGTTGGGCATGTGAAGTCTCAATGTCCAAACAAGGCTATTCAGAAGAAGGAGGCAGGGTCAACTTCGGGTGCTAAGAAGGAGACCGATGGCGGTGACATGTACATTGCGGCTGCTTGTGTTGCCCATCAGGATGCTGATGTGTGGTATGTTGATACAGGAGCCTCTTACCACATGACCCCTCACAGGCACTGGTTTTGTGAGTATGAGGAGTTTGCGGGTGGTGATGTCATGCTTGGGGATGATACTGCAGTGCAGATCATTGGTCGTGGCAAGGTGATGCTGAAGATGGCCGACGGGACCATGAAGACCCTTCCGGGGGTGATGCACATTCCTGGAATGTGCAGGAATCTGATCTCGGTGGGATCTATGGCGGATGCGGGTGTGATCTTCAGTTGTGACATGCACTCGTGCAGGATGACCCGAGGAGCGATGGTGATTGCCAAAGGCATTAGGCATGGAACACTGTACAAACTTCTTGCTGATACAGTGGTGCCTAGTGGGGCCTTTATTTCTGAAGGCAAAGAGGACCAGGAGGAGCAGTCCAGGCTGTGGCACCAACGGCTTGGACACATAAGTGAGAAGGGACTGTCGACTATGACATCGAGCCAGATGGTGGTGGGTGTGCCCATGTGCACCTCGAGCTTTGGGTTCTGCGAGCATTGCCTACTTGGCAAGCAGAACCGGGTTAGCTTTCAGGGAGTAGGGACGAGGGCCACCGGTTTACTGGATCTTATTCATAGCGATGTATTCGGACCTACTCCAGTTCCATCACTTGGTGGAGCTAGGTATTATGTATCTTTCGTTGATGATTATTCTCGCTATTCCTGGCTTTATTTTCTCAGGTCCAAGGCAGAAGTTCTAGACAGGTTCAAGGAGTTTAAGAACCTGGTGGAGAACCAGTTGGAGAGAAAGGTGAAAGTCCTCCGTTCTGATAACGGAGGGGAGTATTGCTCGGATGCCTTCGAGCAGTACTGTACTGAGCAGGGGATTGCACGTCAGAAGACCACGCCGTATACTCCAGAGCAGAATGGAGTGGCGGAAAGGCTCAATCGGACCTTGATTGAGAAAGAGAGGTGCATGCGCAGTTGGGCCGGTTTGGGGAAGGAGTTCTGGGCTGAAGCGGTAGCTACCGCTAATCATTTGAAGAACAGGTCCCCTACATCTGCAGTGAAGGGGTGTACCCCCTTTGAGGCCATATTTAAGGAGAAGCCAAAATTGGCTTATGCTCGTGTTTTTGGATGTGATGCATACGTTCACATTCCAAAGGAGAAAAGGGGGAAGCTGGATATGAAGTCCGAGCGGTGCATCTTTGTGGGCTACAAAGATGGCATCAAGGGATACAAGCTTTGGAACCCGGTGACGAAGACGGTGACGTATAGTAAGGATGTGGTCTTTCATGAAGTCCGTCCTCAAGTCACTACACGAGTGGAAGAAGAGAAGGATGCAGAGAAGCTGGTGGTGGAAGGGAGCATGGAAGCCTCCTTGGAGGATGCTCAGATTACTACTACAGAAGGTTCGGATTCAGATTCTGAATCTGATGACTTGGAAGAGGTGGGCTTTGATGATGAGTCAGAAGAGGAGGTTGTTGATGCTCCACTTCTGAGGCGCTCAACGAGGGAGAGGAGGGCACCACTCCGGTTTTCCCTTAGTGCTGTTGGAGCACAATATTGCTTGAACATGCTTGGAGAAGATCCCATTTCAGCCAGGGATGCGAGGTCGAGGGCTGATGCAAATCAGTGGGAGCTTGCTATGGAGGATGAGATGGTTTCCTTGCGGAAGAATCAGACTTGGGGTCTGTGCAAGCTTCCGAAAGGAAGGAAGGCCATTGGAAGCAAATGGGTCTTCAAGCAGAAGGTGAAGGCTGATGGCACTGTGGAGAAATATAAGGCAAGGTTGGTTGCCAAGGGATTCTCACAGGTTGAAGGTGTGGACTACGACGAGATTTTCTCGCCGGTGGCCAAGCTCACTTCTATCAGGATGGTTCTCTCCATTGCGGCTGTGCATGATCTGGAGATTGAACAAATGGACGTGAAGACGGCGTTTCTTCACGGGGATTTGGAGGAGGAGATTTACATGCGGCAACCTGAAGGATTCGAGGCCAAGGGCAAGGAGGATCAGGTGTGCAGGTTGAAGAAGTCCCTTTATGGACTTAAGCAATCTCCGAGGATGTGGTATCAGAAGTTCGACACCTACATGCTGGAGTTGGGTTTAGAAAGGTCGAATTCTGACCACTGTGTGTATTTCCAAAGGAAGGGAGAACACTTCACTTTTCTGACACTCTACGTAGATGACATGCTGCTCGTAGGGAATAGTGTCAAGATGATCCAACAGTTGAAGAAGCTGCTCTCTGCCAAGTTCGAGATGAAGGATTTGGGGCCAGCAAGTGTGATCTTGGGGATGCAGATTACCAGGGAAAGAAGCAAGAAAAAGCTTTGGTTGGGGCAGCAAAGGTACGTCGAAGAGGTGTTGAAGAAATTCAACATGGCTGATTGCAAGCCTGTTGGTGCCCCTATGCCCGTTGGGGAAAAGCTATTTGCGGAGATGTGTCCCAAGACACATGAAGATATTGAAGACATGGCTAAAGTTCCATATGCTAGTGCAGTGGGAAGCTTGATGTACGCCATGGTTTGCACTCGGCCTGACATTGCTCAAGCTGTGGGAGTGCTGAGCCGGTATATGGCCAAACCAGGGAAGGAGCACTGGAGTGCGGTGAAGCGAGTGTTCAGGTATCTTCGTGGAACTTCAGATTATTCTATATGTTATGAAGGTGCTGAAACTGGAAGAGTCCTGGACGTGGTTGGACATGTGGACTCTGACTGGGGAGGTGATCTGGATAGCAGGAGGTCCACCAGTGGGTATGTTTTTACTTTATTTGGTGGTGCTATCAGTTGGATGAGTCGACGGCAAGGAGTGGTGGCACTCTCGTCGACGGAAGCAGAATACATGGCTCTTACTCATGCCAGTAAGGAAGCCATATGGCTGAGAAGGTTGTGCTGGGAGCTCGGTTTTGAGCAGGGTCCTGTGAAGATTGGGTCTGACAGTCAGGGGGCTATTCAGTTAGCCAAGAATCCTGCATTCCATGCTAGGACCAAGCATATTGATATTCAATATCACTTCATCAGGGAGAAGGTGGAGAAGCAGGTAGTGCAACTGGAGAAGGTTGACACTAAGGAGAACAGTTCTGATTTCTTAACCAAAGCTGTGCCTGTTGCCAAGTTTGAATGGTGTGCTACAGCAGTGGGTTTGAAGAGGAAGTCTGGAGGAGCTGCTCTCATGTGCTGAAGGTTTCCACCAAGTGGGAGAATGTTGGGGTGGTGAATCACTTCAGGGCCTCTTGTTTCTCACACCGGGTTAGCCCAAGTGAGCTTAGAGGCAAGGGAGTGTGAAGCAGCCCCTGTATGCATTCTTGTCCCTCTGTTTGAGGAGAGGTCGACGATCGTCGAGCTCACGCTTGAGCGTCGACCTCAACTGGCGTCGAGCGTCGATCTCAACTGGCGTCGAGCGTCGATCTCAGCTGGCGTCGAGCGTCGACCTCCGCTGGCGTCGAGCGTCGACCTCCGGTCGACGCCCGAGCGTCGAGCTCTGCCTGGGGCGTCGACCATCGCTGATGCGCCGAGCGTCGACCTCGGGTGAGATCGTCGACCTCCGGTCGACGCCCGAGCGTCGAGCTCGGCTCTGCGTTCGACGTTTTGAGTCGTTTTTACTCCTGAGTATTTATATCCCGTTTTTCGGGGATTAGGGTAAGCAAAGCTAATTTCAGAGAGATTGACGGCTGCGTATTTCCTGAAGAAGACGTATACGAGGTTTATCGTTGGAGGCGTCGTTCAGGGGAGTTTTTCCCTCGGGTAGTTTCTTGTCCAGAAGAAGGTGAAGGTAGGGTCGGCCTTGGCCTTTGTAACCTTTTGTAACCAGTAATCTTTTGGTGAATACAAAAAGGAAGAAGAAGGGGAGAGAGGACGTAGCCCGGTTTTGGGTGAACCTCTGTAACATCTTGTGTTTTGTGATTGCTCTGTTTTGTTCTGTGATTGTTATTCGATATTCGGATTTCCTCTTCTCGGCACCCCGGATTCCTTACAACAGTCTCCCCCACTCTTTTTGAGATCAAACTGATCTAAAAACTCAGGCTCAGATCATACCAAAACTTCAGAACAAAATATAATACATCTCCAAGATCTTAGAATATATATATATATAGCATAAGAATGGCATTGAAGCCTTATGCAAACATACTGCATTCAAAATACAAAGCAGAAGCAATACTGCCCCTGAATCCTCTAACAAAAGCAGCTGACATAGAAGAAACCCAAGCAGCACACGGGACTAAGCTCAGGACCGGCAAACTCTACTTGGCGCCGTTGACAGCAACCTCGCCATCAGAATGAATAGGAACCGACTGCGCCTGAAGCAATTTCACAGGAAAAAACATCAAATTAGACTCGCTGATTCATGAGATCTCTCAACAATAGTTTGTAGAACGATTTCGTGTGGAAATCCTACCAGATTACGGTATTTGAGCGCATAAAACATCTCGAGATAGCGCTTGGTTTCGCGCCTGTCCAGGTTAGAAACGTACTTCCAGAAACCATAGACACCGGATAACGTCATCAGCCTCTCAGAGTAGAGCTTCCAAGTGTATCTGAAGGAAATAAGATGAGTTAAGAAGCTTCCACACAAGCAATGGCGGTGCAGTACATAATGTTTGAAGGGATTGAGGTTTTACTTCTCCTCGATTCGCTTTATAGCTCCCTTCGAAATCTTCTCCCAGTGGGTCGTGTCCTCCTTGCATTTCTCGAAGAAGTTGACGAGCAGCTCGGCGGCCTTATCCCCCTGATAAGGATCAATGTGGAAGCCCGAAGCCCCGTGAACTATGATCTCGCCCGGTCCTCCGTGGATGGTGGCGAACGTAGGCAGGCCGCAGGTCATAGACTCGACGACCGTGAGCCCGAAAGCTTCGTAGAAGGCAGGCTGCACAGAGAAGAGACCCAACAATTCTTCGTTTATCATAAAGTTGGTTTGCAAAAAAATACACAAATTGACGGATATCTCGTGGTCTTTATGAGCGTTACCTGAACGAACACCCCCCTCTTGTCGGCAATGCAGCGGTACAGCTCACCGTTGCGGACGCGGTTCATCTGGGCGGAGATCCACCTGATGTGGCCATCGAGCTTGTACTGCTCGATGAACCCGTACATCTTCTTCATCTCTGCTTGTTCCTCGACGTCCTTCGATGCCTTGGCATGGTCTCCGGCGACCACCACCAGGTTAACGAGCTCCCTCAGGCGAGGATTCTTGCCGTAAAACTCGACGAGGCCGGTGATGTTCTTCACCCGATCGAGTCTAGCCATGGAGAAAATGATAGGCTTGCTTTTATCCTTCAACACACACCTTCAATCCAAGCCATACAAATCAGCAGCATTATAATCAAAACAGTGATGTAATTAGAGTTGAAGATGAGATCAGGATCTCACTTGTGCTCGCTGTTCTCAACATCACTGAAGAGCAACTCTTCAATTTCAGGGTGAAGGGCGGTGAGTCTTTTGCTCTGATCAGCGTACGAGAAGTAGATGGACGTGTCGGCTCCGGGCGACACGATGTTGAATTTTGGATCGAAGACGTCAATTCCGTGAACGACTCTGTAGAGTCCAGGAAGAGTGAAGGCGGTGTGTGATTCATATTGCCCCACAGTATCCTTGCTGAAACATAAACCATGTTATTCTTGCTTTTCCTTAAAAAAAATACATTTTTACAACAACAACAACACATTTCAATACCTTCCAGCAATCTCTTGGAATGTGCTTGTGATGATGAAATCAGCATGGTTCATGGCGATGAGATCGGCTGTGAATTGGCAGGAGAAATGATACTGATCCTCAAACTTCTTCCAATAAATGTCGGAGTTCGGGTACTTCGTCTTCTCCAAAGCGTGGGCGATTGTGCACTGGATAGAGCGGAATGTAAGTAAACGTGCAACCTTCGGGAAATTTAAAAATATATATATTTGCAAACCTGAGTAACTCCTAGCTTGTGTGCCAGCAAAGATGCTACAAGATTTCCGTCGCTGTAGTTTCCGACAATGAGATCCGGTGTGGCTTGCAGCTCTCTGGCCAACTCGTTGGCCACATCCTATATACGTAACATGAAAATAGTCAGTTGAATGAGTTTGGTTCGGGGACGAGTAGGGTTTATAGCATCTCAAGGTTCAAGTGGGAGATAAGAGACTGACATCAGCATAAGTCTCGAGGTAAGGCCACACTTCGAAACGGGAGATCCATTTTCGAACGATTCCTTTCTCGGTTCGGAATGGAACTCGAAGAATGTGTGTGTGCTCGGTGCCGATCACCTTCTCGAGGTGCTGGCCGCAAGTAGTTCCTACGGCATCCGGCAGCAACCTGGTCACCTGCAAAGAGCAACAACAGATAAGAAAACCAATGCATAAATTGATATTGTTGTTGTTAGGAAGAATATGGACCCCTAGGGGAACTAAAACTGAGTATGATACACGTGTTGAACCCGGAAACCACGGCTCAACGAGGAGTTCGGACCGGAGGTGTAGCTCACCTTTACTTCTCCCGAGCCGGTGTCTAGGCCAAATACTTAGAGTTTGGAAACCTATTCACCAAAACAACCTCAAATAGACCCCGAGTCGTAGCGAGAAGGTTCCGCCACACACTCGGAACACACTCGGAACACACTCGGAAGATCTTAAATTGCTTCCCCTCCCAATCAAATTCTGGAACGGACACCTTTGGAGGGCCGCGAGAGCTCCTGACCACCCACCTGGAAACCACGGTGAATGATGAGCTGAAGCTCCTGCCAACCAAAGCTAGCCAAGGGGGAGGGAAAACAAAGAAAATATCCTCTCCAAAGATGCCCCTGAGAATCTATTTATAATTTTCTGGGAATGGTCTGCCAACAGTGAAATCCCGCATTTCTCTTGACAGGTGAGTCGGGCCGGCTTGGCTCACTCGCATAGGCGGCGAGTGCGGAGCAGGATTGGGCACTCGCCCCTTGCCCAGGCGGCGAGTGCTTGGTGGAACTGGGCACTCGCCACTCGCTCCCTAGCCACGGGAGAGCGGGGCTCGCCTGCTCCACTCGCCAGAGGCCCTTCATCAGGCGGGTAGCGGATGCCCGGTGAAGCTGGGTACTTCCCTCTCGCCACCCTCCTCGGGTTGGTGTGGGCCACCCGACAAATATGGGATTGCACAACATGGTCATCTCCATTTTGAAACAAACAACTTAGGGCTTTTTTGGATGAGTGGTTGCAGTTGGAGATGAAGATAAACCAAGTTTTTGAATGAAGCCCCCTGTTCGTGGTAAGAATAAGGCTAAAACATCATTTCGAGGGATCAGTGGTTCCAAATGGGCAAAAATAGTGTCTTTCATCCAACACAACAACGGAGAAAAAAACACTCAAATAAGCGGTCTTAGGCTGATATGGATAAATAATATCGATCAACAACTCTCCCTCAAATCACATGATCATTACTCCTCTTAAATGGAAGTTCAGTAACTTGAAAGAAGCGGGGCTTGACCACAACCTTGGACCCTGAACTTTAAACTCTAAACCCAAAACCACGTCTGACTTTCAGAATTGATTTGGCTCAACCATCGTGCCCCTAAAGGAAACAGGCATTGGGTGCTTGTTTGAGTCACTCCTCTTGAAACATGCTCCGCCATAGTAAAAGATACCAAGACCAATAGGACCCATAGACGGTAGGAACCAATCAAGTTTAGTCAAACTCTTAGGGTTTAGAATTATAAGGTTTAAGGTTTATGGTTTGGGGCTTTAGGGTTTATGGTTTAGGATTTTGGGGTTTAGGATTTAGGGTACATGGTTTTAGGATTTAGGGGAATTAGGGGTGTTAGGTTTAGGGTTTTTAGGGTGTTAGATTTAGGGTTTTTAGGATGTTAGGTTTAGGGTTTTTAGGGTGTTAGATTTAGGGTTTTTAGGATGTTAGGTTTAGGGTTTTTAGGGTGTTAGGTTTAGTGTTTTTAGGGTGTTAGGTTTAGTGTTTTTAGGGCGTTCGGTTTAGGGTTTTTAGGGCGTTCGGTTTAGGGTTTTTAGGGCGTTCGGTTTAGGGTTTTTAGGTGTTCGGTTTAGGTTTTAGGAACCAGTCGAGCTTAGTCAAACTCATTGACCACATACCTCTAGTACGGTGTGTGGACAAAAGGGAGATCAAAGTTGAGAGTATATTTTCAACTTCAAAAGTTTGAGCCTTTAGGTTAAGGGCTAACCACTACTATTTCAACACCCAAAGTTCTTTCTGCTATCTGATGTGGGACTAAACTCAATACGTTAATGTCATCCAAGATGATTTCAACAATTAATCACATAATTCAAGACTCACGATGAGGATGCGAGGAGTGATATCAAGGCCCTGTTGCTTTATCCTAAGAAGCATTTCGCTCTCCAGCGCACGAACTTGATCCAAGATGTACACAACCTGCAAATCAATCCCTAGATCAGTATCACAACGGAAAAAAGGTGGAAAAAAAATTCTTAAGCGGATTCCGCTCTGGAAATCACCTGTCCACCAGTGTCGGGATAACCCAACACATTCGCTTGAGCGAAATAGCCATGGGGGGAGAGGATGACCACATTAAACACCATGGGAACCCTGCCAAGGAAGTTCTCCAAAGTGCATGGATCGGGCGCCTCCAGAAGATCGAGGAGAAGATGAATAGTCTCGTGCACCCGCTCCGCAGTATCTCCCCAACCTTTCTCCAAACCGAGCTCTTGGAACCTAGACAAGGCCATTTTTTAGTCGAATAAAGCACACTCGAAAACATACAAAGCAAGTCATTGAAGGAAAAGCATTGGAATACCTATGGTTGAAATCTGAGTAAGGGGTATCATGTGGGATGCTCAATAGATGCTCCTCAGCCTTCCTCAGCGCAGCCTGGAGAGCACTCAAGCTGTGAATTCTATCATTCAGCATTATACTCTGCAAGGCAAATTTAACAAAATCAGGGAAAAAATAAACTAAGATCTTGATATTTTTCAGAGAAATTAGAGGAAAAAGTAGACCTTTTTGGAATTTCATTTAGTTTAACTTGAAATACTTAATTAAAACATAATAGAAAACAACTCACTGTTCCATTGTAATGATGCTGCAGCAGGAAATTGAGAAGAGGAGACATGCTCTCCTTATCATGGAACAATTTTGACGAAAGATGCCGATTAAGAAACTGCACGCCATTGCCGATAGATTTGGAGAGCGAGGGGCGAGGGAAAGACGAGTTAAACGGCTCAAAATCCAATTCGAGGGTGAAGTTGCTGTTAGATCTGGAGGAACAAATTAGAGAAGCAAATCATACTGATAAATTAGAGTTCAAGCTTCTAATCTACCAGCCATAGCATAGATCCATGAAATTAGAACACCAACCTCCCATCCACAAGCTCTTCTTTGAACTGCAAGTACTCCGGCACAGTCAACTCCTCCACGGCCAATTCGCTCACATTAACCCGCACATATTCCCACACTCCCGGCCTCGGTCGAATTGCCAGTGCCACCCATGGTGGCACAACAATTGCCTCCTGTAAAATTTAAAAAAAAAACACACAAAACACATTTGAATTAAACAAATTTTCACAACAAGCATAGAAAAGTCGGCTTGAATGTTGAAACATCAATTGTACCTGAGAAGCTTTGAGAAAATCTTCAAAGACGCCATCTTTGAGCTTATGTCGATCTGCTTCGGGGATCACAGATTCATACTCTGCTAAAATCTGGTGGGGTTGCAGCATGCCCTTCCCTTGTTTGACAAATCTACAAGATAATACTCTTTAGCTGTTTTCATGAAATTACTCCAGTAAAAAGAATTATCATGAAGACTCGATATTCATTGTGAATCATTTTAGATCTAGGGTGCGTTTGAGGGCACCGGCGCGGCTCTATTCCGGCGGCGAATGGAGCCCAGCGGCGCTTCTCATCGGAGGCGGAACACGCTATTTGGGGAGCCTTCATCTTCTAAAGCTCCCACGTAAAAACAGCTCTAGCCTCTCTGCTTCATAATCTACAGAAACTAATATAAATCTTCTAACGGTACATTTTTTTACCTTCCTCTGTAAATTTTCAAGCGAACTATGAAATATTTTCTCCCCCAACCATGGGATCCATACAATATGCTCTCATTTCAAAGAAGATGGCACTCAGCCTAAGTTATTACCAGATGCTTACTCATCAGCAACTCACGCATGTAAGATAAATTCATAAACATCATTCCAAACAGGATCCAGCAAAAGATTCACGATGCATGCAGCAAAAAACAGTAGTATATGTTCAAAAAAATCTAAAAAAAACAGCTTTTGAATCTCTTAAACTGAGAAATATGAACAGAAGGAACTCAATATATACCTTGAGAAGAGGGACAGCAACTCATTGGTGTGAGCGGAAAGAGTGTCCCCAAGTCTCTCGCGAACACTGTGAATCCGGCCCAACGATTTCTGATCTGCCATGGCTTCTCTCCTCCTTCACAGATTCAGAACAAATCAAACCATAAGAAAACAGAGATGAGAGAAAATCTAGAAACAAAACAAAGAAAAAAAAAAGCTTTTTCAGCAAAAACCCCGGGTCAATGTAGATCTAAACCACGTTTTCGTTAACAAAAAATAAAACAGGGCGAGAAGAGTGAAGAATATTCCATGGGTTACTTTTTTGGCGGCGAAAAAACGGATTTTTCAGCGTTTCTGAAACATGAAATGGAAGAAAAACAAGAAATTTTAAAAGAGATATATATAAAAGAAGGGATCAGATGAGACGTCGCTTTGGGAAGGTTAGCATTTAATTTTAACGTTAAGAAGCTATTTATTCTTTTACTTTAAATATGGATACTGTCCAAATTAACTTGCAGCTTAACTTTTCCTGCAAGAAATATCATTTACTGCTTATTTTGTTTGTTTTAATTTATGGTGTGGCAAAAGCTCTTCTACGCCATGTACCGACGCGCTCCTTAGAAAAACGTCGAGGAAAGTCAAAAAATTCCCCCCCCCCCCCAGAAATCACGCATTAATGGCCGTCTTTTCAGTAAAAAAATCAGCAGAGAGTTCCAGATTAGTCGTGATTTCGCCATTATTTCTGCTCAAAACCTCCGTATCATAGCTCAAAGTTGCATAATTTCTGGTGAATTTGTTCATGTGGGTCGAAGCCAGAGAGAAGAAGGTATTTCTTTTTAGGGGGGAGGGGCAAGAGGAAAGGGGGCTTCTTTACCTTCTCGGGGAAAGAGGAAGAAACAGTGGATAAGAAAGCAGAACGCAATAAGAAGAACAAGCAGAGACGGATGGAAAGAAAACGGAGTGAACGGAGTTGGGAGCAAGGGATGAGAAAAAGAGAAGAACTTGGACCCTTTAAATACCCGAAAATTGGTGGATGGGGCCTCATTTTTTTTAGTAGGTAGAGCCCGGCGTTGCTACTTCGTCGCTGTCGCCACCCAACGGAGAAGAAGAAAGCAGGAGGGAGAGAGAGAGAGAGAAGAGAGAGGAGAGAGAGAGAGAGAGAATGGTTAAAAGTAAAAACCCCTGTTGTGGTTTTTGCCACATGCTTTCTTCTCTCTCATCGGCCAATCTTACTGATCAAGTAGAAAGGTCAAATTTTTCTTGTAATAATTTTTGATCTGCTTTTCTTGCGTAGGAATTGTTTTCTTGTAATATTATTCAAGACGAACCAGTAAGATTGGATGATGAGAGAGAGAGGAAAATCAGTGGCAAAAACACAACAGGGGACTCTCTCTCTCAGTCTCTCTCTATCCAGCTGGGCGTGATAAAAAAAATCTCTATCCAGCTGGACCAGCTCTCTTCTTTACTGTTGAGTGACCGCATCACTAAAGAATTTGGATCCCCAGGAGTTTGTACGGACAACTTCATGCTGGAGTTCGATCTATCTCGCGCGTTGGATTGCGAGATTTTCCGATTTTTTATTATTTTTACTGTTCATTTTGTCTTTTAGCGCCTGGATTCATCTCGCCGTAGGATTGACGAGATGAATCGCTCTCGCGTGTTGGATCGAACGCTATCCTGAAATTCTTCGTACGAACTCCAGGCGATCCGGATCCATCACTAAATTAGAAGAAAAACAAAAAAAAAAATTGTATTTGAATTTATATTTTAGAGCACTATTTATGATATGAAAGTATGAAAGGTAATTTTAAAAATATTTAAAATAGTTTAAACATTTAACTAAAATAATTAAATATTAATATTAAAAATATATTATATATCTATGATAAGATCACCCTCAATATATAGAAATTTCGGACTGCGGGTAGCCAAATTTCCCATAATTCCCAATACTCAAGTGGGGAGTTATGAAAAAAAACAGTCTCGAGTGCGGTTCACATGCCTGATCCACACACGAACTTCCACGTACATGATCCTAACCGCAGCGATCATGCCAGGGGTGGCCTTACCCGGTCGGCCCCTCGTCGGGCGGTGTGCCCAGGTCCGGCGCACATGTGGCCGACGGGTGCGGACGACCCTTCACTGGCCGGCGCGACAGGGGAGGCCAATTAAGCCCAGCCCGCTCAGGCGCTCGCCGACCGGTGCGCCCGAGGTCGGCACACCCGAAGCTGCCGAGTGCAGTCGGCCGACGCGTTCACGGCCAACCCCTCTTCGGTCGGCGCGCCCGGGGAGGGGGGCAAGCCCTGTCATACGCTTGCCAGTCAGTGCGTCCCGGGTCAGCGCCCAGGGGTCGCTGAGTATGGTCGGCCAGCGCACCCGAGAGCGGTCGGCCCTTTGCTGGCTGGTGTGCCCAGGGTCGCCAAGCCCGCCCGGCCTCTCACCGGCCGGGGCGATCAAGGCCGCCGCAGGAGGCTGGCCTCTCCTCGGTCGGCACGCCCGCGGCCGCCGGCCGCATCCGGCTCTCCCTCAACTAGTCTCCGCTCTCCCCTCCCTGGGCGGCTTCCCGCCGCCGACCACCCATGTCGGTCAGCCCCTCTCTACCATTGACGGATTCTTAGATGTCTGATCGTCCCCACGCGATCTCCGTTGTTCGAACAACACCGCGGCCGTCGCAGACCGGATTCCATCTCCGGTCGGCCTCCCCTGGTTAGATTCTTAGCCGTCATCAATTCTCCATCATCCGATCATGCTCCTGCCATCGTCGTTGTCGGTTACCTGGGTAACCACCCACGTAACTGTCTGCATGACCTCCCATAGTAGGGGAAATACGTAGAAAAAATAGAATTGGGTTGTCTAGTAAAATTGTAAAATAATATGTGCATAAATGCGTCATTAAATCAACCTATAAATAACGATCATGATGGTTATGAGCAGCGAATAGACGTATAGCGGCCAAAATCACTCATGAAGCCTATAAATAGGGTCACAGATCCTCATTAATTCTCATTCTCTCATGAACTGGAAAATTATTTTACGGATTTTCTCTCTCCTTCCTCCTTCATCTTCTTCATTCTCTTTTCTCCGTTCGAAGATCTTCAAGCCCTCCTTGAAGATCTCCTTCGCATTCGAAGCTCCCTTCCTAGATCATCTCTCTTCTCCGCTCGGAATTTCTCTCTCCTCTGCTTCTCTTCCTTATGCGCTCACGCACGCGCCTCCTCCTTGCACGCTCCCGAGCACATCTCTTCTCAGCGTGTCTTCACACGCACCACGTCCTTGCGCGCATCTCTTCCTCGCGCGCCTTCGCGCACGCCACCTCCTTGCATGCATCTCTTCCTTGCGCGCCTCCTAGTGTGCTCTTGCGCGCGTCTCTTCCTTGCGCGCTCACGCGCGCTCTGTCTCCTTGCCCGCCCTCTGGCGCGTCTCTTCCTTGCGCGCCCAGCACACTCCGCCTCCTAGCGTGCACTTGCGTGCTCCGCCTCCTTGCGCGCCCACGGGCGCATCTCTTCCTTGCGCTCCCCAACGCACTCCGCCTCCTAGCGCGCTCTCGCGTGCTCCGCCTCCTTGCACGCCCTCACACTTGTCATTTCCTTGCACACTCCTTGAACATCTACTTTGTCTTCGAAGCTTTCTTCAAAGATCTTCGTCTCTCTTCTCCGCACGAAATTTCTCTCTCCTCCACTTCTCTTCCTTGTGCACTCACGTGCGAGCCGCCTCCTTGCGCGCTCCTGAGCACATCTCTTCTCTACGCATCTTCGCGCGGGATGCATCTCTTCCCCGTGCACATTCGCGTACGCCGCCTCCTTGCACACATCTTTTCCTTGCGCACCTCCTTACGCGTTCTTGCACGCGTCTCTTCCTTGCATGCTCCTGCGCGCTCCGCCTCCTTGCGCGCCCTCGGGCGCGTCCCTTCCTTGCGCGCCCTCGAGCGCGTCCCTTCCTTGCGCGCCCCAGCACACTCCGCCTCCTAGCGCGCACTCGCGTGCACCGCCTCCTTGCATGCTCTCATATTCGTCGTTTCCTTGCTCGCTCCCGCGTGCGCCTTCTCCTTGCGCGCTCTTATGTGTGTCTCTTCCTTGCACGCTCCCGCACGCTCCACCTTCTCGTGCGCTCTCGCGCACGTCGCTTCCTTGCGTGCATCTCTTCCCTCCGCACTCTGCGCGCTCAACTTCAGTGAGCGCTCCAGACAAGCGCCCCGCACGCTCACCTCCTGCAACCTCTCCGTGCGTTCTCCTCCGACAAGCGCCATGCGCGCTCTCTACCAGCAAGCCTCCGCGCGCTCTCTTCCAACAAGCACCCCGCGCACTCACCTCCTGTAAGCGCTTCGTGCGCTCTCCTCCAATAAGCGCCATGCGTGCTCTCTGCCGACAAGCGCCCAACACACTCACCTTCTGCAAGCGCTCCACGCGCTCTCCTCCAAAAATGTCTCTCGCACTCTCTACCAACAAGCGCTCTGCGCGATCTCCTCCAACAAGCGTCACGCGAGCTCTCTACCAAAAAGCGCTCTGCGCGCTCTCCTACGGCAAGGGTCCCGCACGCTCTTTTCCAATGAGCGTCCCACACACTCTCCTCCAGCAAACGCCCCACACGCTCTCCATCAGCCAGTTTTCTGCGCGCTCTGCCATCAAGTCCACTCCAAACGCACCTCCGCGTGTTCCGCTCTCAAAACTGTTGCAAGTATTCAACGCCTTTCAGCTCAACAATGAGCCCACCAAGCGTCAGCAAGTCTGTAATTCTCGTCTCCTCTAAGAACAACAAAAGACAATCCATAGAGGATAGGACGCACCCAACGCGTCGCACGAGCTTCCAAGCCCCAGACATCAGAATAAGTGCAACAAACTACCACCGCTTTTAAGAACTATCAGAGGACTCTAGAATACAACGAGTGTATAGCTCCCCACATCACACGGAGAAATTGTTAGCTCTGCGAACGATGGTCTGTCACCCTCCGAGCTCTTCTCTCTCTTCCCAATAATTATAACGAGAGGCGGTCTGTCGCCTTCGAGTTCTTAGACTAGCCCTATAACAACACTCAGATCTAGTGGAGGTTTGGTCGACACAGATTCAACCACGTGATTTTTCACCTAGTTGACGGATTTTCCACGTAAAAAAATTGCCTTGTAAGCTTTTCTTTCTCGGTGACTGTGTAACGGCCCAAAAACCGCCACAATTTGAATCATTAGCTCGAGCGGATTTTTCACATAATTATGCGCAGCAAAATGAATATTTAAAATGCACCAGTGCAAACATAACATCACATTTCATTTATTTCCAAAATATACACAATCTACAAGAATTATACTACAAATCAAGTCAACCAGAGTACAATATATATATATATATATATATATATATATATCACGCTAACCCGTGGACGAGCCACGTCTTCAACTGGTATCCGATCGGCATCTGCCTGAGCCTGTCTAGCGGGGTCTGGTACGCTGGTGCTCGGTTCCTAAAATAAATTAAAAATCTCATTAGTTTAGAAAACTAAGTGAAATCCTTACTTTTTACCTGTAGCGCCGCACTGCAAGCAGACAAAAGAGTCAGCAGCAATAAATCTATATGATCATATTTCTAATTTAAACAGATAAAATCATCTATATCTGATTTCAATTCATATTTTCATATCAATTTCCTTTCTTCATATTTCATTCTCGAAATACTAAGGGTCATTCAACTATTTCATTCATTCGGGTCCGTCGACCCATCATATCTGTATCCACTTTAGGGCGCTTCGACGCGCAAGGCTTCAACGCCTCCTAAGGAATTCATATCATCTGTAGGAGTTCGACCCCCCTACGTGGTGTGAGAGTTCTACCCCCCTCACGAGGTGTAGGAGTCTGAAACTTCCCCCTACTAGGCCGACCCTTCGCATTTCGTTGCGTCGACGCGAGTTCATTTCATTTCTATTTCTATCAGTTCATTTCATTCATTTTATATCAAAATAGGATATGTTTTTATTTGTTTCCCCTCAGAATTCTATCGCTAGCTAACTTGTGTTAGCGTTTTCGGCGATTCATCAATTCAATAATAGCTGAAAAGTAAATAGCTTCACAGGAAAAGAGGAAAAAGCAGTAAGGACTCACCCCAAGTTTTCCTTTGCCCTTGTCCCTCGTAGGATTCTCGTCGCGTCTATCGCCGGACGCCATCCTCTGCAGTATCAATAAATCATTTACTTTAGGGTTGCGTCGCAAACACACACGAGCAGACTCCTAAAACGGTCACAACTACGACTCTAGGAGTTGCCTAGGGAAGGACTAGCATGGGTGACTTCTTACTAAATGTGCAACATTCCAATTTGCTCCAACATACAACCGCAAGGGTTGCCGTCAAGGCAACTCCTAGGGATGTGAATTGCAGCTCATCATAGGGGATAGTCCCATCATATCTCACATAATCAGCCCACACAAACAGCACAGCCGACACACACACACACACACAAATCAGCCCACATAAACAGCATAGCCGGCACACACACACAACTGGCATCACAACACACAGCCGGCAACATCACAGAAAAAGGGGTAAAACAAAACCCTAACTTCACCTTATCCAAAAATGGCTCAAAATCAAGAGGTGGGGTTTTGGAAGCCATTCAGAAGCTTTTGAAAACAAAAGAGAGTAAAGAAACTCAAAAACCCCAAAACCCTAGATTTCCAACCACCTCCAATCCATACACAAACTCTAAAATCAACACAAGAGGAGTGGAGGAAAGAAGATTACCTTTCAATCGCAAGAAAAATCACCGAAATCAGAGGAGAAACAAGCCCGGTGGAGCACGCGGCGGAAATCGGGAGCAGCGGCTTCCGTAGATTTTGTCTCGTCGAAAAGAAATGAGGAGAAGATGAACACAGCCCGAATACTTATCCACCGCTGAACCGAGCCATCCGGTAACTTCACCGGTTCAGCCGGTCGAAACATGCACCAGCACAAAAATCAGCCAAGCCATATAAAAACAGCTTAGCCCAAGTCCACCCCAAAACAAAGTCCAAACCAAATCAAGCACCCGATGCTTATATAAAATCCGGCCAACCAAAGCTATACAAAATTAAACGAAAACGAAACGACTGTCGCAGAATCAAACGAAAAAATCAAACATCAGAATTAACATGCGACGTCGAATCGGTACTGAAATAATATTCTCATCATAGGGGAGTATTCTCATACTTTTTATTTTACAAAATATAAATATTTATAAATCTTCGGGTATTACAAACTCTCCCCTCCTTATCAGAATTTTTGCCCTCGAAAATCACGCATCCTGGTGATTCCCAAAGAAAGAGGGAAATATATTCAACATTACATCCTCGCGTTCCCACGTCGCGTCCTTGGCAGGGTGGCCGGTCCACCAGACTTTGACAAAGTTTACCTGTCGATTCCGAAGAATTTTACTTTGCCGATTAACAATCTGATAAGGTATTATCGGACTTTATAAATCAGCTTCTATCTGCACGTCACTGACAGAGATCATCAATTCAGGGTTCGGAATATATCGTCTGAGAGCGGATACATGAAAAACATCATGCAACCTCTGTAATTCGACAGGCAGAGCTAGGCGATATGCTACTTCGCCTATTCGTTCAATTACAGGAAAGGGACCAACATACCTCGGACTCAATTTTCCAATTCGTTGCAATCGAGAAATCCCTTTGAACGGTTTAAACTTCAAACATACCTGATCGCCCACCGCAAATTCCACCAGACGATGTCGGGCATTATAATACTTCTGTTGACGATCCTGTGCAATTTTCATTCTTTGATGAATGATGCGGACTTTTTCTTCAATTTTCTCTGTCCTCTTCTGTGGGAACAGTTTCTTTTTTCCATCTTCTGCCCAGCTCAAAGAAGTTCTACATCGCCTCCCATATAGGGCTTCAAATGGGGCCATTTGGATCGTCGCTTGGTAGCTATTATTATAAGCAAATTCGGCCAACGATAAGTATTTCTCCCAAGAGCCTTTCAAATCCAACACCATTATTCGCAATAGATCCTCAAGCATCTGAATGGTGCGTTCAGACTGACCATCTGTTTGCGGATGGAAAGCAGTACTGAATAATAATCTTGTTCCCAACCTGTTATGTACTCGCCGCCACAAGTCAGATGTAAACCGTCCATCATGATCTGATACGATCGTACGTGGAATACCATGTAATCGTACGATTACATTGATATAGAGTTCTACCAATTTTTCCGTCGGTCCACTTTGCTTGATTGGTATAAAGTGAGCACTTTTTGTCAATCGATCAATGATGACCAAAATTCCATCATTTCCAGCTTTACTGCGAGGCATGCCAAACACGAAATCCATCGCAACATCATCCCATTTCCATTCCGGAATGGGAAGAGATTGAAGATGCCCGACAGGCTTCTGATGTTCTGCTTACACTACCTGACAGGTATGACACTGAGCAATATACTGAATGATATCTTTTCGCATATGAGGCCACCAGAAGTCCTGTTTCAAATTATGGTACATTTTAGTCCGACCGGGGTGAATCGAATTTGGCATATTATGCGTCTCGTATAAGATATCCTTTCTCAGACTATCAGCATCTGAGACACATAATCTGTCATTCAAAAACAATAGAACATCCTTTTCAACAAAGGCACTCACATCTCCCATCAAGAAGGGGTCTTGAGGTATCGGTTTTTGGATCCTCTCTTTAAGCAAATATTGAATCCGCATCTGGTATAATTGTGCTTGTCTTTCTTCAGGCGTCAATATCACGCATATTTCCATATCCTGAAGCATATAAAGAAGCTTCCTATTATATCGCGGGGTGACGGACATTGCAGCAATACTTTTTCTGCTTAAGGCATCCGCAACCACATTTGTTTTACCTGGATGGTATTGAATATCCAAATCATAATCTTTAATAAACTCTAACCATCTACGTTGGCGTAGATTAATTTCCCGTTGATCAAAAATATATTTCAAACTTTTATGATCTGTAAAGATTTCGCATCGAACACCATACAGGTAATGACGCCAAATTTTTAATGCAAACACCACAACAGCTAATTCCAGATCATGTGTCGGGTAATTCTTTTCGGCATCCTTTAATTGTCGGGAAGCGAATGCAATCACTCTTCCACGTTGCATTAATACGCAACCCAATCCTTTATAGGATGCATCACTATAGATTTGAAACCCATCAGGCCCTTCAGGCATCACCAACACTAGCGCTGTTGTTAATTTTTCCTTTAACGCTTCGAACGCTTGCTGACAATCATCTCCCCACGTAAATACTACGTTCTTCCGTGTCAATTGTGTCAAAGGTAGTGCTAGCTTCGAAAAGTCTTTAACAAATTTCTGATAATAGCCAGCTAAGCCTAAGAAGCTTCGTACTTCGGTCACCGATTTTGGTCGGGTCCAGTTGAGGATTGCTTCAATTTTAGCTGGATCAACAGCCAAACCTTCTGCATTAATTACATGACCGAGAAAGGCTACTTCAGTTAGCCAAAACGCACATTTTGAGAACTTGGCATACAACTGTTGTTCCCTCAAGGTTTGCAAGACTTGACACAGGTGCTGAGCATGCTCTTCTTCCGTCTTAGAATAAATTAATATATCATCGATAAAAACTAATCATCGATAAAAACTATCACAAACTGGTCCAAGAATGCCTTGAACACACTATTCATCAGGGTCATAAAAGCTGCAGGAGCATTCGTTAGGCCAAAAGGCATCACAACAAATTCAAGATGCCTATACCTGGTACTGAATGCTGTCTTGAAGACATCTTCCTCTCGAATTCTTAGCTGGTGATATCCGGATCGAAGATCAATTTTTGAAAATATACGTGCACCAACCAGCTGATCGAACAAATCGTCAATACGTGGCAGAGGATATTTATTCTTTATTGTCAACTTATTCAGCTCACGATAATCAACACATAGACGGAGAGACTCTTCTTTCTTTTTCACAAATAATACTGGAGCTCCCCAAGGTGAGGTACTTGGTCGGATAAATTTCTTATCAAGCAGTTCTTGCAATTGGACTTTCAATTCTGCCAATTCTTTTGGTGTCATCCGATATGGAGTTTTCGCAATCGGAGCAGCTCCTTCGATCACTTGAATTTCGAATTCCACTTCTCTGGCTGGAGGCACACCAGGTAATTCTTCTGGGAATACATCCACGTAGTCCCGCACTACAGGTACAGTCATAATATCTTTCTTTTCTTCTTTCATTTCTTTAATCATTACCAAAATGGCCTCACAGTCTTTCTGCACCATTTTCTTGGCTTTCATTGCCGAAATACTGATTTTGGCAACCTCACACAACCCTTGATAGATCATCGAACTTCCATCTGGACATTTAAACGCCGCCTCTTTTGTTTTACAGTTAATCACGGCTTCTCGTTCCGATAACCAATCCATACCAAGTATGATGTCATACTCGATCAACGGTAAGACCGCTACATCAGTTTCAATTCTTTTATCATTAAAAGGTAGTGAGACTACGGCTCGTTCCTTTGTCATCAACACCGTATTATTCGGTAATAATACGCTCAACGGTTGAGCAATAAGATATGATCGTATATGAATTGATTCCAGAATAGATGTTGAAATGAACGATTGACTAGCCCCAGTATCAAATAAAATTTTCAAAACTTGATCATGCATAAGTAGCATACCTATAACAACCGTATCATCTGCTTTCGCCTCTTGTTGACCGAGATTAAAAGCTCGGGCTTGAATCAACCTCTCATCTATGGCCCCTTCAGCAGATGCCGATGCTATCGACTCCCCTTCCTTGGAAGTCCCAATATGATACATTTTCTGAGGCGGTAAGGCTGGGGCTCCCCTCGAACTTTCATCTCTTTGCAACTTCGGACAATCCTTTCGCCGGTGTCCCGGCTGGCGACAATAAAAACAGACCCCAGTCAAGCATTCTCCTCTGTGCATCTTGCCACATTTGGTACATTTGGTCGCCGTTGTTTGGGACACTTGAGTGCTTCCGGTCGTCACTGACTGTTGCTGTTTCTTCTTTTTCCAAGGGGCTTCACCTGTTCTGCCCGATTTCTCTTGGCTAGTTTCTTTGAATCTTTTCCTCATTTATATCCTCATTTGCCTCTTCTCAGTATCTAACTCGACTAATCGAGCCTTTTCTACCAGTAGTGCATACTCGGTAATATCAAATGGGACCACTGAAGTGCGGATATCATCACGCAACCCTTCCTGAAATCGTAAACAACGTGCTTCCTCGGTTGCCACTGCAGACTCAGCATAATAGGCAAGACTGGAAAATTCAGCTTCATACTGAAGGACAAAGCGGCTTCCTTGAACTAATCGCAAAAACTTCTCCTGCAGTTGCCTCTTCTCAGTTCTCGGCACAAACCACTTTGTAAATTCCCGAGTAAACTCTGCCCACGTCACATTTGCCAGCCCACGTATCTGAAACTTCCCTTTCATTAGATTCACCCACCATCTCTTCGCTTCTCCTTCTAGAAGAAAAACAACCAACTCCACCTTCCTCTCCGCAGGACACCGCATCGTATCAAATATGGTTTCAATTCGCAAGATCCAATCTTCTGTCTCGATCGGAGACAACCCACCACGAAAAGGCGGCGGTTTTAGTTCCAGAAATTGCTTCACATCGATATCAAGCAAACGAGGCTGCTGCGGTTCCACAAGTGCTGGAGGAGGCACAACTGGCATCACTGAAGTTACTCCATGAGGAAGCACAGTTGGAGGGGTGTCCCGAACCAATCTAATTGCCTCAGCAATGACTTGAGCAATATCCGCAATATGGAGTGAGGTAGACTGTCGTCCACTCACACTTTCTTCTGACCTGGAATCCCTTGAGTCCGAAGGTTCATTCAAAGCTTCTCGCATCCCGCGGCTCGAATATACTTGGAAAGGTTCCTGAGGTCATCAAATAGTTTAGTACATTCGAATATACATTTGACATCATTGTGAGTTATATTTCATTCTGATACTCTCTGCATTCCATGCATTGTGAGAAACCTCCCTCTGATACCACTTAATTGTAACGGCCCAAAAACTGCCACAATTTGAATCATTAGCCCGAGCGGGTTTTTCACATAATTATGCGCAGCAAAATGAATATTTAAAATGAACCAGTGCAAACATAACATCACATTTCATTTATTTCCAAAATATACACAATCTACAAGAATTATACTACAAATCAAGTCAACCAGAGTACACAATATATATATATATATATATATATATATATATATATATATATATATATATCACGTTAACCCGTGGACGAGCCACGTCTTCAACTGGTATCCGATCGGCATCTGCCTGAGCCTGTCTAGCGGGGTCTGGTACGCTGGTGCTCGGTTCCTAAAATAAATTAAAAATCTCATTAGTTTAGAAAACTAAGCGAAATCCTTACTTTTTACCTGTAGCGCCGCACTGCAAGCAGACAAAAGAGTCAGCAGCAATAAATCTGTATGATCATATTTCTAATTTAAACAGGTAAAATCATCTATATCTGATTTCAATTCATATTTTCATATCAATTTCCTTTCTTCATATTTCATTCTCGAAATACTAAGGGTCATTCAACTATTTCATTCATTCGTGTCCGTCGACCCATCATATCTGTATCCACTTTAGAGCGCTTCGACGCGCAAGGCTTCAACGCCTCCTAAAAGAATTCATATCATCTGTAGGAGTTCGACCCCCCCTACGTGGTGTGAGAGTTCTACCCCCCTCACGAGGTGTAGGAGTATGAAACTTCCCCCCTACTAGGCCGACCCTTCGCATTTCGTTGCGTCGACGCGAGTTCATTTCATTTCTATTTCTATCAGTTCATTTCATTCATTTTATATCAAAATAGGATATGTTTTTATTTGTTTCCCCTCAGAATTCTATCGCTAGCTAACTTGTGTTAGCGTTTTCGGCGATTCATCAATTCAATAACAGCTGAAAAGTAAATAGCTTCACAGGAAAAGAGGAAAAAGCAGTAAGGACTCACCCCAAGTTTTCCTTTGCCCTTGTCCCTCGTAGGATTCTCGTCGCGTCTATCGCCGGACGCCATCCTCTGCAGTATCATAGGGGAGTATCGGTACTGAAATAATATTCTCATCATAGGGGAGTATTCTCATACTTTTTATTTTACAAAATATAAATATTTATAAATCTTCGGGTATTACAGACTGTGTGCGCGCTCGACCGCTTCGTGGACTAAGACGGTCCAAGTTAATCCGATTCGACCTGGGAGTCGAGTTTTTCCGCAATATTCTTATTTGCGAGAACAGAGAGAGGAGCTAAATGATAGGCGGCTTCTTTGGGAAAAATCGCGAGCAAGGAGCCGCGACCGTTATTTCCATCGGTGTCCCCCCTATTGCCTGGTTTTGCCTCTTTCCCAGGGCCGACAGCTAGCTTTTTCAGCCATCTGGTTGGGAGTCTGTTCATCTAGGCTTGACCTAGGGCATCACATAGGAGGAGGCCGTCTGAGGAAGATAAATGCCGTTTTACCCTTTATCTCTCCAGATTTTATTGCTCTTGTTTTGTCCATGTACTTTAAACTCTCTAATTATATATAGTGGATCTTCTCCAACTCTCTCCCCTTTGGATGTAAGAGCTTCTCTTCGACCAACGTAAATTTTCTATGTCGTCTGTATTTGTATGTGTTTGATTTCTTTTTGCATTATTTTTCTCTTGATTTGCAGCTATTATTATTTCGTTGTGCGTTCCGTGGTGACGAGAGATCGCGGACAAATTCATAACAGGAGAAACCACTGCGATATGATGAAGGCGTTCAAAAAAATTTTGTTACGATTTGCTCCAGGCTTTTGGTAGACTGGTCTCACTAAACCGTCCTATCCCGCTGAGCGATCGAGCGTGCAAACATTCAGAAGTCCATAGAATAGTGTGAGAGTGTCTTTTTGACGTCGAAAACCCATATTCCGGGTGAAAAGCCATGCGACCGATTCAATGTCGACCTAACTTCCACTAGAGAGAGTTTGTTTACAAAACTTTTGGAAGAAGGCGAGGGTGACAAACCACTACTCGTTACAACTAGAGATGAGAGAGATGATGCTCGGAGCGTGACTGAGATCTGCACTTTTACCAGTGGTCTTGTTTCTCTGCGCGAAGGGGAGCCTGCGAACTTGAGCGCATTGACGGGCTCGATTTGCTGATGACGAGAAGGTCTAGATTTGCTTTGATGCCACAGGGACGGCCGGAGGCAGAGGACAATCGTTAGAGTTACTGTGACCCTCCAAGCGCTTGGCAGAGTTTGAGGGTGGCTTTGACGATCAAGACAGAGTTCAATGAAGATCCTGCAGAGAGAGAGAGAGAGAGAAAGTAGAGTAAGAAAGAGAAAGAAGAGAGTGAAAGTCCGGAGTCCAAAGATGATCCAAATGAGGAGGAAAATGAAGCTATTTATTGATTTTTGAAAGGGCGGACCAATAATTTTACCTGGTAACTAGCTACTAGACGGACAAATAGAAACGCCCAGATTAGAGCCCGTCCGAATTCCCCAGCCGCCCGCCCGCCAGGCGTTGGGGGCGGTCGGCCCTTCGAGGCCGGCCAAATTCTCCGGCTGCAAACCGGGTGGCCAAGGGGAGGCCGGCCAAGCCCTCGGTGGCAGACCGGCGGCCACCCGAGCATTGGGCGGCCAAGGGCGGCTGGCCGAGGCTGGCGAGCGCTAGCAAGGGGCTGGCGCACGGAATCCCATGCTGCGGTTGGGATCCCGTGCGCTGTGGTTACTGTGAAGATCGGGTGCACAAATCGGGTACATGACGGTTTCGTCCATTAACTACCCACTTCGTTAGTGGGGGGAAGCGGCGATTCCAGTTATTTATTGTCCGAAATTCTTATAAATTGGGGTCGACTCCATCAAAATTTTAGACTAAATATATACTTAATTAATATTATTAAATATGTACTTAATTCAATTTTTTTTGGGATCCCCCTACATGCAGCCAATATGTACTTAATTAATATTATTAAATAACTTAACTAGCCTAACGAATATTTTATATAGATATAATATTTAGTTTATTACTTGTTTATAGTTTAATTCTACCCCACTTTCTCTCGTTTTCTTGCAAGTTTAAATTTGAAAAAAAAGTATAGAGTACTTAATATAATTAAATAATCCAACGAACGCCCAAATCATGAATGGTATTATAATGGACGATAGACACTCAACGAGCAAATTGTTACTCTATAATAACACTGAACTGTGTGATAGCTAAGCTGTTTAAGCGATCATAAAGTGAAACTATGGCATTAAGGTCCTGTTTGGTTGTGCTGTTTCTGATGGTAAGCTGCTGATGAAAGATACTGATAGAAAATGTGCTGATTCTGAAAAATAAAATTTTGTTAAAAAATTATTTGAGTGAAATAAAGTTTGTAAAACAAAGTTTTTAAAAAGTTATTTGAAAATAAAACAGAGTTTTGAGTGACTTTTTTTTCCCACATATTTTAAAATATCGTTTGAAAACAGGAAATGAATCCTGCAGCGTGAACAAGATGAAAGAGGTGCTCGGCTAGGTCACAACTTGGAAGATGAAGGAGGTGCTCCAGGTAAACCCTCGAAGCTGCAATCAGGAAATATAGAATGGAGAGATCTGAATCGGCGACGACGACGCCAATCTGCGGGAGACCGGAGATCGGGAGAGGCGAGAGGTGCATGTCGTCATCAAAAGGCGAGAGGTGCAGGTTGTTGTCGAGAGGCGAGAGCAGGGGCGGATCCAGGATTCGATGTAAGGGGGGCCCAAAAAAAATATGAATCAAAATATAATAAGCAAAAAATTTTCTAATTTGAAATTTTAGCATTAACAATAAAAGAAAAATTACAATATGCATGTTACCTTATTTTAGTTGTGCACGACATTTTTTCAACTCATAGAATTCATCAATGATCACATCGTTCTCGATCTTCTCTGCTATTTCTCGTTCTATGAGAGTCATACAATTTGCCAGAAATTCATCCTCCATTTTGTTGCGCAGTCTTGTTTTAATAAGATTCATAGCAGAAAATGACCATTCTGTAGTCGTTGTTGAGACCAGAAGTATCAAAATTAGCCGAATTAGCTTGTCAACAAGATAATAGGTATTTGATTTAGTCGTTTCGGCCAATTTCTCACAAAGTTTAGAAATTGTGGACAAGTTCTTTAAATCTAAATGAGAAAAATCATCTAACTGATAATGCTGCAACTGAGTATTCAATACATAAATATCTTGATCACTGAAATCTTGAGGGTAAAAAATTCTTGCAAGAGCGCATATATCTTCAATATTAAAATATTTATATTCAGCACTTGGATCTAAAGTCATACTTAGACGAAGCAATTCCATAGAATTTTCATTGCAAGAGCGCATATATCTTCAATTTAAGGACGTATCCACAATAATTGGTTCTGTTGATGTAGATGTCTCGCCTTCAGTTGATAACTTTTTATTGAAAAATGAGTTAATAGTTTTTATCTTATTCATGATACTTAAAATTAAAGTGTATTAGCACCCTTAGAAACCTATATTCGGCCACTAAATCCCACAAAATTTTGGCATTATAACGACACGGTGACCGTCATAACACTTGCGAGTAATAATCTAAATGCAAACAACATCACCGATCCATGTCAATGACACGAATAAGCTTCACACAGCATGCCTAACTCGAAAATGCGCTCGGGCTTCTAATGCAAGTATCATGTTGGGGACAGACACAATCGACCCGGTTGTTCATAAAAAACAAATAAAATAAAGGTTCGCTACGCCTCTAGAGATTGAACAAGAACTATAGGTCAATGTTCGCTCAAGCGAAAAAGACCCACACGATCCGAACGAAATGCGAGTTGATTCACTCATTCACCCAAACGTTTCCAAAGCAACAACTAAATCTCTTTACCAAGCTATTACGTATAGAAGAAAATCACACAAAAATAGGTAAAGTAATTCGTTACCCAACCCGCTGTTGACGCCGTTGGAGCCGGAGGGAGAGACTAGAGAGGCAGAGAGTGCACACGGCCATGACACACCCTCCTTTTTCTTCGGATCTTCAAGCGGAGCTGTGGAGTGCGGAGGGTTGTAGCCAAGTGGCCAACTGGAGGTCGGGCTACTGCCTGCTGGTGGTACTGGTCGGGACTCGGGAGTCGGCCGTCGGGACAACGGCAGGGGGTCGACCGGTCGAGGTGGGTCGATTGCAGAAAGCCGATGAATGGTGGTCAGTGGGAGTCGGCCGTTGGGACTCGGGAGTCGGTCGTCGGGCTGCTGCCTTCTGGTGGTCGGGATCGAGAGAGGGAGAGAGACAGGGGCGAGATTGCGAGAAGACAGTCGACCGTCGGGCTGCGCTAATCTGATCAGGAGGGAGATATGATAGGATTTAATTATTTGGAGTTATATTATATTATATAATTTATAAACATAATACATTAATTTCAAAATTCAAGGGTGGCCCCGGCCCCCCCCCCCCACCTGGATCCGCCACTGGGCGAGAGGTGCAGGTCGTCGTCGAGCGGTGAGAGCCTGAGAGGTTCAGGTCGTTGTTGATCGTCCAGGTTGTCGTCGAAGTGGGAGGGAGAGGAGGCGTTTCACTGTTGCGTCTATCGGGGAGATCGGGAGGAAAGAAGCTGCGGTTGCACTGGAGGAAAAAGTTGCGGCCTAAAATTAGGGCAAAAGTGCTGAATTTAAGAAACACCGTTTTGCAAACAGTCATTCCAAACACAGCTTATACGTAAACCTCCATTTTGGCGCTGCCGCACCGCATGCCATAAGCCGAACCAAACGCCACCTAAGACTCTGTTTTTTCTAGCAATTTTTTTGTTGGAGTGAAAGAAGGTCAAAGCTTGAAAAATATGTTTGATAAAATTCTTTTCTTCATTTTTAGGTTTCCTTTGTCATGGTGGCGACGGTTGTAAACGCATGGGCCAACCCGTCATTCGTTGAGGATCACCTAACAAACATCATCCGTTTAAACATAAAAGTGGATGAAGTTTCTTCGGTGAGCGCTAACAAATGACAATTTAATCTCCATGTTCATGACCACCACCACCGTGCCAAACAGAGCCTTAATGCTTCAAAACGCTATTTTTGTCTTCAACGTCAAAGCTGCCCACTTTATTTATTTCCATCGCTCCATTCTCACAGCTTTCATTCTCAACGCTCTAAAACGCCACCGCCAAATCAAACAGAGCCTAAAGTAACTTTTGTTACTTGCTCAGATCTGTGCATTTACTGTTGAAATTGGTGAAGTGAAAGTGGGTGGTCGGGCAGTTCGGGCGGCTTAGGCGGACTGACCGCGCGGACTGGTTCCTAGTTCGGCGGGTTGGTGGTTGGCGACCTGCGTAGCGTGCTGCGGTCTGGCTTTGCGGACTGCGCGGACTGGTTTTGTCCGGCAGTGAGTTGAGCTCTGCAAGGTGGTGCGCGCGGCCTGTGCGGACTGGGCTTGGAGTCCGCACTTCTTCTTTGAAGTTGCGGTAAGCCGCGGTCTGGACTTGGAGCTGGCGGACTAGTTTGGTATCCGCCGAGCTCGCGCTATCCTTTCTGGACTTGCTCTTCTGTGGAGTTCAGGGTTCCCGCAGTGTCCGCTGTGACCGGGTCTTTTGTGCCTGTGGTCGCGGACTGCACGAGGTGGAGTTGTTTTCCGCAGTGTCCGCTGTGACCGGGCGGTGTGCCTGTGGTCGTGGACATTGCGAGCTGAGTTGGTTTCCGCAGAGTCCGCTGTGACCAGGCGGGTTGCCTGTGGTTGCGCACTGGTGCTTGCGGACTGTTGCGATGTCGTCTCTTTGACGGACTGACATTATTCTCGGCTAGTGGCTTATGCGTCTCGACTAGTCCTGCATTGTTTCTGCGGACTGAGCGGACTGGCCTGCGCAGCTCGCCATCTCGCCTGGACTTGGCAATTGGTTTGCCTTGTGCGGGCGGACTGTGCGGATTGACATTGTTAGCTGCGACTAAGGGGCGGTGTCTCTATCTCATAGGGTGGTGACCGCACTCCTCACTTGGCTTATAAATAGGACCCCCCCGGCATGCCATTGACAACAAGAGTGAACAGTAAGTTGGCTTGGATCAAGTGCTGCAGACTCGACTTTTGTATCCGCGCGGTTTGATAAGAGTTAATCAGTTTGCTGTGTGCAGGTGGCGCGGCTAGTGCTGTGAAACCAGGTGTTTGGTTTTAACCTTCAGCCAGGCTCAGTGAGTTTGCGGACTGCAGTATCAGCGGTTTACCAGTTCTCTCTGCATCAAATTTCCAAGTTCAATAACCTGTCCGCGCTACCTTGGTGGTTCGGCGGTTAGGCGGTTTGCTCCTCTGTTCAGCAGCAGTTCAGCGAATAACGGGTTGTCCGCGCGACCTCGCGGTCTTCGCGGACTCCGTGTTGTGTTCGGCTTCAGCAACTTGGCGATCTGTGCGGTCTCGGCGAGCTCGGCAATCTTGGCGGACTCTGCGGACTCACAGTTCTATCCGCCCGGCTTGTTTTGTGTTTCTGCTTTTTCATGTACTGGCGAAATCATGTCCCGCCATGTATGTCTCGCTTTATAGAGAAGATTAATGAAATTTTGATCTGCTTGCTTCTGTCTATGATTTTGGTTATCTGAGTTGCTTCCTGCTTTCCGCGGTTCAAGTTGTGATCTGGGTAGTGCCGAAGATATTGATTTGGTGTTTGGGCTACCTTGCTGATCAACTTGAGAAAATTCAACATTTACGACCACTAAAGCGTGACTACATGCCAACGTTTATGAGTGTGAATGATTTGGTTCGGGTCTGTTTAGAGACTTAGACTGTGTTTTGCGAGACTTATCGCATCTTATTTGCTTCGGTAAGGTTGGACAAAACTGTCATTGTCATACCAAAATCTTATGCTCAAAAATAGTTACTTTTTTTTTATAACGGTAGCAATATTTGTCGTACCAAACATACAATGACGATTTTGTCCAATCTCATCGGAGCAAATAAGTTGCGATAAGCCGCGCCAAACACACCCTTAGCCTGAAGTCAAATCGACGAGTTTCACATTGGTTCGGTTTTAAATCGCTTTATCAATTCGTTTTAATTGTGTGAACTTTTGTTACTTCTTAGATCTGTGCGTCTGCTTTTAAAGGTTGTATAGACTTTCCAATACAATGTATTACTCAATTGTTAATTATTGTATAATCAATTATTTGCACACATAATTTAACTTTTTAATAATAGTTTATTATTTTATACAATTATTTGTTATTAAT
Source organism: Platanthera zijinensis (assembly GCA_039513925.1). Classification (NCBI taxonomy): domain Eukaryota; kingdom Viridiplantae; phylum Streptophyta; class Magnoliopsida; order Asparagales; family Orchidaceae; genus Platanthera; species Platanthera zijinensis. The sequence continues at coordinate 15,520,560 of CM077080.1, forward strand.
GATAATTGAAGAATCTAACAATTATTTGTTACTTGCTGAGAGAAATAGTGGTGAGAAACAGTGGTATAGGAATTTGTTATTTTGCAGCGATAGAAAAATTCATGAAACTATTTAGAAAGTAGCCCTTACTGTTTAACGTTGCTTTCTGTGCCGCAGCTGTGTACAGCGGATCCGGATCCCCTGGAGTTCCTGCAGGAACTCCAGGGGGTAGAGTTCACATTTTGCCAATAAATGGGAAGGATTCAGAAAAAATGGTTAACATGAAAGTTGTAGATAACCCCGAGACGAATAACTTTTATGTTGAACATTTTTTGATTTGAAGTCGTTTAGACCCCCAATTTGTGTCCCGAAAAAAATCTGTCCGAAAATTATTTATTTAATATTTTTCGGACAGATTTTTTTCAGAGTTCAAATCGGGCGTCTAAACGACTTCAAATCAAAAAATGTTCAACATGAAAGTTATTCGTCTCGGGGATATCTAAGATTTTCATCTTAACCATTTTTTCTGATTCCGCCCCATTTATTGGCAAAATGCGAACTCCACCCCCTGAAGTTCCCGGAGGAACTCCAGGGGATCCGGATCCGTGTACAGCACCCCTGCCGCTTTACTAAACAGAATCTAAATACTTATATAAATAAATATATAGTATTACTTTAGACATAAAAAGATGCCGACGTAGTTTGATTTTCTTGGTTTCAAGCTGAGAAAAATAGAACCGAGCGGTTTAAATATCGATGCGCTCGATTTGATAATTTTTCGATTTTTCATGCACATCTTTATTGATGTTTGACAAAAAATATTATTTTGAGAAAACATATATATAATTGTTATGTGCATTTTTATAACCGCCTTTATATATATATAATTGTCGCCGCTCTCCCAAATAAAGCATTTCCAAACTCAATTATAAGCCTATAACAGCTGGAAGTTGGCTACTGAGGAAAACCTAGTAACATCGTGAAGGATATTTAGATAACAGCCAAGGCCTAACAACCCAGGTCGGTCAGTGAGCCAGCGAGATCTCCTGAGATCGCTCAGATGAGATCCTTATGTGAGACCCCATGGAGCTCGCCCGTGAGCTCACAAACCCCCAAGCAATATGTTTCTCCCATCGCTCCATTTTATCATGCACTTTCACTCGTATGTGTGTGAAAACTAATTAGGAGCCCGAAATGATGAGGGCCCCACTCAAAAATATATTTCATAAATCTAAATTATATGGACCACATATCTTTGCAGACTCCACATTGATCACAGACCAGCAGTACTTCCCTCCGGATTCGGAGGTAACAATTTTTCATGTAAGACTGTAAGAGAGTGTAGATTAAGGCACTGTGTTTGAGAATCCGGTGGGGCGCCGTTCCGGCAGGGCCGAGCCGGAGGAAAAGCGTTTGGGAAGATAATCGCGAGCTCCTGTCCACCCCGGCCAGCGTGAAAAGACGAAAACAGCGATTTTACCGCTGGTCTCTCGCGCTCCAGCCTACCATTCACCCCGACCGTTTTCTCTCTCTTTTCCGACGTGTCACCGGACTGGCTGGCAATGGGGCCAAACACAGCCTAAAGATAATAAGCAGAACTATAAAAAGGTAGGCGTGAGGATATCATCTACCGGAAGGAAGCGGTCCCAGTCTTGAAAACGCGAGCACGTGCTCCCTAATTTGCTGCCCGGAAAGCCTTGTCCAACTTATTATATTCACACACCCAATTCTTTATTAATTTCACGATAAGAATCGAGCCAACTATTTTACCTGCCACCTCGCAGCAGTTATATTCTAGATTATTTTGAACCGGGCTGGTTAAAAATTGTCTCCATCATTATCGCCGCCATCATTTTTAGATTTCACAGTGTGATAAAAAAAAGAAATGTTCAGGCACGGCGACCGCGGTCTTCAGCGTGCGGTTACGTACCGTTGTTCGTCATCGCACGACCTCATCTAAAGAACTTCATCCACTATTATGTTCAAATTTGATTTTTTTGGAGGTGGTCATAATCACGGTCTTGCCAAACATACATTCTATTTAATGACAGCATTTTTCTTCAAACTCAGAGAAGTAAAAACGTCTTGAGACACTAAGGGTCTGTTTGGGACAGCTCTGGCGGATTGAAAAGCTGCTGTCCGGATAGAGCTGTTTTAAAATAGATCTCTGAGGAGCAGTTTTGAAAAGCTGCAGACTGTTTGGGTGTTCTGTGCAGAAGTGCGCTCGGAATCGCCGGAGGAAGGACGTCTGGGGCTTGGAATTGCCGGAGGAAAGCCGTCCGGGGCTCGAAATCGCCGGAGGAAGGCCGTCCGGCCTCTGAGCATGTTCCAACTGAAGAAACCATTAGATTTCCAAAACATGTGAGAGAGAAAGCTATTTTGCGGGAGCAGAAGCTGGGGAGGGAGAGATTTCTGAAAAGCTGCAAAACAGCTCCAGATTTTTGAAAAGCTCTTCACAGGGAGCTGTCCCAAACAGACTGAAAGCAGCTCTGGCGGTTGGAATAGAGATTTTCCAACCGCCAGAGCTGCCCCAAACAGACCCTAAGCCTGAATCACCAAAGACCTTCTAGGTGCAAGTCACGTATGTGCGCGAACCGCGCCTAAGTGAGGGCGCCTTCAGCCCATGCCCAACGAGCACGCGGGAGCTAAGAGCATGATAGCTGAGCGTGAGCGCACACCGACAGTGTGCCGTCGCCATCCGCCGCCTGCCACCTCCGGTAAAACTACCCGGGCTGCGCAGGGACTGTTGAAATATTTGAATTGAAAGTGGCGGTCTGTGCGGACTGTCCGCGCGGTTTGTACAGACTGGTGTGGCGACTAGCCAGGTTGGCTAGTGTACTGCGTCAGCTTGTTCTCAGGATGTAACTGGGCGGATAAGATTGTTATCCGCGGGAGCTGCAGACTCATCTGGAGTTTGCTGAGTCCAGCGTGTTGCGGACTTTTTTGGAGTTCACGAGTTGTTTGAACTTGCGTGGAGCGGTTTGGTGGAGATCGCGGAGTTCGCCGGTTAGTGCGGACTGGTGTTTGAGTCCGCCGATTTTTTCAGATTGGCTCTTGTATCCGCTGGTGTTGTGTTCGCACCAGGGATAGCTGGAGGTGTGGACTTGGTATATTTTGTACCAAGTCTAGTTGAGCTCAGTCCGGGAGTTCGCGCGGGTAGCTTAGACTGCTTTTCTATCCGTCGAGTTCGACATCTTGTCAGGCTGGTGTCCTCTAGTTGCGGGCTCGGAGTGTGCGGACTGGAGCAGTCTCCGCAGTATGTGCGGACTGGTGTTGTATCCGCAGTGTCCGCAGGTGTGGCGGACTGGTCCTGGTTCTGGCCTTGTGGTGTTCAAGGCGGATAGTTTTTCTATCCGTCCTTGATGATGCGACCTTTGCGGACTGGATGTCCGGCCTTGTTGGGGCGACAAAGGCGGACTGGTTTCGTGTTCGCGTTGTGCGGATACACTTTGTGCCAGCTGCGAGATGGGTGGTGTTCCTATCGGTTTGGGCGATGACCACAGTACTCTTCTCTATGCCTATAAATAGGACTCCATGTCACATCATAACTATAGAACGCCTTGGTGACCTCAACTACCCGCCACAACCGTATTAAGTCGGGTCATGGGTGCCCGGAATGGGCTAGGCCGCGGGAGGTTGTGGAGAGAGGGTTGGGGCCGGTGGACTGCAGTCCGGCTGGGGGTGGCCCAGGATACTCATTCGCCGTTATAAACTCCAAGACCGTACAATTTCCAATGTGCCCCCTAAAAAATTATAAAAGGATCATAGTTGCATAGACCTTCATTTGAAGACAAGCGACTAAGAACAGAGAAAAAAGCTTTGAAGGTTTTCCGACAAATACTTCGAGCTCTCAGGCTTTTCCGGCGAAGTCTTGGGGCTCTGAAGGTTTTCCGGCGAAGATTTGGAGCTCTCTTGTTCTGTGGCTCGAGTGCTCACTTTGCTCATGTGTTCACTCCGCTTAATTGCTCCATCGCTTTCTTGCAAAAAAGTGGATTTTGCTCTCCATGATGATGTCCGTTCAAGCGTTGACTCAAGTGTCAGGCTCAAGCGCCAATTCAAGTGCCTTCTTTGAGTGTCCGCTCATGAGCCAGCTTTAGAATTAAGCCGTTGTTATGCGCACAAAGGAAGCCTTTGCATCTTCTTTAATTAGAGTACTTGTAATCGTAGGGGTGATCCGTCACCATCTGTTATATTCTAGTACTTATAACCCCAAGTAAATTTGTGGCTTGGTTAGCACCAAACCGAACCTAAGATTTTTTTTTCTCTTTCCAGGGTTTTTCACGTAAAAGTCTTATATGTCTGCTGTTGGTTCGCTTTTACCTTCTTGCGCATTTGACTTTCTCTTGAACTAAGTCGGTTTTATTCTACGGAAGAGCCCTAAGTGACTCAAGCTACACAAGATGCTCTTTCATGTAAAGATGTCAGACTGACAAAAATCAGTCTCTGAACTATGATACTTTTTTGAAATGAGCCATTGGACTATTAAAACCCAACCATATCACTCCTAATGACTATTTCCAGTTTTCCACTATCCATTAAACCAAAAAAAACTGGATATTAATATTAATTTTTATTTACTCTAAGTTCAGCTTATTTCAATAAAAACAGCTATTACGTTCACCCACAAAATGAAAACATCCAATTTTAAGACTTTAATGGCTTTCAACTAGTCGTGCTCAAAAAATCTGATCGGGTTGGGCCGGATCCGATCAGGCTCGGGCTTTTGTCAAATCGGGGTTGGCCCAGACTTTTTCCGGACCGGAGTTAACCAGACTTTTGCCGGGCCAGGCACAGGCGGGCTTTCCGAGCTTGGCTTTTTGCCAACGACTGCTTTCAACCATTCAAAAATTCACAGATTGATTTTAAAAAGATTTCAAAATTTAGGGATTGATTTTATATTTTTGTCTAAAAAAATATGCATTTTAGATTCCCAGCAATCCATCTCTTTAAATATTTCACTGTTTATTTTTTATGTCAAAAAAGTACTGCAACTCTTATCTTCTCACTGTGGTCTGTGGGTCGTGCATGAGATAAGGCGACTCACTTTTTCGAATTATAAGTAAAATAAAATTAATTAGAGTATTAATTATTAAATATTAATTAGACCACAATATTTTAATAATTTTTTTTATTTATTGCCTCGGCTGAGCTAAATATCGATCGTCATTGCACGCCCGTGCGCACACCACAAATGTATATACGTATATATTATATCGATCGTCAGTTCGTCACTTTAGGAGCTTCTACCACGCTGCCGTGCGATTTAAACCATCATTTTTTTAAAAAAATAATCTTAAATTAGTCTCATTTTTTATACGCACTCCATACTACAAATATAAAACCGCAGTTGACTTTCTTTTAGATTGTTGCTTAGTTCGTTTTTCTTACTTATTGATTTATCTTCACTTAGGTTCGGTTTGTGAGGATTTATTTACACCGGTGAAACGGTTACGACCGCATGAACCGACCTTAATTAAGGTCCGGCTCATGTGGTCGTAACCGTTTGACCGGTGAAAATAAGTCCCCCCAAACGGAGTCTTTTAGGCACTGTTTAGCTCTCCGATGGCCTTCCGGTGAGATCCATGCCAATGCAAGTCTGGCGTGAGAGAGCGTTTATTATGCCTCTTCTTCCTTCGTTCCAATGCAGCAGGCCAGCCAACGGAGAAAATCGTCGTTCCAATGAGGGAGCGAGGCAGAGCCTTAATTGGGGGTTTTCTAACCCTCTACTTTTCTCGCTCATATCTCGAATACATTTTCTCAACGATGAGATAATTAGATTCGAAGAAATTCGAGTAGGCACGAAATCACTTAAATGGTATTGAGTCAACTAAATTCTAGTTAACGTGGAACCCAAATGTTGATTGGGAATATTCTCAACCCTTTTTTTAGAAATAGTAAATGATGGACATGTAGCGTAGACTTCATTTTTCCTTTTACTTTAAACATTATATTCCTTCATCCAGGTGTAATATTTAACACTTTAGTTTTCTAAAAATAAAAAAAAAGGTAAAAAGGGCCCCACCGCTCTTAGGCTTCATTTGGCGAAATTTTTTGGGTGCATCAGATGGCAGATGCACATAGGTCTATGTGCGTGGGACGTAATTTTTTGCACTAAATTCAAGAATATTTTTTACGCTCATTTTAATTATCATATTATTAATATTATGATAATATTCGTAATGCTATTTTACAACCGTAATGTATGATTTTATGGCTGTAATTTTATCAGTTATAATCAAAATATGAGTACTATGACGTTGAGGGATTGGCTCCCCTCAAGATAGTTAATATGTTTTATCAAGTTTGGAATATGATTTATATAATATTTTCAGCGTAAACCCCAACCCTAGAGTGACACGAACTCAATAACAAGTTACAAATTGATCTCGACACGTGCAAACATTCAGACATATTAATAAATATCTAACAATCTTCTCATATGTCTACCGTAAGCCCGACGTCGGAAAGGAGTGGTTTATGCAATGTTCAGCCAAACATGAATCATTCACAATCATTCCCAGCATCTGCTAACCATATGAGAATAAAACAGAAAAATAGTATTGAAAGACTTATTTCAAGAGCCTAAACACCTAGAGGGGGAGGGTGAATAGGTTCTAATTATCTTTAAGAATTTTATGCAATATAACTAGTTCTTACTTAGCACAGAAATTGCAAATCACAGCACAGAAAACTCAGCACAACATACACCAGATTTATAGTGGTTCCCCAAGGTATGGGTACATCCACTTTCCCTCTTCGCCTATCCAGTAGAGAACTGGATTCAGCCCAACTTCCTTCCTCTTTCTCAGATCCAAAGATCTTACAGCTCAGAACCAGAATGGTTCCTACACCTCAGACTTACACAAGTCCTACCTCAGATCCTTCCCCAAGAATCCTACCTCAGGCCACAACCCTACCTCAGCCTTTATAACTAGGCTTACAACTCAGACTATCAATAGTCCTACACCTCAGACACTCAGCCCTAGCTCAGCCTTTATAATTATAGGCTTACAACTCAGATCTAACAATAGATCCTACAAAAATTTGAGTATTTGAGAAATACAAAAATATCACCAGTTAGATCACTCTATAGGTGAGAGCTTCTTGACCAGTTCTTGAATGAACTGAATCTCCAGATCCAACCTGACTTATCTGTTGTTTTTTTAAAGTTGTCACGGATCAGTCCTTTATATAGAGATTTCTCCTGGTTACAGGCTGATCCGGTTTGTAAATACAACCTTCTGACACTTTTGACAAAGGTGTCAGACATGTTGGTAATGACAGCTGTTGAGTCACCAGTCATGACAGCTGATTCCTTAAAGATTTTATAACTCAGCATGATCCACTCAGCAGACTGCTTCATATATGTCGACACAAATAGACTTAGTGTCGACACAAGTCTTGATGATGTCGACATAACACTCTATGTGTTGACATAATCATTCTTCAGTTACTCGACACAGCTTCTATTTGTATGTGTTGACATAAGTCCTATGTGTCGACACAACTGCTCCTGGTCTTGATATAACTGATGATGGAAGATGGCGTTGAGTGTATATCCAGCTGTCGTTGAGTGTGTGTCGACACAAGTCCTGTGTGTCGACACAAGTCTTCTAACTCAGTATAGCTGTTGCTGTTAGATGACGTTGAGTGTCATCCAGATGTCGTTGAGTGTGTGATGACACAAGTCCTGTGTGTCGACACAAGCCTTCTGACTCAATATAGTTGTTGTTGTTAGATGACATTGAGTGTGTGTCTCGCTGTCGACACAAACCTTCTTCAGGTGTTGACACAATTCCTGAATGTCGACACATGCCTTTCTTCAGGTGTCGACATAACTCCTGAGTGTCGACACAACCTCTGCATTAGGTGTCGACACAATTCTGGGTGTCGACACAACTTCTTCTTCAGGTGTCGACACAATGCCTGAGTGTCGACACAGCTTTGCTTCTAGTGTCGACACAATTTCTTGGTGTCTACACAACTTTGCTTCTGGTGTCGACACAACTTTGCTTCTGGTGTCGACACAACTTCTGGGTGTCGACATAACTTTACTTCTGGCGTCGACACTTGTACTTAGAAAAATTTCTTTACAAACCTTATACCTTCACAATGAAACTCAAACATACATCGAATACAAATTGATGTATATCATTGAGTAAGATGGAGCTTCTCCAAATCTGGTACACATTTTTCAGTGTACCTAACAAGTATGCACACATAAGTAAAATAAAACTCTGGCACATCACAACATAGTCACAGGTACAATTAGAGCGCATACCCTATACGTCTAGCGTCCCAAATCAACAAAGAGCATAATAGTCCAAACAAACAAGTGAAAAAAGAGCCAAACAAAGATCTGAAACAGAGATAAACAAAAGAAATCTACTAATAATCTAACTTTCATCAACCCCAGATGTATTGTAGGGTATCCTCATCAAGATCCCAAACAACAAATGATCCTCGATCATCAACATCTCTTATAATTTTCAATAGAGAATGTTGCGGCCAAACTCGGCGCTCCGGTCGATCCGTACTAGCTTGGACCACCTTAGCTCACGGAGCGGTCGAGCGCGCACACAGTCAGTTGAAGAGGGGAAATGTACACGAGGAGTTTTAACGTGGAAAACCCTTCAACCGGGTGAAAAACCACGTGACCGGTTCGCTGCCAGTCAAAATCCACTAGATCAGGCTGATTACAGTATGTTGAGTGAATCGGGGCGACAGGCCGCTCCCGTTACAACTTGCGGGGAGAGAGGATGACTATAACTGCCGGCGGGCAACAGACTGCTCCGCCAAAAAATGACTTAAACGGTGGAATGCGCGGGATGCTTCTGGCGCGTGCGCCCGGGGGCGGCGCGCTTGCGGGCTTTGACTGTCTTCTTCGCTCTACTTCCTCTGACTTTGGGCGCCTCCTTGCTACCTGCGTGTTGGTGGGATGCCAATAGCCGATGGCGGGTGCCGATGGCCGCTGGTGGTCGCTGGAGGTCGTTGGTGGCCGTTGGAGGTCGCTGGCGGCCGCTGGTGGCCGCTGGTGGATGGCGACGAGAGGTGGCCGACACGGTGGAGGAGGCGGGAGAGCTCTCACCTGAGGAAGAGGGAGAAGAATCGTAGAAGAGAAAAAGTGAGAAATGAAGAGCCCCTGGGGTCCTTTTATAGCCTCCAGGGGAGGATCATGACGGGCCCCACCACTAAAGTGGTGGGATAGTGGGTGGTTACCCCCTTAATCGGACGGCGACTAGGCGGTTAGGGCGGCTAGGCGGTGGCGGCTAGGCGGCGGCGGCTAGGCCGGCTAGGTGATGGCCTGGCGAGGCGGCTAGACGACGTTCTGGCCGGGCGGTTAGGCCGGCTAGGCGGTGGCGGCTAGGCGGCGGCTAGGCGGCGGCTAGGCGACGACGGCTAGGCCGGCTAGGCCGGCTAGGCGGTGGCCTGGCGAGGCGGCCAGGCGGCGATCTGGCCGGGCGGCCAGACGGTTAGGCCGGCTAGGCGGTGGCGGCTAGGCGGCGGCTAGGCAGCGGCGGCTAGGCCGGCTAGGCGGTGGCCTGGCGAGGCGGCCAAGCGACGATCTGGCCGGGCGGCCAGGCGGTTAGGCCGGCTAGGCGGCGGCTAGGCGGAGGCTAGGCCGGCGAGGCGACGGCCTTGGGAGGCGGCCAGCCGGCGGTCTGGTCAGGCGGCCAGGCGGCCAGGCGGTTTCCTTCCATGAAGCTGGGGAGTGGGTCCCGCCCCCTAGGCGGTTTCCTTCCATGAAGCGGGGGAGTGGGTCCCGCCCCCATCATCTCTGTGAGAGATCATGGGGGGTGGGGCCCACCCATGATTTTCCCTCATGGAGATCATGGGGGGGGGGGCTCCTTTTTCCTTATAAAATGAGGGAGAATCCCATCAAATGCCCCCCAAATCCCTTCGGTCCGGGAACGAAGAGAGCGCAAGGAGGGATTTTCTTCGTTCTTTGTTCTTATGGCGAGTGCCGGTGCGAGTTCCGAGGCTACGACGGTGGAGCGAGGTTCCAAGGTAACAGGTTGTGCGGAGGCTCGCCGTACGGGCGTAGGACGCAAGAAGACGGAGACTGGGCGTTGAGGTGGCGCATGCGAGGAAGGGTTGCGGGGGCGGGCGCTGGTTGCGCGCGCTGGCGGCGTGCGCCGGCCGTGCGTGCGCTGGACGCGTACACAGGCCGTACAGGCCCCGCGCCCTGGCCGCGCGGGCTGGCCGTGCGCGCCAGCCGCGCCTTGGCCGCGCGCGCAGCCCGCGCCCTGACTGCGCGGGCTGGCCGCGCGGGCTGGCCGCGCGGGCTGGCCGCGCGCGCTGGCCGCGCGCGCTGGCCGCGCGGGCTGCGTGCACAGGTCGCGCCGGCCGCGCGGGCTGCTCGGGCTGGCCGCGTGCGCAGGTTGCGCGGGCTGTGCGGGCCGGATTTTGCACTTTGAGGTCTTGTAACTGCGAATTGATTTTATTTCTTTGTCGTGTGCAGGTGGCGAAACGTTCTTCAGGTCCGATGCGCTTGCGCTCTTCCTTGACTGAGGACGGCATAGAGATTTGGAGGGCGAAGTACGGGCTTCCTTCAAACTTGATGGTGAGGATCCCATGGCCCGAGGAGCGGGTTCAGAACCCCCCTCGTGGGTGGATGACGATTTTCGACATTTCCCTTAGATCCGGCTTCCGGTTTCCGCCTTGCGATGAGGTGATAGAGATTTTGAAGTTCTGTGGAGTCCCCGTTTCCCAGTTTGCCCCGACTAGGGTCGTCCGAATTATGGGCTTGGTTACTTTCTTTCGTGAGCGTGGGAGTTCGCTTTCTTTGGATCAGTTTCGGGACTGGTGCGACGTTCGCCTTGATGGTGGCGAATGGATTGAGGTGCGTAGCAACAAAGTCTGGTTGGAGTTTGAGGCCCGTAAAGATCGTCGCCACGGTAATACTTTGTTCGGATATGTGAAGAACTCCTGGGGTCTTCCTGAGGTATGGAATGCGCTTCCCGATCGTTGCCGTCGTGTGAGAGGGAGGGAGCGTGACTTCTCCCCAGTGCTGGGATTCTCTGAGCCTCGTGAGCTGGCCAATCGTCTCTTCCACATATATATTTATGTAGAGGAAAAGCGACTGTTGGGATGTGGTATTTCGGCGGGCACTACTCAGGTGGCGATGTCTTCTCAGGGAGGTGGTCGTAAGAGGAAGACGATGACGGCTCCTATTGGTGATTCTGATGCTGTGGTGGTGGTTTCTGACGGCCCAGCTCCAGAGGTGCGGTCGTCTGTTTCTCCAGTTCTTCCGGCGCCCGTCAGCACGGCGGCTCCTCGAACGTCTTCTTCCTTGAGAGCGATGAGCGAGGCAGTAAGGGGTTGACTGTCTCCTTTTCTTTCTTCTTTTGTTTGAAAGTGGCTGATGGTGTGTCTTTCTTTTGCAGATCGAGACTCAGGCGCAGATTGCGGTGACCTGGAATGATCATTATGTGAGCTTGAAGGACGGATATCTCGCTTTGTAGGAGAAGCTTCGGTTGTCGATGAGCTCACTTTCCTCCTTGAAGGAGGAGCATGACCGGGATATTGCGCGGCTCCATCGAAATGGCTCAGAGTTGAAGTCTGAGTTAGAAGATTCGCGTGCTGCCCTAGATATAGAGAGGTCTCTGGTGGAGAGGACTACTCAGATGCTGAAGCATGCAAAGGAGGAGACATCTGGCTTGGGATCCCAACTGCAAGCGGCGCGAGAGGAAATTTCAGGCCTTGAGACTCAGCTTCGGGCGGCGAAGGCGCAGGTGGTGGTTCTGCCTTCTGATGACCATGCATCGGAGCTGAAGGCTGCAGGTCTTGCTGAGTACCTAGAGTCCCTGGACTACATGCGGGATCGTAGCCTGATTGCGGAGGAGGTTCGTGATGATATTTGGTCCAAGGAAGTGGAGCCTCACATGGATGATATACGCGAGCTAGCGCTCCGCCACGGCGTCTCGAAGGCCTTTCGCTTCATAGGGAAGCGTCTTGGGTGTGACACCTCCAATTTCAGCTTTGCGGACGTTTCAGGGGATGAGTGCTCCGGCTCAGATGCTGATGAAGAGTAGCTGTAGTGCTTGTCTGTTGTTGTATGTTTTGTCATATATTTGTCGTCATTTTGCTTTCGTTGTAGCTTTTGAGATTGTTGCCGCTTAGAGCTCGAATTCATTGTTTTTTATGATAGCTTTATTTGTACGTCACTGCCATATGGCCTGCGTGGATATGTGTTTTTCCACGTTGGTGGCGCCCTCTCAAGTGTTTGAGATTTTGATTGAATCGTCTTTGATTTTATAAAAATAGAGAGGGAGTACACTCCTGCGGAGGTGCTCATGTGTAGCGGGTTCATGATTTCGTGCGCAAAGCTGACTTGTGGTTTGGTTGCGTGGAACTGGTCCACGGCTTTATGCGCGGGGCTGGCCTGCGGCTTAGTTGTGTGGAACTGGTCCACGGCTTTGTGCGCAGGGCTGGCCTGCGGCTTTGTTGCGTGGAACTGGTCCACGGCTTTGTGCGCAAGGCTGGCCTGCGGCTTTGTTACATGGAACTGGTCCACGGCTTTGTGCGCAGGGCTGGCCTGCGGCTTTGTTGCGTGGAACTGGTCCACGGCTTTGTGCGCAGGGCTGGCCTGCGGCTTTGTTGCGTAGAACTGGTCCCCGGCTTTGTGCGCAGGGCTGGCCTGTGGCTTTGTTGCGATGGGGACAGGCCCCCATGATATTGGACGGGTTAGGGAGACCCTAAATCTTATTAGAACATATTTGCAGAAAGTAAAATGCAACTCTTTGAATAATAGTTTGCACGAGATCAGGCTCGCGACTTATATGAATCATATAGTCTTGAATTAAAAACTGCTGCATAAAAGAATCATAATGTATCACTGGTAAAAGCGGCGCAGATTTTGCGCGTTCCACGTGCGAGGGAGAGTTTTTCCTTCGGCATTTCATAACTTGTACGTGCCTGATTTTATCATGGCGGTAATAATGAATAGTCCTTCCCATGTTGGAGATAGCTTGTCTCCTTGTGTTCCCTTTCCGGCGGCCTCTAAGGTGCGAAGGACCAGGTATCCCACGTTGATCGGGCGGGCCTTTACTTGGCGGTTGTAGTAGCGGGCCGTGCGTTGTTGGTAGGCGGCGGCGCGGAGAGCGGCTTCTTCGCGTACTTCGAAGATCGAGTCGAGGTTGTCACGGAGCGCCTCATCGTTTGTCTGGGGATCAAAGTTGGATGTCTGGGGACTAGGGACGCCGATGTCGACCGGGATAATAGCCTCCGTTCCATAGCAGAGATTGTACGGAGTTTCTCCTGTAGGCGTCCTCTCTGTGGTGCGATATGCCCATAACACATTAGGAAGAGCGTCCACCCATTGCCCCCCAGCATCTTCTAGCCGTGTCTTTAATCCCTTTAGGACAGTACGGTTGGTTACTTCGATTTGCCCATTGGATTGCGGATGTGATACTGCTGTGTGCCGCAACTCTATCTTTAAATCTTCACATAACTTGGTAAAGGATTTTCCCAGTGTTTTAAAAACCGGACCGGACCGGCCGGTCCAACCGGTCGGACCGCCGACCGGTTCACCGGGCGGTCCGGCCTGATCTTGTAAACCGCCTGAGCCAATAACCGGCCAGGAACCGGTTAACCGGACGGTTGGACCGGTTAACCGGAAACCGGGCCGGTTAATTGGCAACCGGGCGGGCCAAACACAAGGGTTTCAGAATTTTTTTTTTTATAAAAATAAAAGCTCAATGCAGGGATTTGAACCCAGGACCTCTCCTATTAAAGAAATGATCATGACCACTCCACCAACAAATTCTTGTTGTTTAAAATGAAACTATTATATATATATATATATACTTTTTTATAAAAAATATAGACTTATAATATAAATAAAATATATATTATTAAATTAAGTATAAAAATAAATATTATTGTTAATTAATTAAAACTTAGTTATAATATTATTATTTATGTTAAATAAAAATATAAATTTTCAAAAATTTTTTAATATCATTCGAATTTTGTTACAATATTTATTACTACGTATGATTTCTATTATATATATTATAATTATATTATTTAGTGATATTTAAGCTCAATTTGATATTTACGTGATATGTAATATGTTATAAATTTATAACTAATATTATATAATATGTTATTATCTAACATCCCGGTTCAACTCCGGTCCGACCGGTCCAACCGATCGGACCTTGAACCTTTGAACTCTCCGGTTCATCCTCCGGTCCGGTTCTTAAAACCTTGGATTTTCCAGTGAATTGGGTGCCGTTATCGGTGATGATGATTGCCGGTATTCCAAAGCGACATACGATATTCTTCCAGACGAACTGTTTGGCGTTCTCTTCGGTTATCTTGGCCAGTGGTTCTGCCTCGACCCACTTAGTGAAATAATCAATTGTCATAATGATGAATTTCCTCTGACTAGAAGCTAGGGGAAAAGGCCCAAGGAGATCTATCCCCCACTGTGCAAATGGCCAGGCTCCTTGTAGTGACGTGAGGGCTACCGGGGGCTGCCGGGGAACGTTAGCGTGCACTTGACAACTCCTACATTTTTGGACGAACTCTGTCGCCTCCTTCTTCATGGTTGGCCAATAAAATCCTTGCCGTAGGATTTTCCTGGCTAGGGCCTTTCCTCCTAGATGCTTGCCGCATACTCCTTGGTGGACTTCGCGGAGCGCGTACTCGGCGTCTCTTTCTGATAGGCATTTCAGGTAGGGTCCTGCGAAGGATCGTTTGTACAGTTCTTCATCTATCAAGGTGAATGATGCCGCTCTCATTCTCAGGCGACGAGCCTCCTTTTGATCTTCCGGTGGCTGTTGGCCCTTCAAATGGGCGATTAGCGGGGCTGTCCATGACTCTTATGCTTCATTGACTTCTGTTACTTCCCATGGGCCATGAATACTGGGGAAAACTATTTCTACTACCCGACGCCTTCTTGTCTGGTATTGCGTCGATGGCTAGCTTTGACAGGGCATCCGCCTTGTTATTCTGCTCTCGAGGGATATGCATAATTTGGAATTGTGGCATTTGGATGAGAAGAGACTTGACGAGCTGCAAGTACTGGGCTAGCTGTTCATTCTTGGCTTCAAATTCTCCTTCTACCTGCGAGACAACAAGTTGTGAGTCAGAGTAAATGGTCAGCTGCTTGACTTGGCAGCTGATGGCGAGCCTGATTCCTGCGATGAGGGCTTCGTATTCTGCCGCATTGTTTGTAGCAGGGAATTTTAGTCGGAGTCCATATTCTAGGGTAACGAGCTCTGGATTAATAAGGAGCAGGCCTGCTCCAGCGCCTTCTACTCCTGAGGCCCCATCCACGTATAGGGTCCAAGTTTGTCCGACCTCTGCTGGCGCAACTTCTGCTTCCGCTGGTAGAGTGTTCTCGACGATAAAGTCAGCCAAAACCTGAGACTTGATGACGGGGCGCGGGAGGAAGTGGATATCGAATTCGCCCAACTCGACAGCCCACTTAACCAGTCGACCGGATGCTTCGGGTTTTTGGAGAATGGCTCGGAGTGGTAACTTGGTTAGGACTTTAACGGTGTGCGCTTGGAAGTAGGGACGAAGTTTTCTGGCGGAGAAGACAAGTGCTAAGGCTGTTTTGTCTGCAGCCGGGTAGCGGGTTTCAGAATCAGAAAGGATTTTACTGAGTTAGTATATGGGGCGCTGAATTCCTCCTTCATCCTTAACTAGGACTGAGCTCAATACTGCTGGTGTGATGGTGAGATACAAAAAGAGGATCTCTCCGGGAGCTGGCTTGGATAGAAGTGGGGGGGGGGGGGAAGCAAGGTATTGCTTTAAGGATTCGAAGGCCGACTGACACTCATCTGTCCATTGAAATCCTGAGCTTCGAGCTCCTCGGAGGATTTTGAAGAAGGGGAGGTATTTGTCCCCCGTCCGAGCCAGGAATCGGGATAGTGTTGTGATTCTTCCGTTCAATCGCTGTACATCTTTGAGCGATCTGGGTGGAGACATTTCTTCGAGAGCCTTAATTTTTTCAGGATTGGCCTCTATTCCGCGCTGGGTAACCATGAACCCTAGAAACTTCCCTGAAGTGACTCCGAAGGCGCACTTGCTAGGGTTAAGTCTCATTCCATACTGTCTGAGGATTTTGAAACATTTCTCCAAGTTTTCCAAATGGTCTTCCCGACGAACGCTCTTAACTAGCATATCGTCTACATACACTTCCATGGACCTGCCGATGAGCTCTTTAAAGATTTTGTTCAAGAGTCGCTGATAGGTAGCTC
Organism: Platanthera zijinensis; assembly: GCA_039513925.1. Taxonomy (NCBI): domain Eukaryota; kingdom Viridiplantae; phylum Streptophyta; class Magnoliopsida; order Asparagales; family Orchidaceae; genus Platanthera; species Platanthera zijinensis. The sequence continues at coordinate 15,536,756 of CM077080.1, forward strand.
CTGCGTTCTTAAGTCCGAATGGCATTACTCTGTAACAATAAATCCCTTTGTCGGTACGGAAAGCCGTGTGCTCTTCGTCGGCTTGGTCCATTCGAATCTGGTTGTACCCGGAGTAGGCGTCCATGAAGCTAAGTAGCTGATGTCCGGCGGTTGAATCAACTAACTGATCTATCCTGGGAAGTGGAAAACTGTCTTTATGGCAAGCTTGATTGAGTTTTGTGTAGTCCACGCACATCCTCCATTTTCCCGAAGATTTCTTTACCAAGACAACATTAGCCACCCAAGTGGGGTAGTCAACTTCTCTAATGAATTGGGCACGAAGGAGTTTTTCAACCTCCTCTTCGATTGTATGGAGCCTTTCTGGGGCGAAACTCCTCTTCTTTTGGATGACGGGCTTACATGAGGGGTTAATGTTGAGGGAGTGATGGATGATCTGAGGGTCGATCCCAGGCATATCTTCCGGGGACCAGGCGAAGATATCCTTATTCTTCCGGAGGTAGGCTGTTAACTCTTCCCTCTCACGCTCCTGTAAGAGGGAACTGAGCTGGACGGTGCGATCTGGTTCTGTCGGAGAGAGGGGGACTTCAACTAGGCCTTCGATGGGTGCCCCCCTCTGCAGAGCTGCTTCATCTCTGAGGTCGAAGTCATCGATGTTCAGTGTGGCAGGCTCGGTGGGCTGTGCTTGCTTAGAATAACAACTCCTTGTGGTTTCCTGATTTCCGCGCACTATTCCAATTCCTCCTGGAGTAGGGAACTTCATTGCTAGATGGGGAATAGATGGGATAGCTTTGAAGATGGTCTGAACGGGCCTTCCAAAGATAGCGTTGTATGCTGAGTTTGAGTTTACTACCACGAACTGGGCTTCATGCATGATCTGTCTTGGAAATTCTCCCAATGTGACTGGTAGGGTGACTGTTCCGATGGCTTGGACCTGATGGTTGTCGAAGCCGTATATCGGGCCAGCTGCCGGAGTTAGCTGCTGCCGGGATATATTCATATTCTGCAGAGTGATGGAGAAAAGGATGTCAACTGAACTGCCATTATCGACAAGAATTCGCTTGACATTGTAGCAGGGGTTTCCGATGCCAGCACTAATTACAAGCGGGTCTTGATGCGGGATTCGGATGTCAATGAGGTCTTCATCCTCAAATGATATGGTGGTGTCTTGCTTACTTCTTTTATCTTCATGGGCCTCCTTTCCGGAGTGAACTGATAGTACTTGCGTAGTCAGAATAGGTGATCCGGCAATGGTTTCGATGTTTTTTACCACTTGCCCTCCTCCCCCGGGCGCCGGCGGGGCATTCTGCTGGTCCCTGGGATGTCTAGGCGGACCTTGCTGTTCCTAGACCCTTCCTTGCAGAAATCTACCGAGCAGTCCTAGGCGGACCAAGCGCTCGATCTCCTCCTTTAGGCGAGCACAATCTTCGGTGGTGTGACCGGTCGTCCGATGATATTCACAATACTTCGATTGATCGTTCTTAGGATTTGGAGGCGGTTGCCTTGGTTGCTGCAATGCTGGTTCATTCTGGATGGCATACGAAACGTTGGTGCGGGAAGTGTTGAGAGGGGTATAATCTTTAGGAGGATCTCTCTGCGAGTCACGCCTGCGCTGCCTGGCTCGACGTTCCTCGGGGAATCTTCCTTCCTGGCGCTGAGGGGTCGACTCTTTATCTCTCTGCCTTTTTTGTACTCCATCGAACTGCCGTCGATGAGCTTCAATAGCTTCGTCTGCGGCTATTTGTGCCTCGATTCTGTGCACCAAATCTGGATAGTTGGGAACAGTCTCTCTCATAAGCGCTGAGTAGAAACCGCTGGGACGAAGACCTCCTAGGAATACTCCACGCAGGAGTTCGGGGTCGACTCCTGGGATCTGGCGGGCTTCTGCAGTGAAACGTCGGAAGAATTCTTTGAGGGTTTCCCCCTCGTTTTGGCGGATTCCAGAGAGATGAGATGGATCACGAACAATCCTTCGATTAGCGATGAATTGGTCAGAGAACTGCCTGGTCAGCTCGGTAAAACTAGTAATGGTACCGGGACTCAAGGAGTGGAACCATGTTCGAGCTTGCCCTTTGAGGGTAGTTGGGAATACTTGGCATAACAATTGATCAGTGGCATGGAAGATCCTCATAATAGTGGTGAAATGATTGACATGCTCAAGAGGATCGTCAGTTCCATCGAATGTTTCGATGTTTGGGAGTTTGAATCCTTGTGGAATTGGATGATCGAGGATCTGCGGGGTTAAGGGGGAGCCTTGATAAAGCGGTCGCTGAGGGTGGAAATCTCTCCTTGTAGCTTGGCGGCATTCTTCTGCAACAACTTCCCTGATTTCCTGACGAGTGAGGAGAGGGTGGATGGGAGCATTGTTAACTAGATTGCGGGGATGATCTGCCCCTGCTCTTCTTAGGTGGGGGTGAGCCGAACTAGCGGCGTCTGAGTGGTCTTCAGACTCGTCTCGCTCTATAGGGTCTTCCTGGTTCCTTGGCGGATTGAGCGGTGGAGGATGGTTGGCTGGCGGAGGAGCTGGGGGTGCTCCCAGGTTCCGAAGCAGTGCGAGCATCTCTGTTTGCTGCTCTTCCATTTGACGGACACGCCCTTCCAAGGCGGTAACGGGGGCGGTAGCTGCTTCAGCGGTCAGCGGTACGTCTACAAGAGGGTGAGACCATGCTGGTTCGGTGTGTCCGCCAAGTGCGGATCCTTCAGCAGTGCGGACACTTCTCTTTGCCATTGCGGTAATAGGGATGATAAACTTGTTCCAGGAAGGATACTGGGAATGCGTTCTCACAGACGGCGCCAAACTGTTGCGGCCAAACTCGGCACTCCGGTCGATCCGTACTAGCTTGGACCGCCTTAGCTCACGGAGTGGTCGAGCGCGCACACAGTCAGTTGAAGAGGGGAAATGTACACGAGGAGTTTTAACGTGGAAAACCCTTCAACCGGGTGAAAAACCACTTGACCGATTCGCTGCCAGTCAAAATCCACTAGATCAGGCTGATTATAGTATGTTGAGTGAATCGGGGCGACAGACCGCTCCCGTTATAACTTGCGGGGAGAGAGGATGACTATAACTGCCGGCGGGCAACAGACTGCTCCGCCAAAAAATGACTTAAATGGTGGAATGCGCGGGATGCTTCTGGCGCGTGCGCCCGGGGGCGGCGCGCTTGCGGGCTTTGACTGTCTTCTTCGCTCGACTTCCTCTGACTTTGGGCGCCTCCTTGCTACCTGCGTGTTGGTGGGATGCCAATAGCAGATGGCGGGTGCCGATGGCCACTGGTGGCCGCTGGAGGTCGTTGGTGGCCGCTGGTGGCAGCTGGAGGTCGCTGGCGGCCACTGGTGGATGGCGGCGAGAGGTGGCCGACACGGTGGAGGAGGCGGGAGAGCTCTCACCTGAGGAAGAGGGAGAAGAATCGTAGAAGAGAAAAAGTGAGAAATGAAGAGCACCTGGGGTCCTTTTATAGCCTCTAGGGGAGGATCATGGCAGGCCCCACCACTAAAGTGGTGGGATAGTGGGTGGTTACCCCCTTAATTGGACGGCGACTAAGCGGTTAGGGCGGCTAGGCGGTGGCGGCTAGGCGGCGGCGGCTAGGCCGGCTAGGTGATGGCCTGGCGAGGCGGCCAGGCGGCATTCTGGCCGGGCGGCCAGGCGGTTAGGCCGGCTTGGCGGTGGCAGCTAGGCGGCCGCTAGGCAGCGGCTAGGCGGCGGCGGCTAGGCCGGCTAGGCGGTGGCCTGGCGAGGCGGCCAGGCGGCGATCTGGCCGGGCGGCCAGGCGGTTAGGCGGCGGCGGCTAGGCCGGCTAGGCGGTGGCCTGGCGAGGCGGCCAGGCGGCGATCTGGCCGGGCGGCCAGGCGGTTAGGCCGGCTAGGCGGTGGCGGCTAGGCCGGCGAGGCGACGGCCTTGGGAGGCGGCCAGCCGGCGGTCTGGTCAGGCGGCCAGGCGGTTTCCTTCCATGAAGCGGGGGAGTGGGTCCCGCCCCCTAGGCGGTTTCCTTCCATGAAGCGGGGGAGTGGGTCCCGCCCCCATTATCTCCGTGAGAGATCATGGGGGGTGGGGCCCACCCATGATTTTCCCTCATGGAGATCATGGGGGGCTCCTTTTTCCTTATAAAATGAGGGAGAATCCCATCAGAGAATTTCATTTAAAATGAATTCAAACCTTTGAAAATATACAAATATCTAGTTTTATTGTAAGAACGTAGTATTTTTTTTATTATTAGTTAGGAGGACACGTACACAAAGTATTATAGATTTAATCTCAGAATCCATTATTTGTTTTCAAACGAATCGATTTTGGGACTTCTGGACACTACAACTATATCAGTGTTGCAATATGGAATGTCACGGTTACTGTTTTCTAAAGTTAATTAAAAATCATCAAGTTTGAAATGAAACTAATTAAAAGAAAAAAAAATCAAACCAAGTCAGATCGTGTTATCAAGTTGAGAATAACACTCTCCTCCAAGACAAGATAGACGAATCCAGGTGAAATTGTTTGCATCAAATTTGAAACAAAACAACTTACCATATTTGTCTTCAGCAACCAAGAGCATCAACAAAGCACAACATGCTTGCTTTGATAAAAGAAATCTGAAAAATCAAAACATTTGGACTAAGACCGAACTGAATCGCCTAATATTGAACTAAGACCGACCTAAATCACTTTTAGTCACATTTCTCCCACTGTTTTGATTAATTGACCTTTGCAAGGTTTTGAAAACCGGACCGGACATCGAACCGGCGGAGGGAAAGGTTCAAGGTTGAACCGGTCCAACCGGTTCAACCGGGGTTGAACCGGTATATATATATATATATTCGAAAATAAAAATAATTAACATTATCTTAGAAATTTACCTATAAATTGATATTTTATTATCATTATATTGTGATACAAATAAATGATGTATACATTATCACTATACTTATAAAACTTTGTTTTGCGCAACGTCTTTGCTCTATTGAGTTTAGATAAAAACGACATTGTAATAGAGTAATAGAATGAAAATTTTGCATGACAACGGTTAAGATCACAATCAAGAAAATAAAACTAGTTTTGACTTTTAAATATAAAGTGGATGAAGCTTCTTAGATAATAAGGTCGGACGATCAAGAACGACTGTTCAAAGCATTTATGACTGCCAATGCCTTGCCAAACAGAACTTAAATATTTCATAAATTTTATTTTTTAATAGTTAATTTAATAAGTTATTATAATAATATATTTAAGAAATATTTAATTTATAATATATAATTATGTATATTAATTATATATGTTTTTAATATATACAATAATATCTATATACATATAAAATGATACAATTTAAAACAACAAAAACTAAATGCTTTGGTGGTCAACTCCTCTATTAGTTTGAAAAAGGTCATGGGTTCGAATCCTGATCCTTTCAAATTTTTCTAGCATTAAAAGTTTTGGGCTTCTTGACCTTGACCCGCCCGGTTACGCAAAACCAGGCCCGGTTCCCGGCCCGCCGGTCCGCCCGCCCGGTTCAGCTGTTCCTGGGCGGTCCGCAGCTGGAGGGGCTTTTGGACCTGAACCGGTTCGGCTGTGTGCCCGGTCCGCGGTTGGACCGGCCGGTCCGATCCGGTTTTCAAAAGCTTGGGCCTTTGGGCATTACTTTCGTCATTGAATCAGAGTTGTTATCCTTCAGACACGCATCGATCAAAGTGATAATTCCTTGTTATTTAAAAAATTTCAACAAAGCATGTCTCAGCTATACACGTCTTCTCTTAGTATTATAAAGGACATTTTTAATGACTTAGACTGCGACTTGATTATCATAATAGAAGCTAAATGAGTTGACATGTAACTTAGACAAAGGTATATCTAAAATCAAATTCCTGATTCAATCTATCTCTTCACCAGCTGAAGCTAAGACAAATAACTTGACTTTCATAGACAACAAAGCTATATAAGTTTGTCTTTTAAATTTTCACGTAATAATAGCTCCACCTAAAGTGAATATATATCCGTGATAGACTTACTTTTCCAACTTCTAAATACCATGAGACATCAAAATATCCATTCACAGTAGGAGGGAAACTAGTGTAGCACGGAGAATGATCTTTAGTACCTCTCAGGTATCTAATCAACATGTCTAGGAAATCCCAATGCTCTTTCTCTGAATTACTAGTAAAACGGCTCAACATGCCAACCGAGAAGACAATGACTGATCTTGTAAAACTTGTGATGTACATGAGACTATCAATTATTTTAGAATATTTCACTCGATCAACGATGGTCTCCATATTAGGATTCAACTTAATATTGTGATCAAACAGTGTCTCTACTGGCCTATAGTTTTTATATCCTCAGGGTAGGAAGAAGTTGCTCTATATAATGAGTCTAACTAAGAGTAACTCGACCCTTGACAATTATAACTTTCATACCTAACAGGGTATCCACAAGACCAAAGTTATTCATGTTGAAATTTGTGAAGTGAAAGTGGGTGATCGGGCAGACCGCGCGGCCTGGGCGGACTGACTGCGCGGACTGATGTAGCAGTCTGGCGATCTGGTGTTGTCGACCTGTGGAGTTCTGATGGATGCTGTGCTGGTTGAAATCCGCGGACTGATTGTAAGTCCGACAGTTGGGTGCTGTCGGCGGTTTGCAGGTTGGAGTCCGCAGACTGCGCAGACTGTGGTTTTGGGTCCGAGAGATCGGCAATGGTCAGATCGCTGGAGTTGCGGTGGTGAACAACATTCTTGGTGGTGGACTGTACTTGGAGTTGGCGATCTGATTTGGTGTCCGCCGAGCTTGCGCCATATGGTTGGCGGGTTGATGGACTTGGTCACACATAGTGACAAGTCCAGGGTGTCTGTGTTGTCTGCTGTTGACCGGGCGGAATGCCTGATGGTCGTGGACATGTTACGGATTGGTGCGGTGTTCGCAGAGTCCGCTATGTCCGCTGTGACAGGGCGGTCTGCTTGTTGGTCGTGGACTTGTGTTGCGGGCTGATGCTGTGTTCGAAGAGTCCGCGGTGACCGGGTCGTCACCCTGTTGGTCGTGGACTTGTGCTTAGGACTGTTGCATTGTCCGCTAATATGAGCAGACTGACTTGTCGCCTTGGTGCTTGGCGGTTTTGGCTGATGTCCGGCTTTTCCTTGCGGACTGGGAGGACTACCTTGTGCGAACTGGCATCTGGCTAGAAGGTCTTCTATGACGGCGATCTTGCGCTTGGTGGTTGGCGGACTGTTCGCGAGTCCGGCATTGTTGATTCAGTCAATGCGGACTCGCCGGACTGGATGTGTTAGCTGCGAGCAAGGGGCAGTTAGCCTATCTCATTGGGCGGTGACTACATTCCTCACCCCGCCTATAAGTAGGACCCCCCGACACTTCATTTGTATCTGAGTGAACAGTAAGTTGGACTCGGATTAATTATTGTAGACTCGTTTTTCCTATCTGTGCGGTTTGAGCAGGCTTAACCGGTTGCTGTTTGCAGGTGGCGCGGGTAGCACTGAGGATCCAGGAGTTTGGTTCTGACTTCGGTCAGGCTCAGTGAAGTTTGAGGATTGTAATCGATGGCTTACCAGTTTTCTCTCTGCTTCATTTTTCCAAAAACAATAACCTGTCCGTCGGACTCGGCGGTCAGGCGGTCTGTTCTCCAGTTCGGCAGCAGGCAGAAGTTCAGCAAATAACGGTGCGTCCGCGCGATCTCGCGGTCTCGGCGGACTCCATTGTTCAGTTCGGCTTTAGCAGTAGTTCGAGCGGTCTCTGCGACTTCTGCGGACAGGCGGTCTCGGCTGTCTCCAGTGTTTGTCCGCCCGAATTGATACTTGTAATTTCTATTTTTCTTTATACTGGCGAAATCATGTCTCGCCACGTATATCTCGCCCTGTAAAGAAGATTGATAGTTATATGATCTGCTTGTCTCTATCTTTGCATCTGGTTGATTGAGTTTACTTCCTGGTTTCCGCTTGGTCAAGTTGTGATCTGGGTAGTTCTGAAGATATTAATTTGGTGTTTAGACTATCTTGCTGAGCTTCTTAAGAAAATTCAACATGGTATCAGAGGAAGGTTCAGTTGCTTGAGCAGTAATCAACTAGTGTTGTGCTATGTGCTTCTGATTTCTTAAACCAGAGTTACTGCAATGGAAGGACGTTATGCAAGAGGTCTGGGCATTGAACTCTTAATGCCGACTAACTTCAAAAAGTGGAAGTCGCGCATGAAAAGTTATCTTCTGGACGAGGAGTTGTGGGAGGTCGTCAGTGGTGATGACCAGGAGGAAATTATAGCTAAGTTTGGAATTACTGAGCAGGTGAGAGTTTGGAGGAAGACTAATGCAAAGATAGAGTTTACTCTCAAACGGGCTGTCTCACCGGAACTATTTGATAAAATCATTAGATGTGAATCTGCTGCTGAAATTTTGACTCCCCTTGATGGGTTGTTCAACAAGAAGAATGTAGCTAGACTACAGTTCCCGGAGAATGAGTTGGCTAAAGCAACTCAAGGAGACCTTTCCATCTCAAAGTTTTTCTTAAAAATGAAGAGCTTGTATGCTGAGCTATCAATGCTTGATCCTGATGAGCCTATATCTGAGGCTAAGTTGAAAAGACACATAATCCGCGGCCTGCGGAAGGAGTATGTGGCCTTTATAACTTCAGTTCAAGGCTGGGCAACTCAACCATCTCTGCTGGAGCTTGAGAACCTGCTTGCTTTGCAGGAAAGTTTTGCCAGACAGATGGCTGAAGTGACTATCTCTGAAGGAGGTAGTGAAGCTCTTTTCACAGGCAAGAAGAAGAAGAAATGGGAAGGGAAGAAGAAGAAGACCGTGGCTGAAGATGTGCCTTCAACCTCTAATCAACAAGAGAGGAGCTCTGTTCCTAAGAAAGATTAGAAGAAGAATTTGAAGTGCTACAGGTGTCATCAGTCAGGTCACTTCAAGCGTGACTGCATGGTCAAGCTACAGCCTGGGCATGCTGCAGGCAAGGAGGAAGCTTGCTCTAGTACTGAGAAAGCTGGTTGGGGTGGAGCTTTCATGACGGGCACTTGTGTCCGTGCTTTGTCCGTCATCAAATTTGAAGATGACTGGATCGTGGACTCCGAGTGTGGTCATCACCTCACCGGAGACAAGTCAAAGTTCTCCTCGCTGCAAACTTACTCATGTAACGAAGTTATCATTACTGTTGATAATACTGTTCATACTGTAGAGAAGGAGGGTGTAGTGTCTGTGGGTAGTGATTAGGGTCCACTCACACTAAGGAGTGTCTATCACGTACCGGGCATGAAGAAGAATCTCTTCTCGGTAACCAACGCAGTAGATGCAGGATATCAGGTTCTGTTTGATAAAATAGAAGTGAAGTTTCTCCGCAATGTATCAGCGGTTAAAGCCGATGTTGCTCACATTGAAAGGAGAGTAAATGACTTGTTTTTTCTTGCAACAAGCTCCTATGTTGATCGGATGATGGCAAATGATAACACTGCTATTTGGCATGAGAGGCTGGGGCATGTAGGGATGGATAAGCTGAAAGCTATGACAAAAAGAAGTCTTGTGAAAGGCTTGCCTAAGCTATCCTCCTTCGGTGATGGCCATGTTTGAGCAGGATGTCAGTATGGAAAGGCTCACCGTCTTCCGTTTGATAAGTCGTAGATAAGAAGTAAAGCACCATTGGAGGTTATCCATGGTGATCTAATGGGGCCAACGATCACTGCTAGTCTTGGTGGCAGCAGGTACATACTTGTGTTGATTGATGACTACTCAAGGTATACTTGACTATATTTTTTGAAGGAGAAGTCAGAAGCCTTCAAATTATTTGTGGAGTTCAAGGAGCTGGTGGAGGGCCGGCTTAACCTGTGGATCAAAAAGTTTAGAACTAACAACGGCGGAAAATTCATCTCCTCCGAGTTTTCTAATTTTTGCAGGAAGCATGGGATCCAGATAGAGCTTACTTGTGCTCATACTCCATAATAAAATGGAGTTGTAGAAAAGAAGATCCATCAACTGACGGAGAACTGCAAATGCTGGCTTCATGCCAAGAGTATCCCAAGGTCCTTTTGGGCGGAGGGAATGTCTTGTGCAGCTTATGTCATCAATCGGATGTCTCTCAGTCCGATCAACATGAAGTCTCCCTTCGAGATGTTGCTGAAGGAGAAGCCAAGTATGGAACACCTTCGGGTGTTTGGATCAACTTGCTATGTGCATATCCCGGATGCCTTAAGAACCAAGCTTGATGCAAAGGAAACTTATTTTTGTAGGCTATGATGAGCGGAAGAAAGGATGGAAGTGCATGGATCCTGCGACGAAGGAGTCTATATTATCAAGAGACGTGGTCTTTGATGAACTGACGTCATATGGAGCAAGCTCAGTTGAGTTACCAGAGAGCAAGGTTGATAAAGAGCAGGTGGTTGCCGAAGTTCTTCAAGAGGAGCTTGATGTTTCACCAGCAGCTCCTACTGCTTCAAGATTTGAGGCAGAGGCTTCTGGTTCAGGAAATAGGGGGAGCATTGCTCAGGTTCTGCCTGAGAATGAAGCTGTGCCTTAAGAAGCAGCGGAGGTGGTGAGTAAGGAGCAGACTCTTCAGAGATCAAAGAGGGTTATCAAGCCTCCAACTCGCTACTACGAAGGGAATGCAGTGAGCTACGTCTTATGTTACTTTGCAGGTCCTCTTGATGAGAGAGAACCTTCAAGCTTCAATGAGGCCACTGGAGTCAAGGAGTGGGAAGATACTATGGGAGAGGAGATGGCTGCTCTCAAGAAAAATGAAACCTGGGACCTTGTGCTCAGGGTTGATGGCATTACTCCAGTGACTTGCAAGTGGGTGTACAAGTTGAAGAAGAAGGCTGATGGAAGCATTGAAAGGTACAAGGCTCGCCTTGTTGCTCGAGGATTCTCACAATAGTATGGAGAGGACTATGAGGAGAGGTTTAGTCCAATTTCAAAGATGACTTCGGTTCGGGTGGTGATCGCCTTGGCTGCTTGCCAAGGATGGAGGATGTGACAGCTTGACGTAAAGAACGTCTTTCTTTACGGGGAGATTGATAAGGACATCTTCATGGATCAGCCGCTTGGTTTTGTCTCTGAAGTTCATACGGATTACGTATGCAAACTCAGGAAGTCTCTCTACGGGTTGAAGCAAGCTCCAAGAGCTTGGTATGGGAAGATAGCAGAATACCTTCAATTCTGCAGATACCTTGCTTCTAACTCGGATTCTAGCTTGTTCATCAAGAAGAAGGGGGAGCTTCAAGTCTTGCTCATGCTGTATGTTGATGACATGATCATCACAGGGAATTCAGAGGAGGAAGTAGCTAGGCTCAGGGCTGATCTTGCTATTCGCTTCGAGATGAAAGACTTGGGAGAGCTTCATCACTTTCTTGGTCTCGAAGTATAGAGGAAGGAGAGCGGTATTCTCATCTGCCAGAAAGGATATGCAGATCGCATTATGAACCGTTTCAGCATGAGTGAAGGAAAGGTTTGCAATACTCCTCTGGATCAAGGACTGAAGCTTCGACGAGATGAAGGAAGGATTCTTCCTGATCCTTTGGTGTTCAGAGCTCTTGTAGGGAGCTTGATTTACCTGACGATTACGAGACCATACATTGCTTATGTTGTTGGTCGAGTAAGTCAGTTTATGGCAGAACCAAGGAAGTCTCACTGGTGGCGGCAAAGAATATCTTGAAGTATGTCAAGGCGACTTCTGATATGGGACTCCTTTATATGAGGGACTCAGGTTTTTCTTTGCTAGGATACACGGATGCTGATTATGGTTGTGATTTGGATGATCGAAAATCAACTTCGGGTTATGTGTTCACTTGTGGATCAGCGAACATCTCATGGTGTAGCAAGAAGCAGGACTCGGTGTCCTAGTGTAAGGCTTCAGCCTTGGCTACTCAATAAACCATCTGGCTGAGGAGGCTAGTAGAGGACGTCCATGAGGAAGTACAAGGTCCTACTTTGCTCCGAGGAGACAATGAGAGTGCTGTCAAACTGGTTAACAATCCAATTTATCACACAAGGACCAAGCATATTGAGATCGAGCACCACTTCATAAGGGATAAGGTGTTGGAGGGATCTCTTGTAGTCGGGCATGTTCGGAGTGAAGATAATCTTACTGACATCTTTGCGAAGCCGCTGTCGAAGGGGCCTTTCCAGCGACTACGAGGTCTACTGGGCTTGATCACCACTTCTCACTTTAAGGGGGAGTGTTGAAATTTGTGAAGTGAAAGTGAGTGATCGGGCAGACCGCGCGGCCTGGGCGGACTGACTGCGCAGACTGATGTAGCAGTCTGGCGGTCTGGTGTTGTCGACCTGTGGCATTCTGGTAGCTGCTGTGCGGGTTGAAATCCGTGGACTGCACGGACTGATTGTGAGTCTTATAGTTGGGTGCTGTCGGCGGTTTGCAGGTTGGAGTTCGCGGACTACGCGGACTGTGGTTTTGGGTCTGAGAGATCAATGATGGTAAGATCGCTGGAGTTGCGGTTATGAACCGCATTATTGGTGGCGGACTGTCCTTGGAGCTGGCGATCTGATTTTGTGTCCGTCGAGCTCGCGCCATATGGTTCGCAGGTTAATGGACTTAGTCACACACAGTGAAAAGTCCAGTGTGTCCGCATTGTCCGCTGTTTGATCGGGCGGAATGCCTGTTGGTCGTGGACATGTGGCGGATTGGTGCGATGTTCGCAGAGTCCGCTATGTCCGCTGTGACCGGGAGGTCTGCCTGTTGGTCATGGACTTGTGCTGCGGGATGATGCTGTGTTCTAAGAGTTCACTAAGTCTGCGGTGACCGGACGATCAGCCTGTTGGTCGTGGACTTGTGCTTCGGACTGTTGTAGTGTCCGCTAATCTAAGCAGACTAGCTTGTCGTCTTGGTGCTTGGTGGTTTTGGTTGATGTTCGGCTTGTCCTTGCGGACTGGGCGGACTAACTTGCATGGACTGGCATCTGGCTAGCAGGTCTGCTATGGCGACGATCTTGCGCTTGGTGGTTGGCGGACTGTTCGCGAGTCCGGTATTTTTGATTCGGTCAATGCGGACTCGGCGGACTGGTTGTGCTAGCTGTGAGCAAGGGGCGGTTAGCCTATCTCATAGGGTGGTGACCACACTCCTCACCCCACCTATAAATAGGACCCCCCGATACTTCATTTGTAATTGAGTGAATAGTAAGTTGGACTCGGATTAATTGTTGCGGACTCGGTTTTCCTATCCGCGCGGTTTGAACAGGCTTAACCGGTTGTTGTTTGCAGATGGCGCGACTAGCACTGAGGAGCCAGGAGTTTGGTTCTGACTTCGGTCAGGCTCAATGAAGTTTGTGGATTGAAATCAACGACTTACCATTTTTCTCTCTGCTTTATTTTCCTAAGTTCAATAACCTGTCCGCCGGACTCGGCGGTTAGGCGGTCTGTTCTCCAATTCGGCAACAGGTAGTAGTTCAGCGAATAACGGTGTGTCCGCGCGACCTCGCGGTCTCGGCGGGCTCTGTTGTTTAGTTCGGCTTCAGCAGTAGTTCGGGCGGTCTCTACGACTTCTGCGGACAGGTGGTCTGGGCGGTCTCTAGTGTTTGTCCGTCCGAATTGAGACTTGTAATTTCTGTTTTTTTTGTACTAGTGAAATCATGTCTCGCCACGTATACCTCGCCCAGTAAAGAAGATTGATAGTTATATGATCTACTTGTCTCTGTCTTTGCATCAGGTTGATTGAGTTTACTTCCTGGTTTCCGCTTGGTCAAGTTGTGATCTGGATAGTTCTGAAGATATTAATTTGGTGTTTAGACTATCTTGCTGAGTTTCTTGAGAAAATTCAACAATTCATGTCAAATGCTTTTGCGAGAGTGGATTTAATATCCCTAACTACAACAAGATTCGACCCCAAAATCAATGTGTCATTTATATATGTGCATATGATGAATGTCTGATTAGACATTGAGTGGTGATAAAGAGATTTGTCAGAAAGACTGGACTGAAATCCAAAGCTCTTTACCACTTGGTCAAATTTCATATGCCACATCTTGGGTGCTTGCTTAAGTGCATATATTGATTTGTTCAATTTGTACACTTTATCTTTTAGATCTTTATGCACATAACTTTCAGGTTATATCATATAGATCTTTTTATCAAACTCTTCATTTAAGAAGACTATCTTCACATCCATCTGATGAACTATAAAGTTCTTGATAGACGTTAAGGCGAGAAGAATCCTAATAGTCGATAGATGACATACAAGTGAATAAACATCAAAGTAGTTTATTACTCTTACTGTCTTTAATCTTTAGCTATTAAATGTGCATTATATCTGGCTATAGACCCATCACTATGTAATTTTTTCTTTAAAACCCACTTGCATCCTAAGACTTTAGCTCATTTCGGCATGTCAACGAGATGACAAGTGTTATTCTGTAACAGTGAGTTTATCTCATCATCATTGACTTCTGTCTACATCAACGTATCTCTAGATCTTATTACTTCCTGGTAGGAGAATGAATAATCATCTAAGTGTTAGGTGATAAAATTCTCACCAAAATTCTTAGAAATTCTTTCTCTTGTAGATGCTCTAACTGGAACAGATTCTACCTCTAAAGGTTAGAAAGCAGTGTTAGAGGGTCCAACTTCAATTTCTTTAGTATATTATGAAATCATATCAGTAGGCCCGGAAACAGATAAATCATGATCCTTGACAAATTTAATTGCAAAGAATATGACATCTCTAGACTTTATCACGGTATTAGTGGATAGATCGATCGAGAAATCTGTCAGTCACACTATCTTTTACACTACCTAGATAGACACATATTATCATTCTAGGTCCCACCTTGGATTTCTTAAGGTATTGTATTCATACATAAACAATACAACCACAAGTCTTTAGAGTATCAAATCTACAAGGATGACCGTGCCACAACTTATACAGAGTAAAATTGAGCTGAGAATAAGACACTCTATTCAGAATGTGATTTGTAGTAAAAAATACTTCTCCCCAAAAGAAATTAAACATGCCAGTTATGAGGAGTATAAAATTCAACATTTCTGATAAAGTTCTATAATGTTCGGCAACGCCATTTGACTTTGATGAGTTAGGAGCTGTGGTTTCAAGGATTATTTCCTCAAAAGCACAAAATTTCTTAAATCCAGTAGCAGTGTATTCTTCTTCTCGATAACTTCTAAATCTCTTAATTTATTATTATTTAAAACTAAGAACTACTCTAACATGTTTTAGAGTTAAAGTTTACTTAGAGAGTGGATTATCTCTGCTGTCCCAATATGAGTAACCTCGGTCTCTCCTCCATCGCAGTTCTCCACCTTATCCTGGACTGTCATGACCTCAGTCAAAAGAACTTTGTCATTCGTTACATAACAAGTAGCACTGTTGTCTAACAACCACTCAGAGGACAAGCTGCGATGACTACTCCCGATCATAGCCACAATGGACTTGAGATTTGATCTATCTACCAGCATGTTTGCCGCGTTTCGTGGGGCTTCCTTCTTTTTCTTCTTCGGAGTCTTACACTCAGCTGCCCAATGACCCCACTTGCCGCATTTGTGACAATTGCCCCTCCTTTTTTAAAAGAAGGCTTTTTAGGCGCCAACTGTGTAGAGGCTTCACCTTTACGTGTTGGTGGCTTTCAGAGGCTGCTAGATCGAGAAATGAAGTTGACAGCTTGTGAGGACTGTCCAACTTGCTCCAAGCTTTTTCCAGCTATATTTTGATCTTCGACGTGGATGAATCTTTTAAATTCATCTAGTGCGATCTTCTCCTTCAGTCTGTGTATTTTAGTCTTGAAGGAAATCCATTCAGGAGACAGCTTACTTAGAATTAGACACACAAAGAGATTATCATACAAAACAGACGGTTTGTCCGGCAGCTTGAGACGCGGATTTTCTAGTTCAATTATTTTTGAGGTAATTGACGAGTTTGTATTAAGTTTAAAATTAAAAAATCTCTTGCCAAGGAGAGTTTTCGACAATCACTTCTCCTTCTGAAAATATGCGTTCAAGCGATCCCAAATCTCCTTTGCGGACTTATATTTGTTATAGGTCATGGCGAGTCGAGGATTCAGGGAATTTAGGAGGTAGTCTCTCTACAGAAGTTCTCGCCCTTGCTCCACTAAAATTTGTCACATTCACTTGGGTAGTGGCGAAGTAGCTCAGAATCGTGTAGAATATCTCACGTTCCTTAATCTTAATCACTACTAGAAATATAAGTATTTGCTACATTTTTTTCCAGGGTCTAAAAATTGTGGCTAATACACTGGTATTAGCCACGGTTAAGAATACTGTGGCTAATAGTAAATTTTTAGCTAGGGTTGCAAAAAACATGGCTAATACTGACTTATTAGCCATGAAAAACAATAATCGTGGCGAAAAGAAGATTATTCTCTAATATGAATTTTTTTTGGAAAATATATTCCGATCGATAGAGCGACAGAATTTGATGAGCGTGCAGGGAAATGAAAATTCACTGTACATGCTGCCCAATCCTTTAATCGATTTCAAACTCTTGTCCGGCCATTTCACGAGTGTGCTCTTCTAACCCTAAAAACCCTCTTGTCTTCCTCGTGTCTCCTCTCTTCACGCGACAAATTCCTCTCCTCTTCCTCTTTGTGCGATGGAATCCTCTCCGCTTCACACCATGGAAACCATCTGCTGCTGACCGACATGCAATTTCTAGCCATGAGAATCAGTGAGGTCGAATGACTGAAGCTCCATGATATCATACGTGCTATGCTTCGACATCTCAATTTTTCTTGAACAACAAAAACTAGAGATAAGTCACCTGATTTATGTGGAGACGACCTAGTGTCTTTGGATCCAATCCAGAAATTTTTTTTCTCCTCCTTTTTGGCTAAGTACAGTCGTCGAAGAATAGATCTGATTAACGGATATCCAAAGCACAAATCAATACGGATCCTTCTCTATGATCAGCAAGTTTCACTAAGTGATCTCAATATGGATCATATCCGGATAACAACTACTAGTGTGTTGTTATCTGTTGAGATATATTGATATAAATATAACAAGTTTTAACAAGTTTGGTTTGGATCCGTTAGACATCCAATAACCCGTCGTCGGAGATTTAGGGTTATGCCTATAAATACCCTTGCTGGGGGCAACGTAGATGTTGTTTCAAACTTGATGGTCACACGGAAAGTTTCACGCACTCTAAAATTCTCGAAGTTTTCGTTTGAGTGCCCTAGCCCAACTTTTTCCCGTGTAACCTTCTGTTACTTGTTTTTTCGCTATTCCTCTATCGCTACTGTGTGCGTCGCTCGGGAAGAGAAAAGCTTCCTGTTTCTTTTTCCAATCGAGTAAGCTTGATGTTTCTTCGTCGATCGAAGGACAAATAAGTTTTCTTAGGCTCTTTCACTCCCGTTTTGAAAGCCCACTATTGTGCTTCCGCTGGATCTCGTGAGTTTTCCGTCGCAGATCGGGATCGCTATCTGGGAAGAAGGAAGCCGCAGAGAAAATCTATGTGTTTTTCTGTTATAAGGCAGCACCGCTCCTTGTCGTAAGGTATTTTCACGTGAACGAGAAAAATCGGCCACTATTCTCTGCCGATCTAGGGCACGATCACAGAATCAATCCGCCGCTCGCAAGGGATTTTGTGGCCCGTTCTGGTTGTTGGTCGGAAAGAAAAACATGAAGAGGTTTTCTTCCTCAGTCACTACTCTAGTGACTTCCGCCAAAAAATTTTGTGATTTCGCTCTCGTTCGATGCTCCCGCTTGCAATTCCACCACCATTAGCTGGCTATTTCTTGAAACCCTATAGATCTGAGAGAAATTATGAGTGTTGTTTTCTGTAGATCTAATGAGGAAGTGTATCATATATATTCTCAGATCTTTACAATTAGTTTTTCAGATCTCGGTTGTCGGAGAGCTTCTAGTCTCTCTTTGCACAATTACAATGGATCTCTCTTCTTTGGAATAAGATCATCAGCTGTCAGATCTGAGGACGACTGTGACCTTGGAGGATTTCTTGTCATTATGCTTTGGAGGATTTCTGGATTAATTCTGAAGACACTGGGTCATCTCCGCACGGTTTAGGTGATTTTTTTCTAGTTTTTCTGCTCGTAATTTAGGTTGCTAGTGGAATTTTCGTGCTTGGAAAGAGACATATAATGTCAAGGGAAATTCTCCTATGCCGATAATCAAGTTAGAGAAATTTTTCAACTCAGAGTTCAGAGTCTGGAAGCGGAACACGCAGTTTGGTATGATGTATTTGAACATCTTTTATACTGTGCAATCCGATTTTGAATCTTTTAAAAGAGTAGAGGATGAGCAACAATGGATCAACGATGAAGATTTTTGTCGTGATTACCTCCTCAATTGTCTCTCGAACAAACTAGCAGAGACATACAGTAAGATGAAAACTACAAAAGAGATTTGGGACGCTTTGGAGGGGCAGTTCAGAGAGGAAGAGAACATTTCAAAGATACACTTGGTGGACAGTTCATGACCTTCACCTTTGATGAAGACAAAGAGATTCTTTCATGGGTTGTAGATTTTAAGACTTTCGTGGACAAGCTTAACATTGAGAACATCCCCCTGCCAGATGAATTTTTTGCAGGAGCCATCATTTTCAAGCTCCCTTTGACATGGTACTCTTTAAGACGAAGATGTTTTGGAAGAAGATGCAAGTCAGTCTTAAGGATCTCAAGCGATTCATTTACATTAAGGATGATAACTGCACTTGGCATGCCTTAGAGACGATTAGTAAGTAGAATTCTGTTGCTAATATGGTCGCACATCCTAAGCAGAAGTTTAAGCCTAAGCTTGGGAAGACTAAACCACAAACCAGTGCACCTGCAATTGCTGACACCAACAAGAAAGTTAAAAATTTAAAGATAAGATCTACAACTACTATAAGTGGGGTCATTGTACTTCAGAGTGCTAGCAACCTAAAAGAGATGAATGCTGCACACCAAAGACTGATAATAAAGCAAACATGCTTTATCAGACTGTGTCTGCCAACTTTGTTGCCATGGTTGGAAAAGGGAAGGTCAGTACTGAATGATGATAAGATTTAGATGACACCTGCCACGTCTGCAATAATTCTACGTTTCTGAAGGATTTCATTGTTGTTGACGAGACTATTACTGTTGTGAATGAAGACACTGCTCATGTACTCTAGACTGGGGCCGCAGATCTGGTTCACTCTTCAGGAACGCATTTGATTTTGAAGAATGTTAAATTTATACATGCATTAGCTGTGAATTTAGTTTTGATTAGTCTGTTATGTGATGTTAGTATGTCATTTATGATTAGTGGTGGTAGAATAACTTAAATAATTCACTCACATTACTTTGGTTGTGCTTATATCGTAAATGAGATATTCAGATTGAGTCTAGCAAATGATGTAGTAAATCAGGTTAGTTCAAATCTGATAAATCCTAAAACTTTACATGCAAGACTAGGACACGTGAACTATAGAAAACTATTCATGCTAGCTAAAACTTATAATATCCCCTTAGACACAACAATCAAGTTTGATAAATATGAAATTTGTGCTCAGACTAAGATAACTAGAATACTTTTTATTCAGTTTTTAGGAGCATACAATTGCTAGAGTTAATACATTCTGACATATGTGACTATAAAAGTGTTATCACAAGAGGAGGTCAGAAGTGTCTAATAACATTCATCGATGAGTACTCAAGATTTAGTCATATTTTCACTCTTAAATTCAAAGATGAAGTTTTTGAGAAATTTTGTATTTTCAAAAATAGGGTAGAAAATCAACTTGATATGAAAATCAAAAGGCTAAGAAGTGATAGAGTAGGTGAATATGTCTCGGGAGAGTTTAGAGACTTTCTTGTCAATAATGACATAATTCCTGAAACCACCGCCCTGTATTCACCACAATCCAACAGTATCACTGAGAGAAAAAATAGAACTTTAACAAAAATGTTGAATTATATATTGTTGAATATTGGCATGGATGCAATCTATTGGGGTGAAGCTATTCTCACTTCAAATCATATTCTTAATAAAGTTTCTAATGCAAAGTAGAAACTAATACCATATGAGCTTTAGTTTAATATACCTATTAGATTTAACAATCTTAAGACTTGAAGTTGTATCGCTTATATTAGAATAATTAACTATAAGAGATCAAAAATTGGACCAAGGACAAACACATGTCTATTTGAATGTATAGAGGATAGTGCTGCCGACAGATTTCTAGATCTTTTAACTAATACTATAATAGAATCTAGAGATGACGTTTTCTTTGATGATAGTTATTGGAACCAAAATTCAATTCCACCTAGAGTTCGGACCTAGGGTGCGGCTCACGTACACTTACTTCTCCCAAGCCGTCCCTTGGTGAGAGACCTGAATTTGGAAAATGACCCTTGGCTCTAGCGTGGAGGTCCCACCTCATACCCGGAAGACCTTTGAGATCCCCCCTCCCTAGCCAATGCTGAGCTAGGTGCCTTGGAGGATGAAGAGGAGGATGAATATTGGTGAAAACGGATCCGTCTCCAAGGCACCCCAAGGGTCTATTTATAAATTTTTGTGGATGGCCTGCCAATAACCAACCTCCGTTGCTCTGGAATTACTGAAATACCCCGGGGCTGGTCTTCTAATAACCAAACTCCGCTGTTCTGAACAGCTATTCACACCCACCAGGGGAAAAATAGCAGATCTTTAAACCGGGCGAGACCCTGGGAGTTGTCTTGCCGAGACCCTGAGAGCTGTCTCACCGAGATCCTGGGAGCTGTCTTGCCGAGACCCTGGGAGATGTCTCGCCGAAACCCTAGGAGTTGTCTCGCCGAGACCCTGAGAGCTGTCTCTCCGAGACCATGGGAGCTGTCTCATCGAGACCCTGGGAGCTATCTCACCGAGACCCTGGGAGCTGTCTCGCCGAGATCCTGGGAGCTGTCTCGCCGAGATCCTGGGAGCTGTCTCGCCGAGATCCTGGGAGTTGTCTCGCCGAGATCCTGGGAGCTGTCTCACCGAGATCCTTGGAGTTGTCTCGCCGAGATCCTAGAAGCTGTCTTGCAGAGACCCATGGAGCTGTCTTGCCGAGACCCTGGGAGCTGTCTCGTCGAGATACTGGGAGCTATCTTGCTGAGACCATGGGATCTATCTTGTCGATACCCTAGGAGCTGTCTCGCCGAGATCTTGGGAGCTGTCTCGCCAAGACCCTAGGAGCTATCTCGCCGAGACCCCTGGGAACTAGGTCGGGCGAGACCTTCAAGGGGTCAGGCACTAGCAAGCTAGGCAAAAATTTTATCCCCTACTAGAATATCATGCAGGTCAACAATAAATTGGCCTCCCAGGAGTGCAAAACCCTCTAAAAGCTTAAGAATGTGTAGCAAGTCTTACGCCTTGCTAGGGGACCCCATTCCACGAATACGGGATTGTACACAATCCCCGCTCTTTTTGAGCGAGTTCCACGCTCGGAAAGAAACATCCAACCCAACGTATTCGCTGAGTGTAGTACTCTTGGAGCCGAAAATATTTGGCCTCTCATAGGGGTCAACCTGCTATGCCAGCTAATGGGAGCCTGGGTGACAAGATCCCCTCCAAGTAGAATTCACTTAAACCTCCACGAGGGGTCAACCTGCCATGCCAGCTAATGTGATCCTGGGTGACGAGATCCCCTCCGGGAAGGAACATTCTCTCCACCGAGGCACATTCGTCTCATCTAGCTAGTGAGAGCCTGGGTGAGGAGATCCTCTCGGGTGTTGGTTCCTTCTCTCCACTGAGGTACATTCGACTCGTCCAGCTAGTGAGAGCCTGAGTGAGGAGATCCTCTCGGGGGTGGGACTTGCTCTCCCCAATACACATTTGATCCATTCAGTTAGTGAGAGCCCGGGTGAGGAGATCCTCTCGGGGGTGGGACTTGTTCTCCCCGAGGAACATTCGACCCATCCAGCTAGTGAGAGCCTGGGTGAGGAGATCCTCTCGGGGGTTGGAACCTTCTCTCCACCAAGGAACATTCGACTTGTCCAGCTAGTGAGAGCCTGGGTGAGGAGATCCTCTCGGGGGTGGGACTTGCTCTCCCCAAGGCACATTCGACTCATCCAACTAGTGAGAGCCTGGGTGAGGAGATCCTCTCGGGGGGGGGGGACTTGCTCTCCCCGAGGCACATTCGACCAATCCAGCTAGTGATAGCCTGGGTGAGGAGATCCTCTCGGGGGTTGAAACCTTCCCTCCACCGAGGCACATTCGACCCATCCAGCTAGTGGGAGCCTGGGTGAGGAGATCCTCTAGGGGGTTGGAACTTTCTCTCCCCGAGGCACATTCGACCCATACAGCTAGTGAGAGCCTGGGTGAGGAGATCCTCTTGGGGGTGGGACTTGCTCTCCCCGAGGCACATTCAACCCATCAAGCTAATGAGAGCCTGGATGAGGAGATCCTCTTAGGGGTGGGAACTTTCTCACCAAGGCACATTCGACCCATCTAGCTAGTGAGAGCCTGGGTGAGGAGATCCTCTCGGGGGTGGGACTTTTTCTCCCCGAGGCACATTCGACCCATCCAGCTAGTGAGAGTTTGGGTGAGGAGATGCTCTTGGGGGTGGGACTTGCTCTCCCAGAGGCACATTCAACCCATCCAGCTAGTGAGAGCCTGAGTGAAGAGATCCTCTCAGGGTCAACATGTCAAAGCCTTCACTAAGAGGTCTACCTACTCTGTTGGCTAGTGAGAGCCCGGTCAGTGGAACCATCTTGAGGCTAACATGTCTAAGTAACCTCTAAGAGGTCTACTTACCCTGTCAGCTAGTGAGAGCCCGGTCAGCGGAACCATCTTGAGGCTAACATGTCTAAGTCACCTCCAAGAGGTCTACCTGCCTTGCCGGCTAGAGAGAGCCTAATCAGCGGAACCATCTTGAGGTTAACATGTCTAAGTCACCTCCAAGAGTTCTACCTGCCCTACCGGCTAGTAAGAGCCCGGTCAGCGGAACCATCTCGGAGAAAAAAGTACTTGGCCTCTACGAGAGGTCAACTTGCCCTGCCAGCTATTTGAAGCCTGGTCAGCGGAGCCATCATGGAGCAAAAAGAACTTAGCCTCCACGAGAGGTCAACCTGTCCTGCCAGCTAGTGGGAGCCTAGTTAGCGGAACCATCTCGGAGCAAAAAGTACTTGGCCTTCACGAGAGGTCAACCTGCCCTGCCAGCTAATGGAAGCCTGGTCAGCGGAACCATCTCGGAGCAAAAAGTATTTAGCATCAACGAGAGGTTAACCTGCCCTACCAGCTAGTGGAAGCCTGGTCAGCGAAGCCATCTCGGAGCAAAAGTACTTAGCCTCTACAAGAGGTCAACCTGCCCTGCCAGCTAGTGAATGCCTGGTCAGTAGAACCATCTCAGAGCAAAAAGTACTTAGCCTCCACGAGAGGTCAACCTGCCCTGCCAGCTAGTGGAAGCCTGGTCAGCGGAACCATCTCGGAGCAAAAAGTACTTAGCCTCCACGAGAGGTCAACTTGCCCTGCCAGTTAGTGGGAGCCTAGTTGGCAGAACCATCTCAGAGCAAAACGTACTTAGCCTTCACGAGAGGTCAACTTGCCCTGCCAGCTAGTGAAAGCCTGGTCAGCGGAACCATCTCGGAGCAAAAAAATACTTAGCCTCTACGAGAGTTCAACCTGTCCTGCCAGCTAGTGGAAGCCTAGTCAGCGGAGCCATCTCGAAGCAAAAAGTACTTAGCCTCCATGAGAGGTCAACCTGCCCTGCCAGTTAGTGGGAGCCTGGTCGGCGGAACCATCTCGGAGCAAAATATACTTAGCCTTCAAGAGAGTTCAACCTGCCCTGCCGGCTAGTGGGAGCCTGGTCAGTTGAACCATCTCGGAGAAAAAAATACTTAGCCTCCACGAGAGGTCAACCTGCCCTTCCAGCTAGTGGGAGCCTAGTCAACGGAACCATCTCGGAGCAAAAATTACTTAGCCTCCACGAGAGGTCAACCTGCCCTGCCATCTAGTGGGAGCCTGGTCAGCGAAACCATCTCGGAGCAAAAGTACTTGGCCTTCACGAGAGGTCAACCTGCCCTATCAGCTAGTGGAAGCTTGGTCAGCGGAACCATCTCGGAGCAAAAAGTACTTAGCCTCCACGAGAGGTCAACCTGCCCTGCCAGCTAGTGGGAGCCTGGTCAATGGAACCATCTCGGAGCAAAAAGTATTTAGCCTTCACGAGAGGTCAACCTGCATTACCAGCTAGTGGGAGCATTGTTAATGGAACTATCTCGGAGCAAAAAGTTCTTAGCCTCCATGAGAGGTTAACCTTCCCTGCCAGCTAGTGGGAGCCTGGTCAGCGGAACCATCTCAGAGCAAAAAGTACTTAGCCTCCACGAAAGGTCAACCTGCCCTGCCAGCTAGTGGGAGTCTGGTCAGCGGAACCATCTCGGAGAAAAAGTACTTGGCCTTCACGAGAGATCAACCTGCCCTGCCAGCTAGTAGAAACCTGGTCAGCGGAACCATCTCGGAGTAAAAAGTACTTAGTAAAAAAAGACATTTACATACAACCTACCATGGCCTGACCTGGCAGGGGAAACTCATTATAAGAAAAATACATATGGAACTCCGGGCGAGTTAGGGTGAGATCTCTCCACTCACTCCCTATTCCTCGGGGCCTCGGTTCCTCCCCCCTGAGCGATTCATCCTTCACCTCTTTCTCCCATGGTCGACCGCCATAACTTGATGTGGTGGAGATAGGAGTTTCCTGGGGGCCTTCCTCTCTGGGACACTCTCGTCTAACCCCCCTGGGGCTGTCTTATCGAGATCCCTAGAAGCTGTCTCGCTGAGATCCCTTGAAGCTGTCTCGCCGAGATCCCCGGAAGCTATCTCATTGAGATCCCTCGAAGCTGTCTCGCTGAGATCCCTGGAAGCTGTCTCGCCGAGAGGGGTGGGAATCGAGCGGTCACCCCGAGGGGTAATACCTCGCAGCATATCCATGATGCCTTGGATGGATGTGAGGAACTCTTCCCTCCCTACAAATGGTGCTAGGTTGGGGAGCTCGCTGGAGTCATCACCACCTCCATAATCTCTCACCATGGAACTTGGTCAAGAACTTCTGTATGAGCCGCGGTCCACGCTCACCGCACCAGAATATTGGAACCGAAATTCATTTCCACCTAGAGTTCGGACCTAGGGTGCGGCTTACACCTACTTCACTCAAGTCATCCCTTGGTGAGAGACCTGAATTTGGAAAATGACCCTTGGCTCTAGCGTGGAGGTCCCAACACACCCAGAAGACCTTTGAGATCTCCCCCTCCCTAGCCAATACTAAGCTAGGTGTCTTGGAGGATGAAGAGGAGGATGAAGATTGGTGAAAATGGATCCCTCTCCAAGGCACCCCAAGGGTCTATTTATAGATTTTTTTGGATGGCCTGCCAATAAAAAACCTCTGCTGCTCTGAAATTACTGAAATACCCCGGGGATGGTCTGTCAGTAGCCAAACTCCGCTGTTCTGAATAGCTATTCGCAACCCACTAGGGGCAAAATAGCAGATCTTCAAACCGGGCGAGACCCTCAAGCTGGACGAGACCCTCAAGCCGCGCGAGACCCTCAAGCTGGGCGAGACCCTGGGAGCTGTCTCGCCGAGACCCTGGGAGCTGTCTCATCGAGATCCTGGGAGCTGTCTTTCCGAGACCCTAGGAGCTGTCTCGCTGAGACCCTGGGAGGTGTCTCGCCGAGATCTTGGGAGCTGTCACGCCGAGACCCTGGGACCTATCTCGCCGAGACCTTGGGAGTTATCTTGTCGAGACACTGGGAGCTGTTTCGTCGAGACCCTGGGAGCTGTCTCGTCGAGATCCTGGGAGCTGTCTCGCCGAGACCATGGGAGCTGTCTCGCCAAGACCCTGGGAGCTGTCTCGCCGAGACCCTGGGAGCTGTCTCGCCAAGACCCTGGGAGCTGTCTCGCCGAGACCCTGGGAGCTATCTCGTCGAGATCCTGTGAGCTGTCTCGCCGAGATCCTGAGACCTGTCTCGTCGAGATCCTGGGAGTTGTCTCATCGAGACCCTAGGAGCTGTCTCGCCGAGATCCTGGGAGCTGTCTCGGCGAGATCCTAGGACCCGTCTTGCCGAGATCCTGGGACCTGTCTTGCCGAGATCCTGGGGGCTGTCTCGCCGAGACCCTTGGAGCTGTCTTGCCGAGACCCTGGGAGCTGTCTCGCCGAGATCCTGGGAGCTGTCTCGTCGAGATCCTTGGAGCTGTCTTGCACCTGGGAGACGTCTTGCAGAGACCCTGGGAGCTGTCTCGTCGAGATCCTGGGAGCTGTCTCATCGAGACCCTGGGAGCTGTCTCGCTGAGACCCTGGGAGCTGTCTCGCCGAGACCCCTGGGAACTAGGTCAGGCGAGACCTTCAAGGGGCCGGGCACTAGCAAGTTAGGAAAAATTTTTTATCTCCTTACTAGAATATTATGTAGGTCAACAATAAATTGTCCCCAAGGAGTGCAAAACCCTCTAAAAGCTTAAAAATGCATATCAAGTCTCACGTCTTGCTTGGGGGCCCCATTCCGCGAATACGGGGTTGTACAATAAGTTCCTTAAAGATAAAACCTGACCCTGTCAGGTCTTCCAACCACTAGTACTAAGAGTGTTGTTAAGCAAGAACTAAGGATTGCTAACACTGAGCCTATAGACATTAGTGGTTTCGAATCTAAAAGGTTATCTAATATCAAAAGAGTGTCTAAAAGCTTCGGTACAGACTTTGTGACTTATCAAGTTGAAGTTGATCCATCTACTTATAAGCAAGCAATGCAATCTAGGGATTCTCTATTATGGAAAGAAGTCATAGATGATGAGATAAATTCTCTCTTTGCAAAACCACACTTGGACTCTAGTTGAGTTGCCCAAAGGGATTAGAACCATTAGAAGTAATTGGGTTCTGAAAAAGAAACTTAATCATGATAGGAGAATCACTAAATACAAATCACGTCTAATTGTCAAAGGCTTCACTCAAGTGAGTGGTGTAGAGTACTTTGATATATACTCACATGTTTGTCATAATATGACAATTAGGAATCTTCTCGCATTAGTATTTATTGAATATTTTATAGTGCATTAGATGGATGTCAAGACTGTATTTCTTAATGGAGAGGTTACTAAAGAGATCTATATGCATCAACCTGAAGAGTTTGTCATAGAAGGTCTAGAAAATAAGGTCTATAAGTTGATTAAGTCACTGTACGAATTGAAGCAAACACCAAAATTATGGCACAAGAAATTTGATACTTGTGTTAAAATCATGAGTTTCAAGTCCAGTCTATCAGGTAGATGTATGTACGTCAGAACAAGTTTATATAAAGTGATAATTATATGTATGTATGTTGTTGACTTGCTAATTATGGGTACTGATCAGTCTGAGGTGGAAGACGTGAAAGTTACCTTGACAAAATAATTTAGCATGATAGACTTAGGTCTAGTGAAAAGCATCCTAGGAATGGAAGTGAACTTTATTGAGAAGAGTATAATCCCGAGTCAGAGTCACTACATTAAAAATATACTAGAAAAGTGTGGTTACGATAATAACAAAAAGATTGAGACTCCATACGATTTTAATAATAGACTAAAACTGAATGAAGGTTCATCTATTAGACAGTTGGATTACTCCAAACTCATAGGAAGTCTCATGTATGCTACAACATGTACTAGACCTGACATAGCCTTTACAGTCGATATGTTAGGTAGATTTACTAGTAATCCTGGGAAGGATCACTATGATGTCTTAGAAAGGTTAATAAGATACTTAAAGTATAATAAGAAGTATGATTTATATTATAGTGGACATCCTCTAGTGCTTGAAGGGTATTCTGACGCCTCATAATGCTAAAAAATTGGTGATAGTTGATCCACCAGTGATTTTATGTTTACACTAGGAGGAGCTACTGTAGCTTGACATTTAAAGAGCCAAACGTGCATTATATTATCCTCTATAAAATCGGAACTCTATGTCCTACCTTTAACAAAAGAAGAAGTATAGTGGATTAGAGATCTGAATATGGACTTTCCAATGCCGAGTCTGAAAATACACTCTATTTCGATCTATTATGACAATCAAACAACAAAAACCATTGCAACGAATACATTGTTCATTGGAAAGAGGAGGAAACTAAGGATAAAACATGCCTTGTTGACCTATCTCACAGGTTAGGGGATAATCTCCCTATTGGACGTGAGATTAAAATATAATGTAGCATATGCTTTTACCAATGACTTATGCAAGGTTCATACATCTAAAACATCGAGAAAGATGTGATTAAAGTCCATTTAGCGGGACTTAATACATTTCGTATGTTTTAAATTTTTAGAACCAAAATTTGCTTATATTGAAGAATCTAGAGTGAGTATACTGAAATATTTCAGATGCCATCTAATGAAAGCCAGAGATGAATAGTTATCGGTCATTGCAAACTTGATGACTTATACAATTATTTCTATTCAAAGTCTGATTTTTGGGTATCATTCCAAAAAGAAATACTAAAGTTGTTGATATGTGTCATGATATTAAGATTATTAATTATATCATTACAAACTTGATGATATTATGATCATAACTTGTTGTATCATTCCAAGCTTAATTGTATAACACAATTGAAAAATGATTATTAATAATTTTAATAATCAAAAAAATATAGTTTGATTTTATAAAATCAAATATTCCAATTTTTTGTAAATTAGATAGAGATGTTGATTTGTGATTCTTTCTTTCTAGTTAGAGTATTACATTCTTTTACTACTAAAACTAATCAATTTATTTTTTATAGTAAATGTTTGAATTCATAAACATTGATCTCATGACATTCTTCTTATAATTGTTTGCAGATCAAATGAAAAATAGAGGAAAGAAAGTTGATTTCGACTTGTATGACGATGATCTGTTGTTTGCATAAACTAGAGATCAGTCATCAGTTTGAGTTTCATTTTATTTACTGTTTTGCGTAGAACTATTGGTTTGAGTTTAGATTTATCATGTGTTCTAAAACTCATATTTATGTTTCTGAAAAACACAATTTGTGTTGTTATTAACTCTTGTTTTGAGCATTTTGTTATGTGGAACCATTTATATACAATATAAGAGGATATTATTGAGCTATATTGATATAAATATAACATGTATTAATGAGTTTGGTTGGATCGGTTAGACATCTTGTTAAAACCGAAAAATCGGTCCCTGTGGAGTTCGACCCTTGCGGAAGGGGTGATCGCACACTTACTTCTCTACTCACAAGCCCAAGTGACAAGGGAAAAGGACCGGGGACAGACCCAAAGCTTCAGCACGGAGGTCCCACCACACACCCGGAAGATCTTAGAGCGCTTCCCCTCCTTAGCCAAGTGTTGAAGCTAAGGTACCTCAGAAAGCGCTAGAAGACCGGGCACCAGCAAGCGTGTCTTCTGAGGTACCCCTTGGGTTCTATTTATAGGAATTGAGGTCCGACAGTGAGTCGGCGTCAGCTCGCCCATAGAGCGCGAAGGCGACATCGTAAGCCTCCCCTTTATCCTCCCAGTCTTCCGACCAGACGGGTAAGTTGGTGCTCAGAGTCACCTTATGATCGCTCTCCGCCCAAGACACAAGCGAGCATTTGAAGGTGTCCTTACCGCTATGCCCGAGGTTGAAGTTAGGATGGAAGTATGACGCCCCGACGTCCACCAACGACTCCATCCCATCGAAGAGTTCGTGGAAGATCTTTGCAAACCGGTCTTTTATCAATGACCGGTCCTAACCGGGACCGGGCCCTAGTCGATCCTAACGTGTGCGGTACCAATCGAACCGATTAGAACCGCCTTCACCATGCCAAACAGAGCCTTTTAGACTCTATTGGACGCTGTGATGGCAGTCGTGAAAATGGTTGTTATGAACCGTCGTTCTTGCCAAACATATATTCTATGATGATGAAATTTTCGTCCAAACTCACGAGAGCTAAGATGTTGAGCAGAACAGAGCCTTAATAAATTACATCATTCGGGAACAATAATATATATATATATATATATATAATTTATATTCCATTAATCATATTGGTGAAGTTTTTTTTAATTGTAATGTATATTGACGATGCTTTTGAGTGATATTCCCCAACTTTTAAGCCATTATTGACACGTACGCGGTACGCCTAATATTATCATTCACACTTTTAAAATTTGATATATTTTAGGGAATTGTTAAAAGCACCGCACTTTTGGCTAATCGCACCGCATTGTTAAAAGCACCGCAGTTTTTCACATTTTGTTAAAAGCACCGCACATTGTTATCCGCACCGCAACTGAGATAAACGCACCGCACTTAACATATGAAATAAAATATGTTCTCATTGAATTACTACATTAATATAAACTCAATAGAGAAAATATTTGATACAAAAAATCATCAAATGTGTTGTCCAATTTGTTGTGGTCTTCATGTCCTATAAAAAACAAAGAAAGAAATTTTAAATCAACATTCAAGTTGTATAATAAAAAGTAAAAGTTGATTAAAAAAAATTTCTTACCAAAATGACAATATTTGATACCAAAAAACATGAAGTCTTTTCTTCAAAAATGTGTGAACTTCATCTTCCTACATAATTCAATCAAAAAGTTAACAAGTCAATTTTATAAAGTTAAAAATAATAATAAGATAAAGTAAGTTTTACTAACCGTTGTCAGAAATCCTCTAAACCGATAACCGAAGTGTTCTTTATACTTGTCGGTGGAAGGATTATCCGCGACATATATGTGGATTCCCACGGTTGTGCAAACTCCTCATGAAACCTTCTCCATGGCGAGAATAATGGTGGCAATGGACAATTGTCACGCAGAGTTAGCGCCACGAAATGATTCTCATTTATGAATCCAATGGAAATTAGTTTAGGCTCCGTCGGTGGAATCGAATGCAGTGGAAGAAATGTAAAACACTGATCACGTGATAGCTGAACAACGGCAACATTATAGAATGATGCAATTACCAAACCCATATCAGGAAGTGACATCCATTTTTCAACTGGTGCGGGTGTAATTGAGCAATCAAGAGAATCAATGAGTTGTTGTCGTCTAGTTGTGCCATAGACATGATCATATAATGTTGCATGATTTAAAATTTCATATTGCAGATTATTCCTTACTTGCATCCAATCATTACCCAAATTCAAGCCTTGACTTATAGCACGAAATCCACAGTGGCCATCTCCTTGCACATCAACGACATCTATAATGTGTTCGGAGAATAGAGAAGGCAATTGTTCGCGAACAAAAGAACTCATAAATAGGTTCCCATCTTGAGAATGAGTTCTGAGTTGATATGTTGCTCTCTTTCGAGCATTCAATTTGGCCACTTTCTTCATCTTGTTTTCTTCGGATTGTGAACCTTCCATCGCAAGAACATGTTCAAAATAGGAAGGATCGCGTTTTGTGGATTTCGTGTCATCCTGAAATTTTTTATAACTCCCTTTTGGTCTTCCTTTTAGACGCATCGGCACCAAAGGCTCAACTGTTTTACTACATGAGGGATCAACAAATTCTCGGAGTTTTCTTTTCATTGCTTTTTTTTGTTGAAAACTTGACTCCGCAAACTTTTTAAGAATGCCTTCAACTTCATTGTTAATATCAATGTCCTCTTTTTCTTTTTTCTCTCCTTCTTGTAATGTCAATTGCTTCCAATGTACATTTACCAACCAAAGAGGAAGCGATTTTGATTGCAATATGTACGGTAACAGCTCGTGTGAGCACGGCAAACCCATTGTAAACCTCTTTCTATGTGTACAGTTTTGAGAACCTTTGAGTAATATTTCCTCTTCCTCTTTGATGAACTCAAGTGCCTTCAGAGAACAATTTCCAAGTAAATCTGCGTACAGAAATCCGCTAAAATCTTTATTTACCTGTATGCAGCTCTGACCAAAGGACCTTTTAATGTCCGTATGTTGGATATTGATCATTTGATCAAACGTCTTCCATATGGTGGTCAAATTACCAATACTAACTTCAAGAAATTTTTTTAACATACTATGCCCACTCTCCACCCTGTTTGTAGTTGTACTACCTAAATGTAGAAATTTGTCAACCCATGCAGAAACAAAATATTCCTTGTATGGATCAACCCATGAAGACGTAACATACCCCAATGCTTCTTTGTAATCGAAAGCAAAATCGGCCAATAATGTGTTGTATTTCATAGTGAAATCATTTACCGTAGGTGCATCAATTAAACCTTGCCATGCACGTATAAAGCGATCAAATTCTTTACCTTTGCTGAAATATTTTTTACAATTGGCCAACACATTCCTGTTAATGTGAATCTGACACAATATATTTTTGGCACTCGGAAATGTAGCTTTGATAGCATTCATAAGGGCGAGTTCTCTATCCGTAACAAACACAACCGGTGTTGATAATGGTTCAAACAATGATTGAAAACATTCAAGTGCCCATCTATAACTACTTTCGGTTTCATCGGACATGAAACAAAAACATGAGAAGAATGACTGATATGTTGAAGTCACACCTACTATACATAATAATGACATGCGATATCGGTTTGTTTTGTAGGTGCAATCAAGTTGAAAAACAGTCGGAAACATGTTACTCAATTTGATGGAGACAGGATGAGCAAAAAATAAACTTTGCAGACGGTCGGTACTATCAACAACGCGGTTGAAGCTGACATAGCCCTCCAACATGATACTCTTATATAGGAATTGTATTGGTGTACCCCCGGCTAACTCCTTTGTGTGTAGCCGTACTCGTTCGTTATAAATAGTTCTTATGACTGTTTTGTTCGTAGAACTATTTTTTTTAACCGCGGCTAAAATCTTCCTTGGTTTTACTCCTGAAGCATACATATCCTCCACTATCTTAGCTTCTTCCTTCTCCAATCGCCCAACATATGCGTGCGCCTCCAAGTGAACAAGGTCATGATTATGCAAACCACAAATAACCGTTACCTTCCACTCATCTACATGTGCTTCCTTTTTTTCCGAAATAGAAAACGGACAACCACATCTTTTGCTTGATGATTTCCGAATGCCCTTCTTTACAAAATCTTTCTTATTTTGATTGTCCCGCTGATGACCACCCCTATCACAGCCTAAGAGAACACGGGGTGTGAGCCGACCAACTATCTTATCTGAACGTGTAATAGTGATAACCAAACCCAAATGTCTTGCGATTTTCTGTCCCCACTCAATCAATGCCTCTCTTGTAGGGAATACTTGATCCGTTGCAAAATGAGAACCCATATCCACTTCACTAACTTTTGGGATCTCTTCATAAGGGGAAATTTCAAGAGAAATATCCATACTAGTACCCTCCATATACTGCAAAGATCTTTAATTTTTTTACAAAAAAAAAACATTCAAACATTATACAATACGAAGGAAGAATAATAACGGCAAAAAACTAAACTTTTAACACAAGTGGTACCCTCTCATCTGAGCTTACCATGAAAATAGAAAGCAATGATAAAGCATTGTCTGGTTAATTTGACAAATTAAACCATCCAACTAATAAATTCATGGATTAGGTTAAAATAAAATTGTACACTGCAGGATACAAAGTATAAAATTGATGGATTTAAACTAATAAATAAATTTACAACTGTACAAAAGGGGAAAACTGGATGAGGTTATGAAATTGCATCATAGCTAAATGCAATTGTTAGGTTTGCGGAGTGCTGGATGAGGTTATGAAATCCTTAAAATAAATTTACAACTGTAGAGAAAGTGGAGAACTGGATGAGGTTATGAAATTGCATGATACTAATTGTTCTTTTTAGGGATTTTTAACACACTAATTTTTAACACAAACCATCCAACTATACACAAACTAATTTTTAACACAAACTAAATGCACAGACTAGAGACTGAGAGAGATACAGGAGGCTGAGCTTACCAGCGACTTGCACAAGCAGTTGCCGGAGTACAGGAGATAGGGCCGGCGGCGTGCAGGAGGCGGGAACAGGGCGTGCCGGCGTCGTGAAGAACAGGGCGGACGACAGAAATCGTACCGGCGTCGTGAAGAATAGGGCGGTCGGGAAACTCGTCAACGGCGATAGAGGAGCGTCGGCGTCGGGAAACAAGGTGGTCGTCGACGGCGATAGAGAAGCGTCGGCGTCGGGAAACTCGTCGACGGCGGTGTCGCGTGGGAATCGGCCGACAGGAAATCGCGGAATTAGGGTTTGCGGACTGTTGCGGTGCGAGAATGAGCGAGTGCGGCTAAATTTTGAGAGCTGTACATTTTAAGGATTAAAATACCTAAATGCGGTGCGATTAGCCAAAAGTGCGGTGCTTTTAACAATTCCCATATTTTATTTGTAAAAATAGTATGGAATCAAATAATAATAATAATGTGCATGTTGAATTGTCTGATTATGTTAGGCCAAATAGTATATTTATATATATGAATGTAATATATTACCTATTTTTTAATGTAACATTAGGACTTTGCTTTCTCGAAGAATTTATTGTTAACGTCGCTCGAAGCATCCGGATGGTGATCAATGTGGAATCACCTATCCGTTGCCCCTGGTGGTTATAAATAGACAAATTCAAGGAATTTCTACGGGCATCGGATCTACACGTGCCCGAACTGACCTGTTATGCCTCCGAACCCGTTATTCGTCCAAATATACACTAACATTTATCCCGTCTCAGATTTCCAGAAACAGAAGAATGGTTAGGCGGGTCACCAGTGGTGGCATGGGGAGTCGCTGGTCCCAATCTAGCGCGTCCGTGTCACTATGGTCTTCAGCGGAGAGGGGCACGTGATCACTGTCGGGTTTGGCTAATACCCGGTTCAAATGGATTGGGCGCATTAGGAGCAGAAAACAGGTTGCAACACAGTATTTGAGGTTGCAACCTTTTTTGTGCTGTTTTTGAAATCTGTCCAAATTAAAAACTGTTTTTGAAATCTGTCCAAATAAAACAGTTTTCAATTTGGAATGTGGTCCGGTGGTTTTATTTGGGAGGTGATAATGGGATTATAATATACCAATTATTATATATTTTTTTCTCTCTCCCATGAATGGTAACCGCAGCCCCCCCTCTCGCATTATAAAATCGCCGCTGCAGCCCTCTCCCAAGGAGAACCGAACCCGAGCCACCCGCCCCCCTCTCTCCCTCTCTCGGCTTGGTGCAGGAAGCTGCTGCCTTGGGATCTCTTGTCGGAGTCGCCGCTGGAGGAAGGCAGCCGCCGGTGTTTGCCGTCGCTGACGTGAAGAGGAGGGCAGCCCGCCATCGCCGTCGCCGTCTGAGTCCAGTCGGCTGTTGCCGTGGAAGGAAGACGGAGACGGGGCTGTTTTAACCCGGCTATTTGTGGGGGCTGTGGAGAGAAAAAGTTTGTGTTGAGAACGGACTACTCGTTCGTGGCAAGGTCCGAGTCCGAACTTGGAGTTTCTCTCCGATGGTGGCGGTGGTTGCGGTTGAACGTCAGAAGTTGACGTTGAAGGTTCGGTGAACCTTGTGCGTCCGTTTGTCGGATTGCAGTCCCAGATCTTCCATTTCCTGCGGATCGTGCGTGTCCGGCGCATCCGCGTGCTTTTCACCGGACGATTATTTCTTCACTTGTTTCTTTATTGTATTTGATTTATAAATTATATTATAAATTGTCATTGTTTGCGTTTGTGATTTCTCCTACAATTACTGGCTATCCCATCAAGTGGTATCAGAGTCAGGTTCGGTAGACGACCGTGATTGGACGTTCTAGGAAGGGTTTGACTGCGGTGGTGAACGACTAGGTCCTCTTCCCACTCTTTCAGATCCGACCTTTGAATAAATCAGGTCTTCTAGTTTGTCGGGGACAGTCATGGCAGGGAAGAACGCAGTTTTGGACAGATTTTCAGTGGAGAAGTTCGATGGTAGTGAGAATTTTAGCCTATGGCAGATTCGAGTCTAGGATATGTTGGTTCAACAAGGTTAGATTCAAGTCTTGCGGGGGCACGACAAATTATCCACGGCGGTGAAAGATGAGGAATGGAAGGATCTTGATGAAAAGGCCACGAGCACAATCAGGATGTGTGTTGCTGACCAGGTGCTCTTCAACATCGGGACTGAAGAGACGGCAGTCGGGCTTTGAGAAAAGCTTGAGCGACTGTACTTGGCAAAATCCGTGACGACAAGATTGTTGCTGAAGCAGCGCCTCTATGCGCTGAAGATGCAGGAAGGTCGCAACCTGCAGGAACACTTCAATGTGTTCAACGGTCTCCTAAGCCAATTGTATGTGGTTGGCTCGAAGGTAGAGGAAGAAGACAAAACCCTCTTGCTTCTTACCTCGCTCCCAGCGTCATACAAGCACATGGTGACTACGCTCATGTATGGGAATGATACGGTGGGGCTGGAAGAAGTCACGTCGGCGCTGTTATCCAGTCAGATGTTAAAGGACCCCACTCCTAGGGGTGACCAGATCTTGGTAGTGCATGAACGTGGGAGGAGTTTTAACAGAGGATCGAGCAGCGCACGAGCTCGGTCGGCGTTGAAGAAGGCAGTGACGTGTTACCACTGCAGACAGGTTGGTCACATT
The DNA here is from genome assembly GCA_039513925.1 of Platanthera zijinensis. Classification (NCBI taxonomy): domain Eukaryota; kingdom Viridiplantae; phylum Streptophyta; class Magnoliopsida; order Asparagales; family Orchidaceae; genus Platanthera; species Platanthera zijinensis. The sequence goes on from CM077080.1 coordinate 15,573,104, forward strand.
AGGAGAAATTGTCCGCAGCGTGCAGGAAGTTCTGGAACTTCGAAGGATGTCCAAGATGCGAGCATGGTGACACTCGACCTGGAAGGAGATGACGGATTTTATTGCTTCACTGAGAGTCAGAGTGACTCTGATAGCTGGATTTTGGATTCTGGTGCCTCGCAGCACATTTGCTCAGATGCGGCGATGTTCAGTTCACTGGAGGTGACGTCTGGGTCGGTCTTTCTGGGTGACGGCTCAGCATGTGAGGTCACAGGGATTGGGACGGTGAACTTGCGGATGCATGGTAGAGATGTGCGTAGACTTGAGCAGGTACACCTGGTACCGAAGTTACACAGGAATCTGATTTCGTTGGGCAGATTGGACACCGGTGGGTGCAGGTTTGCATCGAGAGGTGGAGTTCTGACGGTGAGGCGAGGGCGCACCGTGCTCATGCGAGCTATGCAGCGCGGTAGTCTATACCGGCTGATGGGGACCACGATGCGAGGTGGTGCACCCATGATTTCTGCGGCCGACGGTGTTGATGGTCGAGGTGGTGCAGGGGATCGCCCTTCTGGTAGTCTGACTAGGCGAGTCAGATTCAGCGATCCAGTTGCGTTGACATTCAGGGGTTGAGCCCGAGCAGGGATGAGTCGACTGGAGCAGGTCGGCTGACGCCTCAAGTTCTTGAGGTGGTGCTTCGTGCAGACTGGTGCTTCGTGCAGAACGGTTGCTTCGCGCAGGTTGTGCCCAGTGCAGATGATGCTTCGTGCAGGTGGTGGCGGAACCAGGATATGAGCCAAGGTGGTGTTTGTTGGGTTTGGCTCATACCCGGTTCAAATGAGTCGGGCGCATTAGGAGCAGAAAACAGGTTGCAACGCAGTATTTGAGGTTGCAACCTTTTTTGTGCTGTTTTTTAAATCTGTCCAAATTAAAAATTGTTTTTGAAATCTGTCCAAATAAAACAGTTTTCAATTTAGAATGTGGTCCGGTGGTTTTATTTGGGAGGTGGTAATGAGAATATAATATACCAATTATTATATTCCTTTCTCTCTCTCATGAATGATAACCGCAGCCCCCCTCTCCCGCATTATAAAACCGCCGCTGCAGCCCTCTCCCAAGGAGAACCGAACCCGAGCCACCCGCCCCTCTCTCTCTCTCTCGGCTTGGTGCAGGAAGCTGCTGCCTTGGGATCTCTTGCCGGAGTCGCCGCTGGAGGAAGGCAGCCGCTGGAGGAAGGCAGCCGCCGGTGTTTGCCGTTGCTGACGTGAAGAGGAGGGCAGCCCGCCATCGCCGTCGCCGTCTGAGTCCAGTCGGCCGTTGCCGTGGAAGGAAGACGGAGACGGGGCTGTTTTAACCCGGCTATTTGTGGGGTTTGTGGAGAGAAAAAGTTTGTGTTGAGGACGGGCTACTCGTTCGTGGCAAGGTCCGGGTCCGAACTTGGAGTTTCTCTCCGGTGGTGGCGGTGGTCGCGGTTGAACGTCGGAAGTTGACGTTGAAGGTTCGGTGAACCTTGTGCGTCCGTTAGTCGGATTGCAGTCCCAGATCTTCCATTTCCTGCGGATCGTGCGTGTCCGGCGCATCCGCGTGCTTTTCACCGGACGGTTATTTTTTCACTTGTTTCTTCATTGTAATTGATTTATAAATTATATTATAAATTGTCATTGTTTGCGTTCGTGATTTCTCCTGCAATTACTGGCTATCCCATCAATCACTACCCCTCACTTGCCTTCCCTTCACTAGGGAATGAGTCCCAAAGAAGACCGACTAGCTTGCTTCAGGTTAATCAATTTGTGTTAGTGCCTGCAGGTTAATTTATGGTGTTCTCAAAATTGTTTTAGCAAGTGGCCTATGCACACTCTTTTAAACTTAGGCTGCGTTCGGCGCGGCTTATCGTGGCTTATTTGTTTCAATGAGCTTGTACAAAAATGTCATTGTCATACCAAAATCTTATGCCTCAAACTAGTTTCTTTTTTTGTAACATTTGTCATACCAAACATATATTCTATGATAATGATGTTTTTGTCCAACTTTCTCACCGGAGCAAATAAGCTGCGATAAGTCTCGCCAAACGCAGCCTTAGTCTCAACCGAACACTTCATATTCTTAGGGGTACCCAACATTCTTGCAGTCATAATAGATTGTTGCATTCAATCTTTGTGTGCATTGGAAATGTGCCTCGAGCTTCCTTTCAACCTTTTTTTATGTTACTTTTAATTAACTAATCAATAAGAAAGTATATATATTTAAACATAATTAACTTCAATTCCGCTCTATTTACAACAGAGCCTATAACAACTCAATACATATAAGATCATAAGTGTAAGGTTCATTTTTATTTATCCCACCTCATATTAGGCTAAATCACACATTTTTATTCTTTTCCACATAAATTCAATTGAGATTTTTCCCATCACAATAGTGGAAAGGTTTGTTTTGACTTTTAGAAAATTTAGTGGGTACATTACTTTTGTTTTATTAAAAACCATACCGGAAAAGAATACAATTTGAAATGAAAAGGAAGGTCTTTGTAGTTATCATGACTTTTTATTATATGCTTTTTAGTCTTTATGCTCTAACCCTTCATGTCTCTTTCTATAAGCTTACCGCCCCTATGGGAGGCCTACATCCTTCGAATGATTTTGGGTCTCTTACAATGATTTGTGTTCATGCCCCACGGGCTAGTATTTGTGTCAAAACAAAGAGTAGGCTAAAGATCACTTCAAGATGACACTCATTTGCTAGACTACTCTCAGTGAAAACATGCTTAATTATGAAAATTTCAAAACAACAGTATCACTTACTCCAAAAGACGCCTATAATAATATTTGAAGGTCCAAATTATTTCTTAAGATAAGTAATCGTTCCTCCAATTCAGAGTGATATTTGATTGATTTATGCACTTCAATTCACATAGAATAGAAGCTTGTTAGGCATTGCCTTGATCTTGGACTCTCTGGACCCAAAGATGCCCACACCACCATCAAATCATGTGGTGTGAGTACAATTAGTCATGGACCGGATGTACGAGGCGGTAGTCATGGACTCTCTGGACCCAAACATACCGCCCCTATGACAATTTCGTCGATGTATATTTTGCACTCTGGGTAAGGCTGTTGAAAATCATGAAGTGAAAGTGGTGGATTTGGCGACCTGTCCGTGCGGCCTTTGCGGACAGGACTAGCGGCTTGCCGGGTCGGCAATGGTGCTACAGTCGGCTTTTGCTCTGGCGGCCTGGGCAGTCTGTTCACGCGGACTGTGCGGACAGAGGAGGCGTCTTGCCAGGCCGGGTTGTGTTCAACCGACAGTTGGTTCCCAGGATGTAACCGAGCATTTAGGATTGCTATTCGCGGGGCTCGCCAAGACTGGCGAGGTGCGGACTCGGTTGAAGTTCGCGGAGTCCGGGTTGCGGACTGGACCAGAGCTCGGGAGATCGGCATGGCGTGTGCCTTGGTCTAGCTCTGGTGGCGTGGTTGGTGGAAACCACGGAGTTCGCCTGTTAGGCGAACTGGATTGGAGTTGGCTAACTGGGTGGACTGTTATTCATGTCTGTGGAGCTCGCGCCAGAGGTTCACTGGTTGGGGACTTGGTCACGATCTGTGACAAGTTCAGATTGATTGCGGAATCTGCAATGTCTGCTGGTAGACCGAGTGGTATGTGCCTTTGGTCGTGGACATTGTTGTTGCGGGCTGGTGCGGTGTCCGCAGGGATGCGAACTGGCTTCTATCTCGCTTTCTTTGATGTAAGGCAGATAGGCTGGTGTCCGGCCTTGTCCATGCGGACTGAGCGGACTGCTCTGTGCTAGCTGCGGGTTGGGGTGGTGTTTCTATCTACTAGGGCGGTGACCACACTCCTCTCTACGCCTATAAATAGAACCCCCCCACCCCCCCGTGACATCATAATAATCTGAATGAAAAGTTGAACGTGGGTTAATTGTTGCGGGCTCGGATTTTCTGTCCGCGCGATTTGAGAAGGATAACCGGTTTGATGTTTGTAGGTTGTGCGACTAGCACTGAGAAGCCAGGATTTTGGTGTTGACTGCGGTCAGGGATCAGTGGAGCTTGTGGTTAACAATCAGCGGTTTGCAGCAGGTCGCGGTTGCGGCAAGACGGTCTTCTCTCCTTCAACTTTCCCAGTTCAATAACTTGTCCGCCGGTCTCGGCAGTCTGTTCTTCAGTTCGGTAGTGGCTTTGTTCGCGGACTCTGGCAGCTAGACAACCTCTGCGGTCAGGCAGCTTATAGAGAGCAGACAAAGGTGTTCAGTAGAATAACGGGTTATCCGCGGTCTTCGCGGACTCTGTAGTTCAGTTCGGTGCAGCAGAAGCTTGGCGGTCTCGGCGGTCTCGACGGTCTCATAGGCAGTCCTCCCGGCTTGTTGTTCTTGCTTTGTTTGTATGATCTTTCTTTGTACATCGGCGAATCATGTCTCATCATGTATGTCCTGCCTTGTAAAGAAGATTGTTGATAATACAAGACTTGTGTTGCCTTCTATTATTTCTGATTTATTGAACTTGGTTTATGGTTGAGTGTTCCTGCGTCTGGTTCCCGTTTTCCGCTTGATCAAGGTGTCATCTTGATGGCTTTGAAAGTTTTACTTGGTATCAGAGCTATCTCCCTGACCATCTTGGGGAATTTTAACATGGTGTCAGATGGAAAAGAGGTTTGAGCAGTGATACACGATCAGTTGTGCTCGGTGCTTCTGGAAGCTAATAGATCAGTGGTTGTTGCAATGGAAGGTGGGTTAGCAAGAGGTCTTAGTATTGAGCTTTTAACGCCGACCAACTTTAAGAAGTGGAGGTCGTTCATTTAAAGCTATCTTTTGGGTGAGGATCTTTGGGAGGTCGTCTGTGGTGACGACAAGCAAGAAGTTACTGCTGCTACTGGGGATGCTGAACAGGTGAGAGTTTGGAGGAAAACAAATGCAAATTCTAAGTTTACTCCAAAGCGGGCTATCTCACCGGAGCTCTTTGATCACATCCTTGGATGTCAATCAGGTGCTGAGATTTGGACTTCCCTTGATGGGTTGTTCAACAAGAAGAATGTAGCGCGGCTATAGTTCTTGGAGAATGAGTTGGTGAGAGCCACTCAGGGAGACTTGTCTATCTCATCGTTCTTCCTGAAAATAAAGAACCTGTGCGCTGAGATATCAGCGTTGGACCCTGATGAGCCTATTTCGGAGGCGAAGCTCACGAGGCACATCATCCGTGGCTTGCGGAAGGAGTATGTGGCCTTTATGACCTCTGTTCAAGGCTGAGCCACTCAGCCATCATTGTTAGAGCTGGAGAACTTGCTGGCTTCGCAGGAGAGCTTAGCAAGGCAGATGGCTGGTATGACTGTCTCTTGAGGAGACAGTGAGGCTCTTTTCTCAGGGAAGAAAAGGAGATGAGACAAGAAGAAAAAGTCGGATGCTGGTGATGGACCTTTTACTTTATATCAGCAAGAGGAGAGGTTTGATCCTAGGCTTGATGGGAAGAGGAAGGAAGGCCCAAGATGTTATAGATGCAACCAGCTTGCCCACTTCAAGAAGGACTGCAAGGTGATCCTTCAGTCAGCGAACGTCGCTCATATAGAGAGAAGGAATGAGAACTGGGTTGTAGCTTCAACAAGTTTTTATGTTGATCGGATGAGGGCCACTGATAGTGTAGTTATCTGACATGAAAGACTAGGACATGTCAGGATGGACAAATTGAAAGCAATGACGGATAGGCTCCTTGTGAAAGGCTTGCCTAGGTTGTCATCCTTCGACGACGGTCAAGTTTGCATGGGATTTCAATACGGTGAGGCATATCGCTTCACGTTTGATAAGTCACAGACAAGTTGTTCTCAACCATTGGAGTGCATCTATGGTGAGTGTTGGGACCAACCATCACAGCCAGTTTTGGATGCAGCAGGTATATGTTGGTTTTGATTGATGACTATACGAGGTACACTTGGGTGTAATTTATGAAGGAGAAGTCGGACGCATTCCGTTTGTTCGTGGAGTTCAAGAAGCTTGTGGAGGGCGGTCTTGGCCTACGGATAAAGAAGTTGAGAACGGACAATAGAGGTGAATTTGATTCAACCGTGTTCTTTAAATTTTCAGGAAGCACGAAATCCGGAGAGAGCTTTCTTGTAATCATACTCCACAACAAAGTGGAGTAGCAGATCGCAAGATCCGTCATTTGACGGAGACTTGCAAGTGTTGGCTTCATGTCAAAGGCATTTCTAAGGCTTTTTGGGTGAAAGAGATATCCTGCGCGGCGTATGTCATCAATCGGATGCTTCTGAGTCCGATCAACATGAAGTATTCGGTTGAGCTGATGTTCAAGGAGAAGCCCAGCATGGAACACCTTCGGGTGTTCGGGTCGACCTGTTATATACACGTCCCGGATAGAGCTGTCACGATTCCGGTTCGTTTCCGATTCTACTAAAATTATGAACCGAACCACTAAGGTAACGGTTCTTCAAATTAAAACCAAAACCTTATTTGATTTGACCGGTTCCGGTTCCAGCTTAATTTTTGGAATCGTCGTGTCAACTGTTCCGGTTACGGTTCAACAAGAATCAAAACCAAACCGGCCACTATCGGTTCAGTTCGGTTCCATGCGGTTCGGTCTGGTTCCAATCGGTTCCAACTAAAACCTAAATCGAACTTGGTGGAATGAAATAAAAGCGGGCTGCAAATAGTAAACTCAAAATAACAACGAAATATAAATAATTATATTGCCCACTTCTCGACAGTCTTTTCCACGATCGGTGAGATAGTATCAATTGTCTTCCTGCGCGTGTAGACTTATCACGAATTCTAGTTGATTTGCGCACGTCTCGTCGACATGCTCAACCGTAACAACCGTTTACAATTAGTTGTCTTTCATGATTACTAATAAATAGTAGTTTTATATCTTTTATATTTTTTAAATAAAATATTTCAAAAAAATATGTAAGTAGAATTGAAAATATATTATATAACTGTATAAAAATAAAAAATGCATTGCAAAAATTGACTTCAAACCGCAATAATGTCAAACCATACCATACGGTTTTTATGCAGTGAAGTTTTGTTCGGTCTAAAATCAACCTCCTTTAGGGCGGTTGCGGTTTGGATTCAAACTGCACAAGTTTCACTTGTGATAGTAAGTATAAATAATATATATAAATTATAAAATAATAACAATATAATAATAATAAGAATAATAATAAACGGGTTACGGTTTGGTTCTACTTCGGTCCGGTTCGGATCGGATCTAAAAATATTGAAACCGCTTGAGACTTGTATGTTGCGGTTCCGGTTCCGGTTTCGGTCCGGATAATAATATGTAAGAACCACACCCAGACCAATGTTGTTCACGGTTCCAAAATTCAAACCGGAACCCGAAAAATTTGCAAACGGTTCGGTCCGGTTCTTTGCGGTTCCAGTTCGGTTCCGATTCGATTTGTGGTTTTCGATTTTAAGTGACAGCTCTAGTCCCGGATGCTCACAGGACAGAGCTGGATGCAAAGAAAAGGAAGCTTGTCTTCGTGGGCTATGATGAGCAGAAGAAGGGATGAAAGTGTATGGATCCTGCGACGAAGAAGTTCATCATGTACGTCCAGAGACGTTGTCTTCGATGAACTGACGTCATATGGAGGTAGCTCATCTATGGAGCTACAGGAGGACAGTTCAGACGATGGGCAGAAGGAGACTGTTGAAGATCTTTCGTTGGAGCTGCCTGTGTCACCAGGAGCTCCAGGTTGTTCTAGCTCCGGGGTAGAGGCGTTGGGTTCAGGAAGCAGAGGGAGCGATGCCCCAAGTCCTTCTGGTTCAGGAAGCAGGGGGAGCAATGCTACAGGTGCTTCTAGTTCCAAGGCGGTGGATTCTTTTTCAGGAAGCAAGGGGAGTGATACTCCAGGTTTGCCCGGGATCGGAGCTGGTTCAGGAGATGTAGCGGAGGTGGTTAGCCGTGATCAGGCTCTTCGGAGGTCGAAGAGGATCACCAACCCACCAGCTCGATATTGCGAAGGAAATACGATGAGCTTAGTCTCTTGATTCTTCGCATGCCCTTAGATTGAGAGAGAGCCTTCTAGCTTTGAAGGCATCACTGGAGTCAAGGAGGGGGAAAGCGCCAAGGATGAGGAGATGACTGCCCTTAGGGGTGATGAGGCTTGTAACCTTGTGCCCAAGATTGGTGTTACTCCCGTGACATACAGGTGGGTGTTGAAGCTGGAGAAGAAGGCTCGGGGAAGCATGACTCATTTCTTGAGGTGCTGGAGGGATCCCTTATGGTCTGGAATATACAGAGCAAGGACTATGTCGTGGACATCTTCTCATTGTTGTTATCGGAGAGGTCATGTTTACGGTTATAGGGACTGCTGGGGTTGGTCACCACTTCTCACTTCAAGGGGAAGTGTTGAAAATCATGAAGTGAAAGTGGTGGACTGGGCGACCTGTCCACGCAGCCTGTACGAACAGGACTGGAGGCTTGGCAGGTAGGTAATGGTGTTGTAGTCGGCTTTTGCTCTAGCGGCCTGGACGGTCTGTTCACGCGGACTGTGCGGACAGAGGATGCGGCTTGCCAGACCGGGTTGTGTTCAGCCGACAGTTGGTTCCCAGGATGTAACCGGGAGGATAAGATTTCTATCCGCGGAGCTCGCCAAGACTAACGAGGTGCAGACTCGGTTGAAGTTTGCGGAGTCCGGGTTGTGGACTGGACCAGAGCTCGAGAGATCGGCATGGTGTGTGCCTTGGTTTAGCTCTGGTGGCGCGGTTAGTGGAAACCGCGAAGTTCGCCGGTTAGGCGAACTGGATTGGAGCTGGCAGATTGGGTAGACTGTTGTTCGTGTCTGCGGAGCTCGCGCCAGATGTTCACTGGTTGGGGACTTAGTCACGATCTGTGACAAGTTCAGATTGATCGTGGAGTCTGCAATGTCTGTTGGTAGACCGGGTAGTCTGTGCCTTTGGTCGTGGACTTTGTTGCTGCGGGCTGGTGCGGTGTCCGCAGGGATGCGGACTGACTTCTATCCCGTCTTCTTTGATGTCAGCCGGATAGGCTTGTGTCCGGCCTTGTTCATACGAACTTGGTGGACTGCTCTGTGCTAGCTGCGGGCTGGGGTGATGTTTCTATCTACTAGGGTGGTGATCACACTCCTCTCCGCGCCTATAAATAGGACCCCCTGTGACATCATAATAATCTGAATGAAAAGTTGAACGTGGGTTAGTTGCTGCGGCCTCAGATTTTTTGTCCGCGCGGTTTGAGAAAGATAACCAGTTTGTTGTTTACAGGTTGTGCAACTAACACTGAGAAGCCAGGATTTTGGTGCTGACTGCGGTCAGAGATCAGTGGAGCTTGTGGTTAACAATCAGCGGTTTTCAGCAGGTCACGGTTGTTGTCAGCCGGTCTTCTCTCCTTCAACTTTCCCAGTTCAATAACTTGTCCGCCGGTCTAGGAAGTCTGTTTTTCAGTTCAGCAGCGGCTTTGTTCCCGGACTCTGGCAGCTAGGAACCCTCTGCGGTCAGGCGGCTTGCAGAGAGCGGACAAAGGTGTTCAGCAGAATAATGGGTTGTCCGTGGTCTTCGCGGACTCTGTAGTTCAGTTCGGTGCAACAGAAGCTTGGCGGTCTCTGAGGTAGTACGCTCGACTTGTTGTTCTTGCTTTGTTTGTATGCTCTTCCTTTGTACATCGGCGAATCGTGTCTCGTCATGTATGCCCTGCCTTATAAAGAAGTTTGTTAATAATACAATAATTGTTTGTTGCCTTCTGTTGTTTCTGATTTATTGACCATGATTTATGGTTGAGTGTTCCTGCGTCTGGTTTCTGTTTTTCGCTTGATCAAGGTGTCATCTTGATAGCTTTGAAAGTTTTACTTGGTATCAGAGCTATCTCCCTGATCATCTTGAGGAATTTTAATAAAGACGATTTTGAAGGTATATAATATATATAGTTTACTATTTATAATATATTATGAGAATTGTTATACGTAGAGTGAAATCGTTTATAAGAATATTTTTATTATCCACCACTCCAAATGAAATTAGAATTGCCTAAAAAGCATCCAAATGATGATGAGCACTATGTCATGCATCAATGAACACGGGCGGGATCGAGGAGCGGAGTCCTCAAGATCGGGGAAGGACATGAAATGATAAACTTACGCAGGCAGGCTCGGGGACTGCTGCACACAAAAAGGCATAGGTAGAATCGATGGGGAACTAATTCCAGCCCCGTAGTCCTGAAAGGGGGCGATGGGTCTCGCAGGCGAGTAGCAGGAGGAGTTTGAGGCCGCGAGTCATCACGAGGTGAGTCGACTCGCTGCGTGGAGGCTTCACCATCGATCTGATGACTGCCCGGGTCGGCAGGAATCTCGATGATCCCCATTCCTTTTTGTTCGGGAGCTGGCTCAGAGAAAGAAGTGAGTCCATGATCGGGGGTGGAGGCCAGATCACGATGGACTGACTCGGCAGCTTTTGGAGCTGACTTGGCCTTCTTAGCAGGCTGAGGATTTGGAGACTCGCGCGTCAAAGTGCTGGGAGATACAACGACCAGGCTGGCAGCGCGAATGACGTTGAGCCCGCGGGCGCGGTCCAGCCTCTCTTGGAGCTCTTTGGAAAGATTATCTCTGGCTCCTACCGCGCTCGCCACATTTTAAGGAGTTGAATGTTTCTTTCCGAGCTTGGGACAACCTCGCAAAGAGCAGAGATTGTGTACAAACCCATATCTGGCGAGTGGGGATCGACAGGAGTCAGACCAGCTAAGTCATCTTGTTTAAATCCCAGGCGAGTCGGGCCCCTGACATCGACTCCACTCGACGCCTTCCACTGGCGTCGAGTCCACACGACGCCTTCCGCCCCGACGTCGAGTCCACTCGACGCCCTCCGCCCCGGCGTCGAGTCCACTCGACGCCCTCCTCCCCGGCATCGAGTGTGGCGAACTCCTTTTGATCTCAGCGTTGAGTGAGGCTTGTTCACCCGACGCCTCTTTCTTGGCGTTGAGTGAGATCTCTGCAGCCCCGTCGGCTCGTCCAGGTAGGGTGGAGCGGAATAGAGGCGAGTGGAGCAGCAGGCTTGCACTCGCCCATGGATCTCGGCAGGCAGTTGGCGAGTGGGGCATTTCTGGCCCGCACTCGCCCAAGGTCATAGGGAGGCGGCGAGTGCTAGGACCATCGAGCACTCGCCACCCCATGCGAGTGGAGGTTTTCAAGGGCCACTTGCCCAAGTGTGGTATGATGTATTTTAACAATTTTACTCCCGCTGGTCTGCCCATAGCCTTTTAGAACAGTGAATTTACGTTTTTTGTAGGCCAATCAGGACTGCATATAGTAGCTTAGAACAACGGAGGTTGGCTGTTGGCAGAACGTTTTCATAAAACTATAAATAGACCCAAGGAGGTACCTCAGAATGCATGTTTGCTTGTGCCCTGATCTTCTTGCGCTTTTTGAGGTATGCTTAGCTCAGCACTTGGCTAAGGAGGGGAAACACTCTAAGATCTTCTGGGTGTGTGGTGGGACCTCCGTGCTGGAGCCTTGGGTCCGTTTCTTGTTCTAAGTCTCTAGCTGTTTGAGTTTGTGAGGGAGAAGAAAGTGCGAGATCACCCCTTCCCCAAGAGTTTGAACTCCACAGAAGCCGATTTTCGGTTTCAATAACATGAAAATCAAAATGCTAAGAAGTGATAGAGTAGGTGAATATGTCTCGGGGAAGTTTAGAGACTTTCTTGCCAACAATGATATAATCCCTGAAACCACCGCCCTATATTCACCATGATCCAACTGTATCACTGAGAGAAAAAAATAAAACTTTAACATAAATGTTGAATTATATGTTGTTGAACCGAACACTTCATATTCTTAGGGGCACCCAACATTCTTGCAGTCATAAGAAATTTGTTGCATTCAATCTTTGTGTGCAGTGAAAATGCTTCTTGAGCTTTCTTTTTAACCTTTTTATGTTACTTTAAATTAAGTAATCAATAAGAAAGTATATATATTTAAACATAATTAACTTCAATTCTGCTCTATTTACAACAGGGCCTATAACAACTCAATACATATAAGATCATAAGTGTATGGTTCATTTTTATTTATCCCACCTCATACTAGGCTAAATCACACATTTTTATTCTTTTCCACATAAATTCAATTGAGATTTTTCCCATCAAAAGGTTTGTTTTGACTTTTAGAAAATTTAGTGGGTACATTACTTTTGTTTTATTAAAAACCATACCGGAAAAGAATACAATTTGAAATGAAAAGGAAGGTCTTTGTAGTTATCATGACTTTTTATTATATGCTTTTTAGTCTTTATGCTCTAACCCTTCATGTCTCTTTCTATAAGCTTACCGCCCCTATGGGAGGCCTACATCCTTCGAATGATTTTGGGTCTCTTACAATGGTTTGTGTTCATGCCCCACGGGCTAGTATTTGTGTCAAAACAAAGAGTAGGCTAAAGATCACTTCACAAGATGACACTCATTTGCTAGACTACTCTCAGTGAAAACATGCTTAATTATGAAAATTTCAAAACAACAGTATCACTTACTCCAAAAGACGCCTATAATAATATTTGAAGGTCCAAATTATTTCTTAAGCTAAGTAATCGTTCCTCCAATTCAGAGTGATATTTGATTGATTTATGCACTTCAATTCACATAGAATAGAAGCTTGTTAGGCATTGCCTTGATCTTGGACTCTCTGGACCCAAAGATGCACACACCACCATCAAATCATGTGGTGCGAGTACAATTAGTCATGGACCGGATGTACGAGGTGGCATCGTGCAATGACTGATGACAATTTCATCGATGTATATTTTGCACTATAAGGCGATTTTGAAGGTATATAATATATATGGTTTACTATTTGTAATATATTATGAGAATTGTTATATGCAAAGTGAAATGGTTTATAAGAATATTTTTACTATCCACAACTTCAAATGACTTTTAGTTGAAATAAAACAGTTGATATTGATTTGCAGATAAATAAATTCCCTCTGCGTATAGCAATCCTAATATTATTTAGCCTTAGGCTTCACATACAATTACTATATATGTTTCTTTATATAATAATGCAAATTTAAGAAGGAGATGCCTAAGATTGTCTGGACTAAAGTTAAGCAAACACATATATGACAATGGGGTATACATAATATCTGTGGATCGACTTCATGCGACAATTGACGACACTTTCACAGACGTACGTATACTAAGAATCCGAGGCCGACGCTTGACACTATGGACGATATAATTATCGCCCTTTGCCCGCGGAATACATATAGAATTGTCACTAATTTGTGTACATACAATGATTTGAACATATAATTTGGAGATGGTATTATAAGTTTAGGCAATCATACTGGGTCTGGACAAATTAGTAATTATATATATGTAAGATGACAACTCCTCACAACTAATTCTTTCCATATTGACAAAAACAATACAATATTAAAAGATGACATTATTGTCATCATGCATAATGTGTCATAAAAAAAAATTTAAAAAGCGAAAAAAAATTCTTTTAAAAAAACTTAATGTATAATTCATTAATGCACAACATTATTCTTGTTGCGGTCTAACTCGACGATCCGGTCGGACCGGAATAACCTGAACCGTCTAAGCTCTCGGGACGGTCGAGCGCGCACACAGTCAAGGAAGTAGGTTGATCGTACACGCGAAGTTTTGACGTGGAAAACCCCTTAACTGGGTAAAAAACCACGTGATCGGATCTGTGCCGGTCAAAGTCCACTATTTTCTGGCTGTTACATCTTGTTTTAGAAATCGAGGGTGACATGCCACCTCTCGTTTCAGCTTTGAGGTGAGAGAACACTTGACACACGGCGGACGATAGACCGTCGCGCAGGGAGTTTGTTAAAAATTGCACTTGACGTTGATGGGCTTCTCTTAGCGTCTTGCTAATTGTAAACGTGGGAGCGGAGCGCCTGAACTTGCGGTTGCGGAGGCCACTTGGAAATTGAGAGATTGAGCTTCGTTGGATGGCTTCAAATTGGCTCGTATGTGACCCGGATGCGGCTCGGGTGCGGCTTGGGTGCGGCTCAGGTGCTGCTCGTAGGAGGAATTTAGCAGAGCTTCGACCTGAGGAAGAAAAAGACTCGGAGGAAAAATGTGAGAAATAAGCAGGCCTGAGGCTCCTTTTATAGGCTCTAGGGGTGATTACGGTGGTTATGCGGCTATCCGCACACCGTAACCACCCAAAATAAATATTTTTCCATAGTTTAAGGGTGCGCATTTATGATAATTAATACCTGCTGTTTGCACCTCTAAAGAAATAATTAAATCCCCCCACTAACTTGGTGATTAGTGGGTGGTTACACGCGAATCAGGCGGTCGGGAATGCCTCCAACCGATCGGACGATGGGGGTGGAACTCCACCGGCGGGCGGCAAACTCGCTGACGAGGGGAGGACCGCCGACGACGGCGAGGGAGGAGCGGCCGGTGCGGCCGCCTCCGTTGGCCGCGTGCTGACGGCCGAGGGAGAGGACGGCCCAGGCGGAGATCATGGGTGTGTGGTTATGTGCACTCCAAATCTTATAAAATGGATCACATCCCTAACAATTCTAAAACATAATGTCTGTGTTGTAAAATCTGGTACACATACATGCACAACTATAAAATAATGCAGGTAAACAAGAAACACAAATGAGCACAAAACTGCACTCGACAAAACCCGTCGAGGCACAACCACAAATATATAAATATATTCGTCAATATAAATATAAATGAGTACAAGAATAACCCAAGTAAAGAAATGACCGTTTGATGAATACGTCGTGGATGCACTAGACACGCACGATTCGCAACGAAAATCTGAGATTTGGACTGCAATCCGACTCGCAGACGCACAAGGTGTAACACCTCCCCTGTAATGACCGTATAATATTAGTCCGGCCCCCACAACATACAGACGACACAGCTTAAGCATTAAAAGATGATATAAAACTACCCAGCTCAAGACTCAGAACAAACATCGGAAACAACGAACAAACTAGAAGTTATCCATCAGTCTAAGAGTATCAAAACGGTCTTATGGCCTTACACAACATGAATCCAAAAACTGAATAACAATCCTATCAAAGTGCAAAAGTACTCCTAGGCTATCTCGGCATGCAAGCCGGATTACATCGTAAGTATCATTTCATAGCATCAAAATGTACAACCCATATTCGACGAGGGAGGGCCCTACCACCGCCAGGTCATCAAAAGTCAAAGTCAACAAGACAAGGTGGGGATCCAGACCAGCACCCCGGGCCGCGGAATGTTCGGGCGAGTATGGCGAGCTCCCCAGGCCAACTCGCCAGGTGGCGACTATGACCAGATACTCGCCTCTTCCAGGCGAGCCCCCCAAGGAAGTCGCCAACTCGCTAGGGTGGGGGTATAAGTAAGACCCCCCCCCCCCCCTCTCTCTCTGGTTTACCCTATAAATAGGACCCCAGGGGTACGAAGGAGGGACAGACAATTCTCGGCCTGAGCCCTCGCGAGTTCCAGCAACTGCCCTTGACTCGTTATTGCTCAAGCTCGCCTCCTTCGTACCAAGCTCGGCCAATCTGGTTGAGAAGGGGTTGCTTATCCTAAGCAACTGGGTACGTGGTGGGACCTTCCCGCCGTAGCAACCTAGGGTCTTGTTTGCGCAATTCGTTCCTGTTTCCTGACCAGAGATCATCTTCCCGACTGGCCGACCAGTAACTTCAGGTTGCCTAGTCCGATTTCTGAGGTTGAGAAATTTCTCGGCTTCAACACTTGGTGCGGTGAGCGTGGATAGCGACCGAAGAAGAAAGTCGTGGTTGGAAGATGGCCGATGGTGGAGACCGGGGCGAGTTGGGAGGTAACTCGGGGGGAGCTGGAATCCCGGGGCAAGGTAGCGAGTATGTGACAGTGGCGGCTTTCGTAGAGTTCGCGAGGAGAGTGGAGAAGGCGATACTCGACGGGTTATCCAATCCGCCTGAGGTGACGGCGACTTCCCCCCACCGCCGGACACCCCCAGGCGAGGAGATACCAACTCGGAGAGCAGGGAAGGAGCCCGCTTGGGCGAGTGGAGAGCAGGTGATCCCGCCGCGACATCACCCAGCGAGTAGTCAGGGAATCCGGTTTCGAGATCCAGAACTCTCGGCGAGGTATGGAGATACTCGCCGATGGAGCGAGTATGACTGCTCGAGCGGGGAGGATACTCGCCGCCGCCAGGAAGGGAGGAGCCCCTTTTGCGACGAGATCCTCGCAGCCCTCGTCCCCGACAACTTCAGAGAGCCAGTCCTCTCGTACTACTCCGGCAAGGACGACCCGGTGGGACATCTTCAGTGGTTTGAGGATGTGGTCTCCATTCGCAACATGTCCGATGCTCTCAAGTGTCGGCTCTTCTCCATTACCTTCAAGGGTAGCGCGAGAGATTGGTTCCACCAGCTGCCAGCCGGGTCAGTTTACTGCTTCTCAGAACTTCGAAGGGGCCTATTAGCAAGGTTTGCGACGTCCAAGCGGAGGAAGAAGGAGGCAACCGCCCTCTTCAAGATCGTGCAGGGGCAGCACGAGAGTTTGGGCCGGTACATCGATCGATTCCAGGAGGAGGTGTTGGAGGTGGAAGAGGTAGACGGATTCACCTTGATGGTGGCCCTCAAGTTCGGGCTGAAGCAGGGTCTGTTCAACATGGAGTTGGGGCACAGGCCGCCCAAATCGTTCGAGGAAATGGTGGAGAGAGCCAATGTGTTCATCCAGGGAGAGGAGAGGAACAAGGAGTTCCTGGCACGGCTCGATGGAGACCGACCGCTTGGGCAAGACAAGGGAAGACTGCTGGAGAGGGAGAGGGCGCCGGAGGGGCGCAACGACAGGAAGCAGGAGAGGCCGCAGGGGAAAGAGGAGAAGGGAGAAAGGGGAAGGGAGATCAGAAAGGTGGAGAGGCAGGAGAGGCGGGAGAGGCCTCGAAGGCAGGAGGATAGGAGGCCCGTCGGAGGTCGAGAGGCGAGGAGCGAGGAGAGAAGATTCCAGTACCCGAGGGATCGCCCCCAGTGGAGGCGGCCCATCCGTCAGGAGGAAAGGAGGGCTTACAACCCTCGGGAGCAGGGAGGAGGAAGAAGGGAAACCATGGCCATCACGCAGCAAGCCTCTAAGCGCCGGCGGAAGGAGAGGCAGCAGAAGAGGAGGCAGGAAAGGCAGCAGGAAGCGGCGATTCCCCTCTACTGCGATATCCATCGAGTGGAGGGGCACGGAACCTTGGCTTGCCCTGAGTTCTGGGAAACAAGGAGGAGGATGGAAGCAACGGCGGCCGAGAGGGAGCAGCCGCAGCAGGAGGCCCAGGTTGAGCAGGTGGCTTACCAGGCACCGCAGAGGAGGAGAAACGAAGACAGGATCGACCAAGGAGGAAGGGGGAATGTCATTCCCGGTCCGGGAGGCGGGCACGTCGGAGTAATCAACGGAGGGGCTGGGCTAGGAGCTTCCCGCAAGGGAAGTCTCCACCAAATCTACAAAAGGAGCGTCGCCTCGACGTCTCAGACCCCCCCTCCCTTGAACGAGATCACCTTCTCGGAGGAAGACATCCTCTGGAACGAGAACCCCTTTCATGATGCCCTGGTGATTCAAGCAGCAATCGAGGACTTCACCGTCGACCGAATCCTCGCGGATAACGGGAGCTCGGTGAATGTCATCTTCAAGAGAACCTTCGTCGGCCTTCAGGTGGAAGCGTCCCGGGTTCAGGCAGCGGATGGGCCTCTCTTCGGCTTCTCCGGGGAGAAGAAAGAGGTGGAAGGAGGAGTTGAGTTGCTGGTCACCCTCGGGGGAACTTCGATCCGATGCCGCTTCGTCATCGTCGATGCACCCAGCGGCTACAACGCCATCTTCGGACGGCCCCTCATCAACTACTTCAAGGCCGTCCCCTCGTCATATCATCAATGCCTGAAGTATTGCAGGGACGACGTCCAAGTCAGGATCAGGGGAGATCCCAGGGCCTCCAGGGAATGCTACCTGAACGCGGTCAGCACCATCAGCTGGATGGGCGACGCAGAAAGGTTGGAAAGGATGATGGAGCAGGAAGAGGGCCTGCAAGCTGCTGAGGAGCTGGAAGAAGTAGAGGTGATCTCCCTGAGAGGAGAGCCGGAGCTGCTGAAGATCGGAGGAGCCTTACCCCCGGAAGGGAAGGTGGAGATAGCTGTCTGCCTACAGGAAAACGCGGACGTCTTCGCATGGAGCGCCGCCGAGATGCTAGGGATTGATGCTGATGTTGCCTGTCATCACCTCAACCCGGATACAGCGACGGCCCCAGTCCGTCAGAAGCAAAGAAAGAGCGCCACCACTCTAGCGGGACCCATCCGGGAGGAAGTAGGGAAGCTGCTGGAAGCAGGTTTTGTTTCGGAGATCCAGTATCCAGGCTGGGTCTCCAATGTTGTAATGGTAAAGAAGTCCGGAGGGGGCTGGAGGTTATGTATCGACTTTTCAATGTTGAATAAAGCTTGCCCGAAGGATTGTTATCCCCTGCCTCAGATCGACGCGCTGGTTGATTCCGCCGTCGGGTTTCCTGTGATGAGTTTCCTTGATGCTTTTTCAGGATACCATCAGATCCGGATGCATCCCCCCGATTGTCGCGACGTTTCCTTCATCACCAGCGACGGATGCTATAGCTACAAGATGATGCCCTTCGGGCTCAAGAATGCCGGCGCGACATATCAAAGAATGATGGATCACATCTTTAGAGAGCAAAAGGGGCGGAATCTGGAAGTCTACGTGGATGACCTGCTCGTTAAGAGTAAGAGCGCCTCAAAGCACGTGGCGGATCTGACAGAGACCTTCGCCACCCTGAGGAGGTACAAGATGCGGCTCAACCCGGCCAAGTGTGTTTTCGGCGCGGGAAGGGGGAAGTTTCTAGGGCACCTCCTTACTCCCCTAGGGGTGGAGCCTAACCCCGACAAGGTAAAGGCCATCGTGGAGATGGCGTCCCCGAGGGATTCCAAGGAAGTTCAAAGGTTGACTGGAAGGCTGGCAGGACTTAGTCGGTTTCTCTCCAGGGCCGGAGAGAAGTGCTCCCCATTCTTCAAAGCCCTTTGGGGGAACCAGAAATTCAAGTGGACCCCGGAGTGCGAGGAGGCCTTCATGAAGCTCAAACAACAGCTGACTCGAGCTCCTCTCCTTCAGGGTCTGCAGGGCGGCGAGGACCTCTTGCTCTACCTAGGGGTAGGGGCTGAAGCAGTCAGCTCGGTGTTGGTCCGAGAGGAGGGAAAGAAGCAGCTTCCAATCTACTACGTGAGCCGGGTGCTAAGGCAAGCCGAAACGCGGTACCCCATCCTGGAGAAGTTAGTCTTTGCCCTGGTAGTTTCGGCCAGGCGACTCCGTCCATATTTCCAAGCCCACTCTATCAAGGTAGTCTCCGACCACCCCTTGAGGAGTATCTTGGACGGAGTGGAGCACTCCGGCAGGCTCGCCAAGTGGGCTGTAGAGCTGAGCGAGTTCGACATCTCCTACCCCCCAAGGTTCGCGATCAAAGCACAAGCCGTGGCGGATTTCCTGGCCGACTTCTCGGCCGAGGTCGAGGCAGACACGGATGTCTCTCGGCCGGTCCCCTGGAAGATGTTCGTAGATGGCGCGTCAGGGAGACACTCCGTGGGAGCCGGGGTGGTGCTGGTTAGTCCTCAGGGGACTAAGATCGAGCAAGCCGTCAAGATCCATTTTTCGGTCACTAACAATCAGGCGGAGTACGAAGCCATGGTGGCTGGTTTGCGACTCGCCAAGGAACTGGCAATCAGAGATATCAGGGCTTTCACCGATTCCATGGTGGCGGCATCTCAGATTCGGGGAGAGTTCGAAGTCCGAGATCCCATCTTGCAGCAATATCTGGTTAAGGTCAAAGGCCTGATCGGGGGGTTCCGATCCTTTCACGTTGAGCACGTGCCCCGAGAACGCAACTCCGAGGCAGACAATCTTGCGAAATACGGCCCTCGGGCTGGGGGAACCGCCATCGAGTTGTTTCGACCATCCATTGAAGAAGGCGAGTTGATGGAGATCGATCAGCGGGCCTCGTGGAGAGATCCGTTCATCGCGTTCCTGGCGACAGGCCGACTACCATCTGACGGGCAAGATCAAAGAAAGTTTCGGTATAAGGCCGCGTACTACTTGCTGCAGGACGGCGAACTCTATCGCAAGACCATTTCAGGCCCTCTGGCCCGATGCTTGTCAGAACTCGAGATTCCCCGGGTCCTCGAGGAGATTCACTCAGGAGAGTGCGGCAGTCACTCCGGGACCCGCACCCTGGAGCAAAGGATTCTGAGGCACGGTTACTTCTGGCCGACCATCCGAAAGGACGCAGAGGCCCATTCCAGAAAGTGCTCCCAATGTCAACTCTTCGCGCCCCTCGCGCTCCAGCCGGCTCAGCAGCTTCGCTCGATTACCGCTCCGTGGCCCTTCGCAATTTGGGGAATGGATTTGATCGGCCCGTTCCCTCAAGCTAGTGGGCAAAGGAAGTTTGCTCTGGTAATGGTTGACTACTTCACGAAATGGATCGAGGTTAAGGCTCTGGCCAGGACCACGTCTCAAATCGTCAAGAACTTCATCTGGGGGGAAATTGCATGCAGGTTCGGGATCCCTCTGGCCATCATCACCGACAATGGGCCGCAGTTCGCCAGCCTGGAACTGGGAGACTTTTGTAAACAGTTGGGAACCGACCTTCGGTTCGCCTCGGTACATCACCCTCGGAGCAATGGGCAAGTAGAAGCTGCGAACAAGCTTATCATCAACTTGCTAAAGAAGAAGATCACCAATCTCAAGGGGAATTGGGCCGAACAGCTCCCTTCCGTCCTCTGGGCCCTCAGGACCACCCCGAACTCGGCCACAGGGGAAAAACCCTTCAAACTGTCACACGGGTCCGAGGCGCTTATCCCGGTCGAATTTGAGGTGCACAGTCCAAGGGTCATCGCAGCCGAAGACGGAAGCGAAGAATGGCGGCTAGAGAATGAAGAGGCTCAGAGGCTCTCCCTAGATTATGTGGAAGAGCTTCGGGACTTAGCCTCCATGCGCCAGGAAGAAACCAAGAGGCGCATGGCGAGGCACTTCGACAAAAACGTCCGCTTGAGGAACTTCCTCGCGGGGGACTTGGTCATGAAGAAGGTGGACGCCGCTGGGCGGGGAGCCGCCGTAGGCAAGCTCCATCCCAACTGGGAAGGACCTTTCATCGTCCAAGAAGCCTTTACCACAGGAGGCTATTACCTACAAGACCAAGCGGGAGAGCAGCTGCCTGGAACCTGGAGCGGGGATGATTTGAAAAGATTTTACCCGTAGCGGTAACTCATGTATCTATTTCTGTAAACATTCTTAATGAACAAAGGATGCGGGATTTCACCTTTTTTGTGTTAAATGTGCCTCGAGGCTTCTGAGTGTTTCCATGGTCCGCCTCGTAGTCGACCTCGGGAGGCAGCGGTCGGTTTGTTCCTCATACATAGCCCAGTACGGATGATGGGACGTTGCTTCGGGATTTTAAGCGCTTTTGTAAGACCGAGCCTCTGCATTGTCGGCCGAGATCAGCTCCCCCCTTGCATGTTGGCCTATGTCTCCCCGAGTGCATCTCTCTTCCGTCTGGAGGACCTGCGAGGAACAGATCTGCACCCTGATCTCCCGGACTTGAGGAGAGGCCGGCCTCGTAAAACATCCAGAAGGGAAAGACCTCAAGCGAGCAGCAAGACAGGATAACCTGCCAAAGAAAGGGTATGGACGAGCCCGGAGGGAGGTGTGTGAATTCCGAGCGCGTTCGAAAAAGGACCCTCGATGAACACCACCCCCATCCTAATCGTACCTGGAAGCGACCTTCACTGTCAAATCGGGATGCGGGACTCCAACCCGTTCTCACTGAATAGCCTAGTTCGGACGATGGGACGAGGTTTCGGGACTTTAAGCGCTCTTGTAAGACCGAGCCTCTGCATTGTCGGCCGAGATCAGCTCCCCCCTTGCATGTCGGCCTAGGTCTCCCCGAATGCATCTCTTTTCCAACTAGAGGAATTCTGAGGGACGGGTCTGGACACCAATCCCCCGATTCGGCAGGATCAAGAGCGTCCCTCCGGGGGGAGTTTCTTTCTTGCCAAGATGTCTCTGGGATTAATCTCCAAAATGTGTAAGGACGCAGGATTTTATCCAAGACTTCGAGTTGAGCAGCGTCGTAAGACCGGTATCCCCACGAGCTCCTCTCCTCGGGAATCGGCCGATCTCCTCGATTGTAATCCAAGACTTCGAGTTGAGCAGCATCGTAAGACTGATATCCCCACGAGATCCTCTCCTCGGGAATCGGCCGATCTCCTCGATTGTAATTCAAGACTTCGAGTTGAGCAGCGTCGTAAGACCGGTATCCCCACGAGCTCCTCTCCTCGGGAATCGGCCGATCTCCTCGATTGTAATTCAAGACTTCGAGTTGAGCAGCGTCGTAAGACCGGTATCCCCACGAGCTCCTCTCCTCGGGAATCGGCCGATCTCCTCGATTGTAATCCAAGACCTCGAGTTGAGCAGCGTCGTAAGACCGGTATCCCCACGAGCTCCTCTCCTCGGGAATCGGCCGATCTCCTCGATTGTAATCCAAGACTTCGAGTTGAGCAACGTCGTAAGACCGGTATCCCCACGAGCTCCTCTCCTCGGGAATCGGCCGATCTCCTCGATTGTAATCCAAGACTTCGAGTTGAGCAGCGTCGTAAGACCGGTATCCCCACGAGCTCCTCTCCTCGGGAATCGGCCGATCTCCTCGATTGTAATTCAAGACTTCGAGTTGAGCAGCGTCGTAAGACCGGTATCCCCACGAGCTCCTCTCCTCGGGAATCGGCCGATCTCCTCGATTGTAATTCAAGACTTCGAGTTGAGCAGCGTCGTAAGACCGGTATCCCCACGAGCTCCTCTCCTCGGGAATCGGCCGATCTCCTCGATTGTAATCCAAGACCTCGAGTTGAGCAGCGTCGTAAGACCGGTATCCCCACGAGCTCCTCTCCTCGGGAATCGGCCGATCTCCTCGATTGTAATTCACGACTTCGAGTTGAGCAGCGTCGTAAGACCGGTATCCCCACGAGCTCCTCTCCTCGGGAATCGGCCGATCTCCTCGATTGTAATTCAAGACTTCGAGTTGAGCAGCGTCGTAAGACCGGTATCCCCACGAGCTCCTCTCCTCGGGAATCGGCCGATCTCCTCGATTGTAATTCAAGACTTCGAGTTGAGCAGCGTCGTAAGACCGGTATCCCCACGAGCTCCTCTCCTCGGGAATCGGCCGATCTCCTCGATTGTAATTCAAGACTTCGAGTTGAGCAGCGTCGTAAGACCGGTATCCCCACGAGCTCCTCTCCTCGGGAATCGGCCGATCTCCTCGATGACGAGAATGAGGGGCCCGCAGGCTATGTTCGACGACTAAGCCCGGTTCAATTTTCGTCATGCGCGAGCAGGCGAGCAGACCTCGCGCGAGCAGGCGAGCTGATCTCGTGCGAGTAGGCGAGCAGATCCCATGCGGGGAAGCGAGCTGGAACCGCGCGAGTAAGCGAGCCCCGGGGGGCATGCAAGTATGTCCCACACGCCACCCGCGTGGTTATCTCAGCAGGTTCACGAGTATCCGGGTGCAGGGGCGAGTAGGTCCCGGCGAGCGGATGGTCGATGTCGGGACCATCCCCCTGCGACCTAGCGAGCGTTCCTCTCCGAGCCTATGAGCCTAGCGAGTAACATCCAGTCAGAAAGGAAAAAATCGGAACTTTATATAAATCAGTCAAAAAGTTGGTTTACAAAAAGAATATCGGCGAGCGACTAGGACTCATCGTCGCCAGTATCAGGCCGATATTCATCATCCCCAATATCGCCGATATCTGCAAAGTCGTCGCTCTCTGCGCTCTCGCCGCTGCTGCTTTTGCTGCCGCTGCTGCTTCCGCTGCCGCTGCTGCTTCCACTGCCGCTGCTATCAGAATCACCGGAGCTGGTCGGCGACGACGCGTCATACGGCGGGACAGTCCCCTCGGCGAGCAGCTCGGGAATGAGCTCGTCGACAGTGAGCGGCGTCTCCCCCTCGACGAGCTGACCCCCGAGCCTAAGGCGCGCGAGTATGACGTTCCCCGCCGCCCGCGCAATCTCGCGGCGAACGGAGGATCTCTCCTCCCAGAGGACGCGTGATTGCTTCACCACTCGCGCCGGGTCCCCGGGTAGCGGGGTTGAGGAGCTCGACCGTCCTTCAGCAGCGACCAACCTCGTCTCCATCACCGCTGCGCGAGTTTGGGCCGCCTCCAGCTCGGCCTGGGAGGCGGCGAGCTTCTCCTCGCACTCGGAGAGCTTCTTCGCCGCTTCTATCTCGGCAGCCTGCGAGATGATTGACGTCAGGACCTGTCAACGACACAAATCGAGCAACCCACCCAAGGACAGCTCACCTCGAAGTCCTTCCAGCGGGCTGACTGCATGTCGAGGTCGATGGCCTTCTTGGAGACGACCTTGAGGGCGTCGGTCATCTCCAACAGCTTCCTCGCCGAGTAATGCCCCAGTTCGGCAGACCGCGCGAGCGCGCAGGCCGACTGATGGGCGAGCTCCGTCGGGGTCAGCTCCATGACGGACTCCGCGTCGGCCCGACCGTAGATGGCGTGGAGGACGGCGAACGCCTCCCCATTGTCCTCCCAGTCAGTCGACCAGGACGGGAGGTTGGTGCTCAGCGACACCGAGTTTTCCCCCGCCGACCAGGTCACGAGCGGGCGACAGAAGGCGTCCACCACCCCCTGCCCGAGGCCGTAGTTGGGGTGGAAATGGGGCGACTGGGCGCCCGTCGGCGACCGGCAATCGACGGATCGTGGCGATGAGGTCTTCGCCCTCTTCCTCGCGGGACCCTGCGAGCTGGCCCGCGACTTTCCATTAACCGCCTTCTTCTCCCCAACGTCGGCAGGAGGGCGAGCATCCGACTGCGTGGCGGCGACTTCCTTCGCCAAAGGAAGCAGCTTCTCCGGAAGCTCGTTGGAAACTGCAAAACGCGCGACAAAGTTAGCTTCAGCGGCAAAAGGGCGAGCGAGTAACCAGGGCGCATTTCGAGTTCGGCTTACTTTCGTTAGGGTGGACTGGCTCGAGCACGTTGACGTTTAGTCGCCAGAAAATGACGTCAAAGCGCCGACCGCGAAAGTATTCGAAGAGCTACTCGCGAGCTCCTTCGAGGATGGGAGGAAGAAAGGCGACATCGGCTGGTTGGTGCGGCCTGCCGAGAATACCGCCGAAGTCGCCATGAACTACAATCAGATGCTCGCTCCAGCGATGGACCTTATTCGCGGTCCCAACCAAGGTGCAGACATGGCTGCTAAAAAAGATGACCCCCTCCGAGGTCGCCGCAAAGGCGAAGATGCGGCGGAAGACGGAGAGGTCGAAAGCGATCCTCTCTTCCCGAAGGAAGCATAGGAATCCCATGATGATCGCCACGCCGTTGGGATTAATCTGCGCAGGGACAATCCCGAAGTAGCGCAGGATCTCGCAGAACTCCGGCCAGAAGGGCAGCCGAAGGCCTGCGTCGAAGTGACGCAGCGACATTACAAGCGAACCCTCAATATGGGTATTGAGGCGCTCGCTGCGAGTGGGGAGTCTGGCCGAGTATTCGTCAGGCAAGGAGCGTTCCTTGAAGGTCGCCAGTTCCTTCTCGGTGGTTATGGACTTCTTAAAAGCCGCGTCTGCGAAGTTAATTGCGTGGGCCTGTCGGCGAGCGCTGGCGTCGTCACCGACCATGTTGGTGAGATCCGAAAGCAATGAGAGCGGCGAGTTGATTGTTCAGATACTCGTCAGGAGGAAAGAAGGTCGCTACAGCAATATGCTTTATGACCCACCTACCCCTCCTATTTATAAATATGACAAGCCCAAGGGGGGGGGGGGTCAGCCGTCCCAGCGAGTATCTAACGAGCTCGCGCGATGAAGATAAACCTGCGACATTATCAGGTGAACTAAAGCTCGGCACATCAAGAAATAAAGCGCGTACACAGAGGCGAGAATATTCGCGCACACGAATTAATCAAATTAGAAATAGATGTCCGGAAGTACAAGTCGCGCGAGGCGAGTTACATTCGAAAAACAGAAAAACTATGGCGCCCTCGGCCGCTCAGGAGGGTGCGGATGTCGCCCAGCCCAGCCAATCTCGCGTGCACGCCGGTAATGCTCCGTCACCAGCGCTGTCGCATCGTCGCCAAGCCTGAGCTGCTCCTCCATCCTCGCCAGACGTCCAGCAGACCCCATGCTCGCCCGAACGCCGGCCAGCTCGTCAAGCACCAGCTGCAGGCGGTGGTTGTTCAACTGCAGCTGGCGGTCATTCTCTTTAACCACGTGGAAGCGAGCTTCATAGTTCTCCAAGGTCGCCTGGAGCCCTTCGACCTTGGCCATCCTCGCCTCCAGAGCCGAGATGCGTCGGTGAGGATCGCAGATAGCGAGCTGGTCGAACTTGCTCTCCAGCTCCATGTGGGCGCGAATGGCGGCCTGGCGATACTCGCTCCCGGACAGCCCGATAGCGTCGAGGAAAGTCGCCCCAGAGGTCGTCGAGCGATCTGACAAGCCAGGAAGATGGATCGTCAGGTCAGAAAAAGTAAAAAGTAGAGCGGTATTCAGTGGTAGGAGGCTCACCACGGCGAGGAGATCGGGATCGGCGCGGCGAAGGAGGTCGCCCGGAGGTATCTCGCCTCCCCGAAGAGCTACTCGGAAGATCGACAGGCCTACCCTGCCCGCGCTCTCCAGACCCTCGGCCGACGTAGTCGGGGTCTCCAACCCGCGGAGGAAAGTAGGGTGGCCGCGGCCTCTCCGGCTTCTTCACCGGCGGCGGAGCTGTAGACGAGCTCGCAGAGTGGTGCGGAGCCCTCGGCGCAGGAGCCGGAGGAGGTCGCGGGTGGTCCGACTTCGGCAGAGCAGACAGAGGCGGCGGAGGGGGCAAGCCGGTGCTCGGCGTCTGGCCAGGAGTGGCGACCGCGGGCGGCGGCGGCGGCAATGGAACACTCACCGGGGGTATCTTCTCGCCGCTCGCAGCAGCAGAGGCCGCCGTACTCGCCGGAGGAACCTCGCGCATCGGCCCAGATGACCCGGCTGGAGTGGCTTTCGCCGGCAGCTCCTTACTCACAGGCGGGGGGTCCTTCACCAACGCCCCAGACGCCTTCCCCGAGCTGAGGCCTATCCTGACCGTGCGGGCGATCTTGAACGGCCTGTCGGCCGCCAGGGCGAGTAAGGGCGCCGAGCTGAGGGGGACGACATCAAGTGCCGCGTCCGCGGCAATCGGAGAATCTGCATAAAGAAAGAAGTCAGTAAAGTGGCAGCGACAACCCGGTAGGGAAGAGTTCGAGGTAGCGACCTGTCAAGGTGACGACCTCGGCCTGAGACGCCGCGGACTCCTTCACGGCCGCGAGCTCCTCGGTCATTCCCGGGTTCTCCAGCGGGCTGCCCCGGGTCGACCCAGGGAGGTCGTCGAGCCCTAGGTCGTTCAACACCCTCTGGGTGCTGGATGACACTACGGGATTTTCAGTCGCCGCGGCGACCTGGTGCGCCAGTGGAGGCGAGCCAACCACCGTAGTGGCGGGCTGCTTGACCTTTTTCGTCTTCTTCTTCTTCTTCTTCGGCGGGGGCAAGGCAGTAGGATCATCCTCGCGCGGTCTTTTCGACCTGGCTATGCCGAGGAGGCCCGACAGGGCGGCGAGATTGTCCTTCAACAGCTGTTCAGCGTCCGACATCTTCGGCGAGCTCCAGGGACCGTTTCAAAAACGAAGCCCCCCTATTTATAGACTACTCTACCAGCAGGCGACGAGGCGAGCTGACCATATACCCGACAGGGATGCTCGCCGAATAGGTGTTGGATGAATCTTTCCGGGCTCCTACGTCGCCCAAAAAGAGCGGGGATTGTGTACAACCCATATTCGACGAGGGAGGGCCCTACCACCGCCAGGTCATCAAAAGTCAAAGTCAATAAGACAAGGTGGGGATCCAGACCAGCACCCCGGGCCGCGGAATGTTCGGGCGAGTATGACGAGCTCCCCAGGCCAACTCGCCAGGTGGCGACTATGACCAGATACTCGCATCTTCCAGGCGAGCCCCCCAAGGAAGTCGCCAACTCGCCAGGGTGGGGGTATAAGTAAGACCCCCCCCCCTCTCTCTCTGGTTTACCCTATAAATAGGACCCCAGGGGTACGAAAGAGGGACAGGCAATTCTCGGCCTGAGCCCTCGCGAGTTCCAGCAACTGCCCTTGACTCGTTATAGCTCAAGCTCGCCTCCTTCGTACCTAGCTCGGCCAATCTGGTTGAGAAGGGGTTGCTTCTCCTAAGCAATTGGGTACGTGGTGGGACCTTCCCGCCGTAGCAACCTGGGGTCTTGTTTGCGCAATTCGTTCCTGTTTCCTGACCAGAGATCATCTTCCCGACTGGCCGACCAGTAACTTCAGGTTGCCTAGTCCGATTTCTGAGGTTGAGAAATTTCTCGGCTTCAACGCAAAACATAAGCAAATAAAGGTTCACTTCATGAGGCTTAGG
The DNA here is from genome assembly GCA_039513925.1 of Platanthera zijinensis. Classification (NCBI taxonomy): domain Eukaryota; kingdom Viridiplantae; phylum Streptophyta; class Magnoliopsida; order Asparagales; family Orchidaceae; genus Platanthera; species Platanthera zijinensis. Next base: position 15,601,471 of record CM077080.1, read on the forward strand.
CCTTTTAGCCGGCGAGCTCGCTCCTGCTTGCGATCCTTGCCCTGTAAAAATTTGTGGTAATGTGGGTCAGCAAAGGCTGACCTCAACTGTGTAACCAACACATCTCCTCCTGGTCATCCCTAGCGAACACTTGGGCACTCCATCACCCTGCAGGTCAAAACTTCGTATGCAATATACATAAATATGTGAAGCGGTAAAACAAGTTTGGATGTCTCATACAACAAACATATTTCTACGTTGAGCATATAGTAAATGTGGCCTACAATGCAGTATGTATGCAAACCTGGGTTTCACCCAAGGCACCATAGAGCGTATGAATCTAACACATCATCATGCGTCATCAATCAGGTATTACCATTTTCTCCTTCGGCGTTCAAGCCGCAAACACATTGGTACCAATTTCCCCAAACGGCATTCAAACTACTACACGGAACTCTTGTCAAGGCCCCACCCACTCGTGAGTCTCAAAACCCGGGCTTGCCTGTAAACTCGGACATCTCACATCAGGATTTCGCCATTCAAACAAACAAACTGATGCTAAGAATCCTCGCAGGACCCCACCCGCTCGTGGTCTTCATTGCCCGGGCTTGCCCAATGCTTGATATTCTAATTAGTTTCACAGAAGGGGACTTATCTCACCGGGACACTCTCCACACATGACTTGCACGTCACGGGCTAGCCAGCCGACCACGGATACAAGACCACGCCTTAGCACATCACAAACATCATCTTGCCGCAATGAATTTCTACCAAAATCCTTAAGTTCACTATGCAACATCACAGTGTCAGACTAACGGTCACAACTACGACTTCATCCACAATACCTACTCCACTAGCGGAGCGGATCTCTAACGCAATATCATGCCGGGAATGGACAAAATCGAACCGGTGGTTCCTCTTGAATCATGACAACCCAAACCCCTCTCATTTGAGAGATCTGGTGCCTAAATGCTTGAAATAAAATCAAGAAAAGGAAAAGATGTCATGCACGCATTCTATAACCGAGAGGAGAAATGTCGTTACTGTTGAAATTGGTGAAGTGGAAGTGGGTGGTCGGACAGTCCGGGCGACCTGGGCGGACTGACCGCGCGGACTGGTAATTAGTCCGGCGGGCTTGTGGTTGGCGACCTGCGTAGTTTGCTGCGGTCAGGTTTTGCGGACTGCGCGGACTGGTTTAGTCCGGTAGTGAGCTGAGCTCTACAAGCTGGTGTGCGCGGCCTATGCGGACTAGGCTTGGAGTCCGCGTTTCTTTTGTGGAGTTGTGGTGAGCAGCGGTCTGGCTCTGAAGCTGGCGGACTGGGTTGGTTTCCGCCGAGCTCGCGCCATCTTTTCTGGACTTGTTCTTTTGTGAAGTCCAGGGTTCCCGCAGTATCCGCTGTGACCGGGTGTTTTTCCTGTGGTCGTGGACATTGCGAGCTGGGCTGGTGTCCGCATAGTTCGCTGTGACCGGGCGGTCTGCCTGTGGTCTTGGACTAGTGTTTGCGGACAGATGCGGTGTCGTCTCTTTGACGGACTGGCATTGTACTCGGTTAATGGCTCCTGCGTCTCGGCTAGTCCAGTTTTTGGTTCTACGGAATGGGCGGACTGCCTTGGGCAGATCGCTTTCTCGCCTGAACTTGGCGGTTTGGTTGGTCCCATATGGGCGGACTCAGAGGACTGGCTTTGTTAGCTGCGACCAAGGGGCGGTGACTCTATCTCATAGGGTGGTGACCACAGTCCTCACCCAGCCTATAAATAGGACCCCCCGGCAGTTCATTTGGTAGCAGAGTGAACAGTAAGTTGGGCTTGAGTTTAGGCTGCGGACTCGGTTTTCGTATCCGCACGGGTTGTTTGCTTAACCGGTTACTGTGTGCAGGTGGCGTGGCTAACATTCTCAAACCAAGAGTTTGGTTCTGACCTCTGTGGAGTTAGCGGGCTGCATTCGGCGGTTACCAGCATCAGCATCTCTCCCAATCTCAATAACCTGTCCGCACGACCTCGCGGTCTCGGCGGACTCCGTGTTCAGTTCGGCTCAACTCAGTTCGGGCAGTCTCTGCGGGCAGGCGGTCTCGGCGGTCTCTGTAGTCTATCCGCCTGAGTTGTTTTGTATTTCTGTTTTTTCATGTACCGGCGAAATCATGTCTCGCCATGTATACCTCGCCCTGTAAAGAAGATTAATGAAAGTTTGATCTGCTTGTTCTGTCTATGCACTTTGACTGCTTGAGTTATCTCCTTGTTTTCCGCGTGATAAGTTGTGATCTGGGTAGCTCCGAAGATATTGATTTGGTGTTATGACTACCTTGTTGATCAACTTGAGAAAATTCAACAGTTACCCTTCGACACCTCTTTCTAGCCATGAAATCTTGCTTTGCACGGATGAAAACATGCACCTTTGCGTCCCCTTCACGGATCTGGCCTCGGAACAACGATCGGAGGCCTGAAGCTTCAGCAATGGCAGAAGAAGCTCTCTTCTTCTTCCCCTGACTCTCTCGCCCAAACCCTAAGTCAACTCCAGAAATGAGGAGAAAAAGATGAGGGAAAAAGGGCTCTCGGCCCTACTTATGACACCTGGACGAATTGTCCTGAGCCCTGGGATCAACTTTGGTGTGAAATCGGACGGCTGGAGTACAGGTTTCAGAACTCCACGAAATAGCCTTCGACTTTCGTCGAACGGCTCAGAATTCATCGAGCGACCACCACCGGAGAACAACGCCACCACCGGAGTGAAACCTCCGTCGAGGCTAACTGGACATGCAAACGCCGTCGACACCACGCCTCTCACACTGAAGAACACCACTGCAATGTCGGCGACAAACTCCACTAACCCGGCGGCAACACCTCCCTAAACGCCGGCAGATATCTCCTCCAAGACTGACGATAACACCCAAGGCCGGCAGCCCCTCCGAGTGCACGAGAGAGAAAAGGTGGCTTCCTCCAAAACCTTCAGACGGCTTTTCACCGAAATTGCTACAGACGGCTCTCTCCCCAAAAGGCTTCACACGACTCCTTTTTTATTCCTCACCGGTGGTGAGATTTCATCTATAAAAAATCTTATATTTCCTTTCTCATTTGGTCAAGGGAATCAAAACAAGAAAAAAAACTTGCTTTTTTTTTCTTTTCTAATATATAAGCGGTCGGTCCAAACCAAAAACTAACAATCTGAGCGTTCAAGTCTCAGATATCACAATGAGTGAAACAAGCTGCTCCCGTCTCCAAGCAACCGTCAAAAACTCTAAAGCATCCAGAGTGAGAAGCTCCTCATTGTAGCAAGAAAAATAATTAGCTTCGTGATTGGTGATCTGTTGCCCTCCGAGCTCTTATCCATCTCTCTACCTTAACAACTGTAGCGAGGGGTGGTCTGTCTCCCTCGAGTTCTTCAAAAAGTCTGGTACAATAACCAACAAATAGCGAAGGTTTGGCCGTCACAGTTCCGACTACGTGATTTTTCACCAAGTTGACGGGTTTTCCACGTTGAAAAAATTGTCTTGCATCATTTCATATTTCTGTGACTGTTTGCACGGTCGACCACTCCCGGATATGATGATTCAATTTAATCCAGTATACCAGGAGCTAGATAACATAGAAATTTATACATTGCCAAGAGATAAAGAGTTTCCAAAAACAACCCTAGAGAGAGAACAAAAACCTATGGCAGCGTACCACCAGGTCCACCACCCTAATTTCACCTCCAACTGCCGTAGCCACCCCCAAAAGTTAAAATAAGATTAGAATATTTGTATATATTTGAAAATTTTATGCAAGATTTCATCATTTTATATTCTGTTTATAATTTGTTGTATTATTTTATAGAGAAAAATAATGCGAAGCCCAAATTCCAAAGCTACGGCTGAAATTAAAGCACGTGGATTGACAACCGGAATGGTACCGGGCGCACGTGCGTCATTTTGAATATCCAGAAACAATTTCTGAATATCATAAATTCTTGACAATGCTCTTGTTAGAATTAAAACAAGATGAAATAATGCCTTTTTTTTTTAATTTGGCTCAACTCGTACGAGCATATCACCCGATTTTCAATTTCCCGTAACCTATTTTGCCACTCCTGTTCACGCAAGATCATGTCATCGTTTTCACGCGCTACAACGCCGTCACCTTCGACACCTTCGACACCTTCGACGTCGGAGCTTTACTGGAGTTTATTTCTTCCCTGCCTCGCCAAAGTATCTTTCATCTCCGATGCCGATTCCTCCAAGCCCGACGCCGACCTCCATTATTTGCACCCGCCGACAGTTCCTTCCTCCCGTTCCGACACCGACCTCCTTTGTTTGCACCCGTCGACGATTCCTTCCTCCTGTTCCGATGCCGCTCGTTCCAGATTACTGGCATTTCTTTCCTTCTTTTCCGACGTCGTTAGTTCCAGATTACCGATTTTCCTTCAAATCACCGGCATTTTTCCAGATGTCCAAAAACCCTTGAAGGTTGAGGTATATTCCTTACGCATAGAACTTCATTTAGATCTTTGTTGTTGGATTTTTCAAAAAATGTGGATATGATGGATTTTTTTTTTTATAGGATTTATGTGTTTGTGCAATGTGTGCAATTTTAAATTTCAGGGATACTTATGTTTATGCATGATGAGTTATGAACAGCAGATAGTGAAATTTAAGGAGCCAATTAAAAATACGAACGTAGATATTGGGCATGAATTCATCACAGACACTGTGTTTCCATTGCTTTCCTGTTTAATGCAGGTTAAGTTACAAGTCAACTACGATACCAAAATGGGGGCATTTTTGTTCATGTCAAAAAAAGACCTACAATGTATTGAGTCATCATTGGGTTTATGTTTTGCGTCTTTAGTTTTTTATGTTTAACTTGTACGGTGAATATTGGTGATGTTATTTTGCGTTTTGTTTTCATTTTCGGATAAATGTTTTGCATCAATATTTTAAAATATTAGGCACTAAGTTATGGTTATGCTCATGAAAATATTTTCTTAAAAAAATTCAAGTTGATGTGCTCATAAATATTTGAGCTCTAAATAAAATTTTATGATGTGTTAATATTAATAGCATGCTAATAATCAAAACAAATGTAAATTTTATGGTTATCCTAGAAGATCTTGTAAGGAAGTCAATGGCTGGCAGCCAGCTGTTGAATTCAATGGCTTGCAGCAAGCTACAATTTCTTACTCAGAAAGGATAAAACTTTTATTAGGATAAGATGCGGTGTTTTATAAGTAAATCTTATGTCTTATTTTGGCTATCATTATAATTAATAAGTCATTAAATCTGAAAATAAGTATTTGAAATTATATTGATTACCACCAAAATTTAAAAAAACCATCATGAAGGGAGCTGCACTATTTCATTCAATTCAAAGTATCATTTGTAGTGAGTAATATTTTTGAACATTGCAAAATTATATTAGATTTAGTGATGATGGGTTCCCTGAGCAGCTTGGACAGAGCTCATAGGACCGTACGCAACCGCCCGAATACCGGGCAAGTCAGCACGTGTTGACTGGACCCCATTTCGCCGTGCACGCCCGACGCATGCCTTCTCTGGCCACCCAGAAATGGGTGGCCGGTTTTCCGCTGAGGGCGGATGACCTCCGGGCCCCCTCCCCTTCATCGAAGCCCCGAGGTTAGGGCGCGGCAGGGTCGCCCAGATTGGGGGGGCCCTCTGGCCTCCCCATCTGAGCAGCCTCTTGCCCTTCAAGGGCGGGAACCCCTGCCCCGTCTCCTCTGCCCTATCCTGAGCAGCCCCCCTAGGCAGCCCTTTGGCCGCCAAGGGCAAGAAGCCGCCGGCCTCCTTCGGCCGCTGCCTCTTCCTTGCGCGCTCATGTGCGCATCTCTTCCCTGCGCGCCTGTGTGCGCCCCACTTTCTTGCGCGCCCCCGCGAGGGCCCCTTCCCTGCGCGCCTCTTTCTTGCGCGCTCGTGTGCGCCCCTCTTTCCTGTGCGCTCCCGCACGCTCCCCTTCCTTGCGCGCTATTGCGCGCGTCTCTTCTGCACGCGCTCTCGGGCGCGTCTCTTCTTTGCATGCTCCCGCACGAGCTCTCCTCTATCAAGCACCACGCGCGCTCTCCTCCAACTAGCGTTCTGCGCGCTCTCCTTCAGCAAGCGCTCCGCGCACCCTCCTCCAACTAGCTCCCAGCGTGCTCTCCTTCAGCAAGCGCTCTGCGCGCACTCCAACAAGCGTCATGCACACTCCCCTCCAGCTAGCACTCTGCACGCTCTCCTTCACCAAACTCCTCCGTGCGCCCCGCTGTCAAGACCGTCCAAGCGCGCCTCTGCGCGCTCCGCCATCCAGACCGTTCTGAGCGCGTCTCCGCACGCTCCGCCGGTACCACCAAGTCTCCTCAATGTCAGCAGACCCAGGCCCGCCAGAGCGCCCAAAGTTTGTGTGCCCTATATCGCCAACAGTTTACAAGAGTAACTTCAGAGCCCGCCAAAAACCGCTCAACTGCAGTCCGACGCGCAAAAAGCTCAGCATTCCTAACACCCTCGACTCATCAGCAGGCTCGCTAGACGACGACAAGTCAGCCATTTCAGGCTCATCCAAGTACGATAGGAGACAAGTCTCTGTCACAAAAGATGAGCGTAGCAAGTCGTCTCCACTTCCGAGCATCAACAAAGGACTCCAAAGCGCGACTAGTGCATCGCTGCCCACAACTCACAAAGAAATACTTAGCTCCGCGAGTGGTGTTCTGTCCCCGTCCTCCCTCCACTCTCTCTCAACAATTGTAACGAGAGGCGGTCTGTCGCCCTCGAGTTCTTCAAGAAAGTCTTGTACAACAACTAGTAAATTGTGGAGGTTTGGCCGGAACAGACCCGACCACGTGATTTTTCACCAAATTGACGGATTTTAAAGTTAAAAAATTCTTTTTCCAGCTTTTTACTTATTGTGTCTGTTGGCGCGCTCGACCGCTTCCAGACTAAGGCGGTCCTATTTAATACGGTCTACCGGAGACTTGAGCGATCCTCAACAAGTGATTTTGTGTTACAAAACAAAAAATCAAATGTATATACGATAGTCTTTAAAAGCTCGTGATGGGTTCCCCAAAATAAAGTTGTTGAACCGTAGAGCCATTACCACGACCCCGGCCGGCCTGCCGTAACGATTCACCTTGGCATATGAGTTTTCACCTAAACATTAAAGCCGCGACACTTGTGCCAAAAAAGGGTGTGTGTATGCCACAATGTACGTGACCGACAAGGTGCGCTCGCACAAATGCACGACATTCTGCACCCGAAAGGGAACGCACGCACACGACATCGCATCTAAGCGCCTGCGGAGCAATGCATGAGCGCACGACAACGCCCAAGGAGGACCCACGGAGAAAGGTGGAGGGCTCTAGGGCACACAACCGGCCAGTAACGCTAGGACACGAAGCCCCCAGACCTGACTGCTGTCAAAGTTAAGACATCCCAACTAAATCTCTCAGGTCCACCTAGGGGCCACCCAAATATGAAACAATTTCCGAAGGGTCCATTCGTTTCAATGACATTGATATTGAATTATTGACTTTTAATCCAATATCAATACACATTGGAAATGACATTTAGTTTAAATTCAATTCTTTTGTTCGGCCGTATGATGACTTTCTGTCATAGAAATTCACATTAATCACATTTTATTGTTCGTTTGCAGAAAGATTTTCAATCATAGGAATTGACATTGGTAAATGCTCTCAATTAAAAATAACAAATGCGGATTTTTCGCCCGACATCAATTTTATCGCCCGGACACGATTTTTTCGTCATGACGCGATGTTTTTGCTCGGGCTTAAATTTTTCGGCCCGAACGCGAAATTTTTCGTCCGAACGCGATTTTTTCGCAGAGACGCAATTTTTTTGCACGGACGCGATTTTTCCGCACAAACACAAATTTTTCGCTCCGACACTATTTTTTCGCAGGACGCGACTTTTAATCCCGGATGCGATTTTTTTGCCCGGAAGCGACTTTTTCGCCCGGACGCGATTTTTTTTGCCCGGACTCGACTTTTTCGCCCGAACGGGATTTTTTCGCCATGACGCGATTTTCGAACGGGGTTTTCTACTTCCTCTTTTTACATGAAAGATCCATATCAAGCAATTTCAATGTACCGGACGTGATTTTTCGCCCGGACGCAAAAAAAATCGCTCGGATGCGATTTTTTCGCCCGGAAGCAATTTTTTCGCCCGGGCTCGACTTTTTCGCCCGGACACGATTTTTTTCGCCCGGACTCGATTTTTTCGCCTCGACGTGAAATTTTCACTTCGGGATGAAAAAATTGCGTCTGGGCAAAAAAATAGCGTCCGGCCAAAAAAGTCGCGTCCGACCGAAAAAGTCGCGTCCGACCGAAAAAGTCGCATCTGGCCGAAAAAGTCGCGTCCGGGCGAGAAAATCGCGCCCTGGCGAAAAAATCATTTCCGGGCGAAAAAATCACTTCGGGGCGAAAAAATCGCATCCTGGTGAAAAAATTGCGCCCGGGCAAAAAAATCGCTTCCGGACGAAAAAAACATCTCGGGGAGAAAAAAATCGCGTTTGTGCAAAAAAATCACCCCGGGCGAAAAAATCTCGTCCAGGTGAAAAATCGCGTTCGGGCGAAAAAAATCGCGCCCGGGCGAAGAAAATGTCCACGTGAAAAAAAATCGCGTCTGGTCGAAAAAATCGCGCCCGTGCGGAAAAATCGCCTCCGGGCGAAAAAACCCATCCGAGTGAAAAAAAACGCGTTCGGGCGAAAAAAGTGCGTCCGGGCGAAAAAAGTGCGTCCTGGCGAAAAAGTAACGTCCTGGCCAGAAAATCGCGTCCGTGTAAAAAAGTCGCGTTCGTGCGAAAAAATCATGTCTGGTCCAAAAAAATCGCGTTCATGCAAAAAAAATTACTCTTCTTTTGAAAAATCTATGTTGGCAATCTCAATATCCACACCTGGAGATAGACATTGAAGCAATGAGTTTTTAGTTTTATGTTAATATCTACGGCTTTCCACCAGAAAGCCAATTCCACTCTACAATTGTTGATACGAACAACGACAATGACTTTCATTTTCTTAAAACCAATACTTTAATATCAATGTCGTTGAAACGAACAGACCTGAATAGATTGTTGAGGCCCCGAATAAAATCCCCGACCTCCTTTATGAAGATATTAACACTACTCTTGCTACCAAAGTGCTCTGCAACATACTAAAACAACATACAAAGTTGTGTATACGGTATACCGCAACATAAAAATGATTCTGTTTATTAAAAACCAATTATAATCAAATGATTTTATTCATTAAAAATATTTTAAAACACTGATTCTATTTATACAAATAAAATAAAATTTTAAATGCTCATCTCTAAGATTAGAATCCAAGATCGTATGGATAAAAAAAACTCCACTAGATAAGCTATGAACACTGCTTTACTTTAAATAATTCTAATTATATATATATATATATTCGCTAATGTCTTATTCATCACCAGATTCACGACAAAAACTTATTTTTTTATTATTAAAAAAATAATATTTTTAAAATTTAATATGAACGGCGCCAATACCAACCGTCTCTAAAATATAATGCAGTTTATGTGCAAGAAATGCATGAATGCACTTATGCACACAAGAAAGTCTCAAAGAAAATAATCATTATATCATTCCATTTTTGCTATTTACAAAAACTAATTTTATCTTTTACAGAAAAATAAATCATTTAATTGCCAGTACAAATATTATGATTCAGTTTGGCCTGATTTTTTTTCTTTTTGCTGTCATGAGTTTCACAAAATGCATTTGTCATGGTATGTTTGACAGGACAATATTGTAACGGCCACAAAGAAATACAGACAATTTCAGGGTGGAGTTTGGGGATTCTCGCGCATTGATTTGAAATTCAACATACGAGAATCCCCGTGTTTTTTAGATTTTAAATTATTTTTACTTTGCGTTTTTCTTTGTCTTTTAGCGGCTAAATTCTTTTAGCCCCAAGATTGATGGAGTTAGGGGGTTTTCTCCCATTGGATCTGTGAAGTTTCCCCCGAACTCTAGTGGATCCGAATCCACATAAAAGTGGGTGAAGTAATTTCTTGGGTAAGACCAGGCGGCGTTCACGAACAACAGTTCATGACGACCGCATTTGTTAATGTATATTTGGACAAATATCGGGTTCGAAAGCTTAACGGGTCGATTCGGATACACGGATATCCGATACTCGTAGACACTCATAGGATTTGCCTATTTATACCCACATAGGGGCAACATATAGATAATTTCACTTTGATCTCCATCCGAATGCTTCGAGCGACACTATCAGCATTGACGGCCGCCGCCATCAACTCAAACGCAGCATATGTCTGTGGGCCAAAATTTGGACAAACGGTTGCTAAAGCGACCACGAATTAAATTTGAAATTAACATTTTATTGATAAATTGAGGAGATATATTACAATTACAGGTGCTTATAAGCATTAATAAGCTTCGGGCGGGAGTCGGGAGTCATGCATGCGTGGACAGATAAACATGGGACAGGTGGGCCCCATTCTGCTCCCCCTCGTTTTCGCCGCCTCACTCCATGACGCCCGGCGTAGCTCGAAAATTTAGGAGAGCTGGCCCGCCGTATTTACTGAGCTTAATCTGCTCCGCCAGGACATCAGAAGCCTGAACTCTGGATTGGGTGGAATGCGGGCCTCACCACGTTGTGCATACACAGGACGTACGGAGGAGAGAGAGAGAGAGAGAGAGAGAGAGAGAGAGATCTAAAAAAGAAGAGTCAGAGACCCATCTCATTAATCGGGGCCCTCTTTGGATCCATCACGGTGGGGGCCACATTTGTTCTTATCTTGTTAATTAGGCTAATTTCTTGTATTAGCTCCATAGGCTCGTATAAGTCGGATGGGGCTTTTTCTCAATAGTCAATATATAAGAATTTCAGACTGCGGATAGACGGAATTCTCATAATCTTCGCCGCTTAAGTGAGAAGTTACGAAGAAAACTGTTTAGCACCCAATCCGTGTGCCCGATCCCCATGCAATCTGCGTGCCAACCTCCCAATATCGCATCACGCACGATCCCAACCACCACTGGTTGCGTGCCACTACCCGGCCGGTTGCGCATTCCAGACACGCGGAGGGAACGCCCTACGGCCGGCCACCCGGCCAAACCCGCTGTGTCGTGTGGCCGCAAGGCCCACGGTAGGCCACCTCCCCCTTCTCCTCGGCCGGCTTCCCACCAACGGGGGCTCGCCGCCGACCGCCCTCACCGGTCGGCCCTCTATCACCGTCTGATTGTCCCCACACGATTTTCACAGTGGGTAGGTGCAAATATCCGAAATTATACCGGTCTGCGCGTAGCGAAAATATTAAAATAATACGCGCGTTAAACTATATTGAACCAAACTGTAAATAGTAAATAAGTTGTTACGATGCGTGAATATCTGCATAACCACCGCAACCACCCATGAGGCCTATAACTTGAAGCCCAACTTCCTCTACATTCTCACCTTTTTCTCCTCCCAGATTCTCCCTCTACGCGTCAGAGCTCTTCAGAGGTCTTCGTCGCCTCCCTTGAAGATCTTCGAACACCTTGAAGATTCCTCAAAGTTTACTGCGCTCCTACGTGTAAAGTATTCTGTCAGACTTCCTTAGTAATCCTCCAACGTGAAGTGCCCCCAACACTCAGCATCCGGCCGGCAATCACGAGCATTCTCCGAGCCAACCTCAAAACGTCTAGAGGAAGTCCGCCAAGTCTCTAGAATGTGGGCTCTCCACAAACAACAAAAGAAAAATATCAAGCTTCGTGTGTGGTGGTCTATCACCCTCCGAACGATCCTTTATCTCTCTCTCTCTCAGTTGTAACGAGCAACGGTCTGTCACTCTCGAATTCTCCAAAGCCCTGTAAATTATAACAAATAGCGAAATTTGGTCGATACTGATCCAGCCACGTTGTAATTCACCGTATTCACGGGTTACCACGTTAAAAAAACCTTCTCGCTTACTTTCTACTTATTCTGTGTTTGTTTGCGTGCTCGGCCGCTCCGAAGCTAAGAATGTCCGATTAGACAAGTCTACCAAGAGTCTCGAGCGACCCACAACATGCTCAAATTTCGAACTCATCTCAATTGGTGGTGAATAGTGGGGAAACTCTATTAAGCGTTTTGGACCGGAGTAGTAGATGGATGCGTGACCTCCCGGGAAGTCCCTGCGTTGTCCACATAACTTGAGTTTTTCTCATCGAAGGGAGATTATGAACTCCAACAACCTGCCAGTGAGCATAGAGAGGGGTTGGGACAGTCTGCCGACCTTCTGAAGCTGACCCTTTCAAGCTGCGGTGTCGGCGGTAACTGGTAAGTGAGGCGAATGCCATTCAATATTTAGATTGGAGGGAGGGAAGCAGGTTCACAAATAGCGGCAAAACTTTGTTCGCTGAGCTACTGCGCCGCAACAGAGGCAGGGAAGACGCAAAAAATAAACGAGGCATGCATCTCGCCTACGTTGTGTTGGCATGAATCATGTCCGAGCCGCAACTACGACCCACACTCTTATTCCATCAAATGACTAGGAATAAGAATATAAATGTATTCTTACAGTTCAATCCTTATTCGTCAAGGAAGGACCCAATGATGTCACGTAGGCAGGAGTCAAAGTCAGCAGTCGAAGAGTAGGTCAACAGTCAACGCTTATGGATGGACTCCTCTTTTGAGAGTGAGTATTATACTCGCCCAGACGTGCGATTAGTCGACAGTACAGGCGAGCATTAAAAATTCGACTACCCCAAAGACCAGTTAACAGACTGTTTTGGGGAGCACCAGCAATACTCGCTTATTAGGCGACTTCCGGCGGCATCTCGCCAGGCGCGGGTGAAATAGTTCGATGGTCGCCAGGAGATAGTCGTCGGGCCTTAAAGCGTGAGATCAACAATCGCCGAAGACAAGCTCGTAGTGTTGGGTCTTCTCGCCTTAAGATTCCCCTCCCAGGTTTGGTCTATAAGTAGGACCCAGGGGTACCAAGAATGATACCTTGAAATCTTGCTATTTTACCCTTTTCATTTTCCTTGAGACTAGCTACTCACTAGGTGACGTCTTCCTCGTACTTGACTCAACTATTTGTGGAGGAAAAGCTATTCTAAACTTCCGGGTATGTGGTGGAACCTCCCTGCTGCAGCGCTTGTGATTCTTTAATTTCTCTCTCTCGCTCTTGTTTTGTCTCCAGAGCTTGCTCGCCAAGTCGTCGGACCAGTAGCCTCAGACTACATTTAGATTCGAATTTGAGTTTCATTATAACCTGTACAATTTTTTAAATTGTTTAAATTTAAAGGTAATTATTAATTATAGATTAATAAATCTTTCCCATTTGTGTCCACGGAGGTGGGACTCACATTTGTCCCCAGCTTATTGGTTAGGCTAAATTCTTAGGATGCGTTTGACGCGATTTATCGCGGTTTATTTGCTCCGATGAGGTTGGTCAAAAATATCATTGTCATACAAAAATCTTATGTCTCAAACTAGTTTCTTTTTTGTAACATTTGTCATGCCAAATATACATTCTGTGACAATGACGTTTTTGTCCAACGTCACAAGAGCAAATAAGCTACGATAAGCTGCACCAAATGTTGTTGGCGCCTACCAACTCTCCCAAAACCCCGGAGTGTTAGGAAGGGCGCTACCAATTCCTTTATATTATTTTAGCAGGACCGGTCAAACTGTTCACATGGCTTCCTCGCACTTAAACTGTGCCCGGTACTCATGCCCAGAGCCAACCCGACTCCCTTGCACTAAACCGTACCATGGAGTTCCCATGCACCCATGCCAGGAGCCAACCCGGGTGCGCCCGGGAGGCACCCCATCCAACACCTGGATGGCGGGCCACACCCAACAAAATGCAACCTTATTTTAGTAGCATGATGGCCTGGTCAGCGGAGTTCATGGGCGGGGCGGATCCTTGTCGCCTGAATGTGGCCCTGCAAAACGGCACGTGATCGAGACCGAGTGATGCCGTTCGCGTGACCACAATACTTCTGTCCCACCAAACGGTCCCTAACTTCAACCTGTACAAATTTATTTAATTCTTTAAATTTGAAGGTAATTACAGATCAATAGATCTTTGGCCACCTTTTAATTTGTTAGAATTGTGATGCTCCTGTTATCATTGAAATTATAAATTTTCAATTGGTAATAGAGAATAAAGGAGGAAAAAAATAATATCTAAAAATAAGGCCTTATAGAAAGTTTCACATGATTCCCCAAATTTTCTTTGCACTGTAATATATATACATATATATTTTATCTTGGATCCTCGCGGTCTCGATCGACACCCGTTTGTTTGGGTCGCGATCACACGACTTGGATCCACAGGCGTGACAAATTCACGATATCTGTCTCCGATCAATTTGTGAAGTTTTTTTCAATTAGAAGCCCAGGATCCAGCGAGTCTGTGTATTTGACCAATTTATGTTATTAACAAATAAAGTATTCTAAGGATCCAGCGAGTCGGTGTATTTGACCAATTTATGTTATTAACAAATCAAGTATTCTAAGGATCCAGCGAGTCGGCCCGATATTTCCTCGTGATGGAAAGCTGTAACCCTCACCTTCCCGCGATCAGCCTCGGTGAACCCTCGTCGTAGCCCAACACTTCCTCCCCGACGGCGTCTCCGACCATACTGCATTTGCTTCCATTGAATATCCTTCCTCTCCGACGATCCTTCCATCGAAGATCCTTCATCTTTGATGATTCTTTTCGTCCGTAGCCATCTCCGACCTTCCAAATTCCGTGCCAGAGTTTAATGCCTTGCCTCTTCTTGAAGTCATGTCACTGCTTGAAGCCCCACCTTTGCCCGCCGCCGCTCCTCCACTTAGGGCCTGTTTGGGAGGGCTTTTTAGCTCCTTTTCGTTTTCTGGAAAACGCTACCACACTTAATAGACCGTTTGGATTGTCTATCGGTGGGAAAAGCTACCACAAAAAACTTCATTTGCTCATCTTTTGGAAAAGTCACATGTCACCTACTTTTCAACCTTTTCGAAAAGCATTTTCTCATTCAAAAACATTTCTCTTAAAAAAATCTACAACTTGATTTTTTTATCTTAACGCGATTTTTTTCCCGAGCGTAATTTTTTTGGCCGGGTGTTTTTTTTGCCCGACGCAAATTTTTCGTCCAGACGCGAATTTTTCGCCCAGACGCGGATTTTTCGCCTGAGCTAGCATTTTTCGCACTGGTTGGCATTTTTCGCCCGGGCTGGAATTTTTTGCCAGGGCGCGCGGTTTTTCGACCGGGTGAGTTTTTTTTGCCCGAGTGCGGTTTTTTGCCCGTGCATGATTTTTTTTCGCCCGAGCGTGTATTTTTCGTCTGAGCCGGTTTTTCGACCGGCGTGATTTTTTCGCTCGGGTGCGTTTTTTTCATCTGGGTGCCATTTTTTGTCGTTGCACGATTTTTTACGGCCGAGCCGATTTTTTTGCCCGGGGGCGATTTTTTTGCCGAGACGCGCTTTTTTCGCCCGAGCGTGATTTTTTTTCACCGGCGCGATTTTTTGCCCGGGCGCGATTTTTTTGTCATCGCGTGATTTTTCTCCTGCGGGCGATTTTTGCGCCATCACGCGTTTTTTTTCGCCCGGGGGCGTTTTTTTCGCCCGGTCGCTATTTTTTCGCCCGGTCGCGGTTTTTTCGCCCGGTCGCGATTTTTTCGCACGGTCGCGATATTTTCGCCCGGGCGCGATATTTTCGCCCGGGCGCGATATTTTCGCCCGGGCTCGATTTTTTCGGCCGGGGGCGATATTTTCGCCTGGGCGCAATTTTTTCGCACATGCGATTTTTTCGCCCGGGCGCGATATTTTCGCTCGGGCGCGATTTTTTTGATCGGGAGCGGTTTTTCGTCCGGGCACTATTTCTTTCGCCCGGGAGCGAATTTTTCGCCTCGACGTGATTTTTTGCCCGTTCGTGGTTTTTTTGCCCGGTCGTGTATTTTTTTAGCTTGTAAGCTATTTTTTTCGCTTTCGAGCGGAAATATCGCGTCCGTGCAAAAAATTCTCGTCCGTGCAAAAAATTCGCGTCCGGGCGAAATTTTCCTGCCTAGTCGAAAAATTAGTGCCCGTCCGAAAAATTCGCGCCCGTCCGAAAAATTTGCCGTCTTCCGAAAAAATTCGTGCTCATCCGAAAAATTCGCGTCCGTTCAAAAAATTCGCTTCCGTCTGAAAAATTGACACTCGGCCGAATAATTGGGGCCCGGCCGAAAACATAGGGTTTGGCCGAAAAATTGGCGCCCACGAGAATATATCGGCCCCGGGCGAAAATATCGCGCCCAGGCAAAAAATTCACGCCCGGGCGAGAAAAACCGTCACCCGGTTAAAAATTCGCTCCTGGGCAAAAAAAACCTGCCCTGGCGAAATAATTGCGTCTTTTTCCCCGGACGTACATTTTTAATAAAAAAAGTTACCGCAACGGAGATTTGTCAAACGATTTATAAAGTGTCTCCTTTTTAAAAAGCTCTGCAAAAGAAGTTCACCTAAACAGTTCTCCTTTTCTAATAGACATTTTCCAAAAGCTCCTTTTCCTACCATCCTTTTGCCACCGCTCCTTCTCCTTTCTGAAAAGCCTTCCCAAACAGGCCCTTAATTCAACGAGAGTGCTTTGGAATGATCACTGCCGTGGAGGGGGGAGGGAAATGAGAGCGGAGAAATCGAAGTCCTGCAATAACACCACCCATAAATATTAATTTTTTCGGTCTAACATCAACATTTTTGATCTAACATTAACCTTGAGCTCTCATTAGTCAAAGTAGGTTTACTCATAACACCACCCATAAATATCCAAAGTATTATTCATGAAAAGAATTCTTTTTTACTCTCTCTTTTTTTAAAGTTTTGACAGCCCATATATAAATGATATTCTCCTTAAGGGCTGGTTTGGCAAGCTAGATTTAACCCTCCGCGGATGGGACTGCAGTCCTTGGGGTGTGGTCGCGATCCACGAAAAATCCGTGAAATTACCACCCGCTCAGATCCCAGCCGCACAATCGCGACCCCCGCCAAACGGGCGACGGTCTGGACCTCGAGGATCCAAGATAAAATTTATGAAAATAGTGACGAGTATGAGCAACAACCACATTCTTGTCAATGTTCATCTCCCTAATTTGCATTATGTAAGCAAATATAAAATTCCAACATTTAAAATAATAAGGTTTCGTTTGTTTTGGTTGTTGCTGATCGAGCTTGTAAATTTGGTGACGGCCTTGGTACACTCGGTGACAGCATGTTTCACATGCTTGCCGGGAAGGACAAGGCGGACGGAAGTCTGGATTTCACTAGAGATGATGGTCAGCTTCTTGTTGTAATTAGTGGGCCGTAGAGAAATCGAAGTCCTGCAGTAAGAAGAGCAGCGAACTCTCACCGGATGAAGAACAGTGAGTCCCGCAGGAAGAAGAATAGCGAGCCCTGACAAGGATCAAGCTTTCCACCTTCCATCTTCGCAAACCCGGGCATCTGAACCTCAGGAAAAGCAACTCCTATTTGTTGTTGGAATTATACCTATAGGCTGTTTTTTTATAAAACATGTTTTTGAATCAGCTCTGCCAAACACCAATGCTCATAAAAGCTCCGTTTTTGAGGAGGCGAACCCGAGCAAAAAAAGCGGAAACAAACAAGGCCTAAATTAGCGCTTTAAATCGCCCGTAAATTTACCTTTTGCAACCCTTTCATTGACTGAACACGTGATTCAGAATCTCCATAGCGCGCGAGTCCTCCTCAACCACAACTCCAAAAAAGATAGAATGGTCCCCATCACACAAAAAAATCCTAAAAGCTCAATGGTTGCTTGTAAAGTAGTTAAAGTTTGAGGAACAAAAAAGCAAGAATGGGGCATCAACAACACATTTCCATATCAAACAATCATCTTTATTGCAAGTTGATGAAACCCATATCTCCTCCTATTTATACAGAGAGTCCTTCACTTACACTTACCTAACAAATGGTAACCATGGGTTTGGATGCGAGCATCTGCCCGCAGTTTGAGTCTCCTGCTAACCATGATTGGGTTACATTCAAGAGCGAGCGGCTTTCTCGACGACTCTAGGCGAATGGTTCTGCTTTTGGACGTAATGCAAGGCGACGCTTAGAAATTTTGGGGAGTAATTTCTGTTAGAGATAATGAGTTATATGTCCGCTCGTGTCGGGTCCGACTCGGAACGGGTTATTGGGTTTGTGTCGTTCTAGGGCCACGCTCTACGTTAGAGGTACTATATATACCTATTCCAAACTTGATAGGTGTAACGCCCCGTAAATTTGGCGCGCGAGTTTGAACGAGTTTGGTGTGCGTTTAATGGGAGGACTGCCAATAACCGGTTGTAGGTGGGAGTTATATAAATTCAAACTAAAAACTAAACCTAAACCTTGTTGGGGTTGTGGAACACTTCCGGTCCTCTTGTTTCTCACACCGGGTTCGCCCACGTGAGCTTAGAGGAATCGAAGTGTGATCCCCCCTCGACATCTCTGGGACCCACGACAGCGGGGGTCCGGGGGCGGCTGCCCCCGGCGGAGGTCCCGCTGACCGGACAGCGGGCAGGGGTCCAGGGGACAGCGTCCCCGGTGGGGGCTCGGGGGCAACGCCCCCGGACCAAATTTTTCTGAAGGGAATTTTTTGGATCGGCGATCGTCGAACGCTATGGTTCGACGATCGACGATCGTCGACCGACCCTTGGTCGACGGTCGCGATCGTCGACCGGTCTTGCTTTGGTCGACGATCGGCGATCGTCGACCGGTCTTGCTTTGGTCGACGATCGGCGATCGTCGACCGGTCCTGCTTTGGTCGACGATCGGCGATCGTCGACCGGTCTTGCTTGGTCGACGATCGGGGTTGCCGATCGTCGATCGACCTTTTTTTCCTGGTCGACGATCGTGGTTGCCGGCAGACCTTTATATACGCTGTTTTTTCCCGATTTAGGGATACGATTCATTGCAGTCTGCGGCGGCGTATTCTTTTGGAGGCGATACGAGGTATCTCGTTGAGATCGATCCAGAAGGTATTCTTCTATAGTTTTCTTGTCCAGAAAGAGGAGAAGAGGTAGGATCGGATTTGATCCTTGTAACCTTTTGTAATCTGTTTCTTTTGGGTGAATACAAGAAGGAAGAAGAAGGGGAGAGAGGACGTAGCCCGGTTTTGGGTGAACCTCTGTAATATCTGTGTGTTTTGTGATTGCTCTGTTTTGTTCTGTGCTTGTTATTCGATTTTCGGATTTCTGCTTCTCGGCACCCCGGATTTCCTACATTTGGTATCAGAGGGAGGTTATCTCGATTCTTGGAAATGAGTTCAGGAGGGGTGCGGATCGAGATAGAGAAGTTTGATGGCAGTCGATTTGATCTGTGGAAGATGAAGATGGAAGATCTGTTGGTGGATCGAGATTTGTGGGGAGCAATAGCGGATGATCCACCGAAAGAGAAATCTACGGAGGAGGTTGTTGCAGCCTGGACAAAAGCCGATCGGAAAGCCAAAGGTCTGATCCGGCTGTTTCTTACAGACTCTGTTTTAACAAACGTCATGGAGGAAACTTCGGGCCAAGGTTTATGGCGGAAGTTGGAGACTCTGTACCAGAGCAAATCTCTGGTGAACAAGTTGCTGTTGCGGAAGAAGTGGTACAACTTGAAGATGCATGATGGCGGTTCTTTCTCAGAACACCTGACCAATTTCAACACGGTTGTGGGTCAGTTGATCTCTATTGGTGAAAAAATCTCTGATGAAGATAGGGCCATCACCTTGCTCTGTTCATTGCCAGACTCTTGGGACAATGTTATTGTTGCCATTGGGGGAAATGGAGATAGGGCTCTAACCTGTGAGTCAGTGTGTGCAACACTTCTATCGGAGGAAACCAGGAGAGCAGGTTCCGAGAAGACAAGCAAAGGTGCATTGAGTGTATCCAGATCTCGCCCTCAATGGAGGGATAATAAGCAAGGTGGATCTAGAGACAAGTCTCGGGGTAGATCCAAGAGCAGAGAAAGAGAGAAAGAGAAGAAGCCTGTACGTTGCTGGAAGTGCAATGAGGTTGGGCATGTGAAGTCTCAATGTCCAAACAAAGCTATTCAGAAGAAGGAGGCAGGGTCAACTTCGGGTGCTAAGAAGGAGACCGATGGCGGTGACATGTACATTGCGGCTGCTTGTGTTGCTCATCAGGATGCTGATGTGTGGTATGTTGATACAGGAGCCTCTTACCACATGACCCCTCACAGGCACTGGTTTTGTGAGTATGAGGAGTTTGCGGGTGGTGATGTCATGCTTGGGGATGATACTGCAGTGCAGATCATTGGTCGTGGCAAGGTGATGCTGAAAATGGCCGACGGGACCATGAAGACCCTTCCGGGGGTGATGCACATTCCTGGGATGAGCAGAAATCTGATCTCGGTGGGATCTATGGCTGATGCGGGAGTTTGCTTCAGCTGTGACATGCACTCATGCAGGATGACCAGAGGGGCGATGGTGATCGCCAAAGGTGTTAGGCATGGAACACTGTACAAGCTACTTGCTGATACAGTGGTGCCTAGTGGGGCCTTCATCTCTGAAGGCCAAGAGGAGGACCAGGAGGAGCAGTCCAGGCTGTGGCACCAGCGGCTTGGACACATCAGTGAGAAGGGGATGTCGGCTGTGGCATCCGGCCAGATGGTGGAGGGTGTGCCCATGTGCACCTCGAGCTTTGGATTCTGCGAACATTGCCTACTCGGCAAGCAGAACCGGGTTAGCTTTCAGGGAGCAGGGACTAGGGCCACTGGCCCTCTTGATTTGATCCATTCTGATGTATTCGGACCGACTCCAGTCCCATCTCTTGGTGGGGCTAGGTATTATGTATCTTTCATTGATGATTATTCCAGGTTTTCTTGGCTTTACTTTCTCAGGTCCAAGGCGGAGGTTCTAGACAGGTTCAAGGAGTTTAAGAACCTGGTGGAGAACCAGTTTGAGAGGAAGGTGAAGGTTCTCCGTTCTGATAACGGAGGGGAGTATTGCTCGGACGCCTTCGAGCGGTACTGTACTGAGCAGGGGATTGCACGGCAGAAGACCACGCCGTATACTCCAGAGCAGAATGGAGTGTCGGAAAGGCTCAATCGGACATTGATGGAGAAAGCCAGGTGCATGCTCAGTTGGGCTGGTTTGGGGAAGGAGTTCTGGGCTGAAGCGGCGGCTACAGCTAACTACTTGAAGAACAGGACCCCTACATCTGCAGTGAAGGGGTGTACCCCCTTTGAGGCCATATTCAAGAAGAAGCCAAATTTGGCTTATGCTCGTGTGTTTGGGTGTGATGCTTACGTTCACATTCCAAAGGAGAAGAGGGGGAAGCTGGATATGAAGTCCGAGCGGTGCATCTTTGTGGGCTACAAAGATGGCATCAAGGGATACAAGCTTTGGAACCCGGTGACGAAGACGGTGACGTATAGCAAGGATGTGGTCTTTCATGAAGTCCGTCCTCAAGTCACTACACGAGTGGAAGAAGAGAAGGATGCAGAGAAGCTGGTAGTGGAAGGGAGCATGGAAGCCTCCTTGGAGGATGCTCAGATTACTACTACAGAAGGTTCGGATTCAGATTCTGAATCTGATGACTTGGAAGAGGTGGGCTTTGATGATGAGTCAGAAGAGGAGGTTGCTGATGCTCCACTTCTGAGGCGCTCAACGAGGGAGAGGAGGGCACCACTCCGGTTTTCCCTTAGTGCTGTTGGAGCACAATATTGCTTGAACATGCTTGGAGAAGATCCCATTTCAGCCAGGGATGCGAGGTCGAGGGCTGATGCAAATCAGTGGGAGCTTGCTATGGAGGATGAGATGGTTTCCTTGCGGAAGAATCAGACTTGGGGTCTGTGCAAGCTTCCGAAAGGAAGGAAGGCCATTGGAAGCAAATGGGTCTTCAAGCAGAAGGTGAAGGCTGATGGCACTGTGGAGAAATATAAGGCAAGGTTGGTTGCCAAGGGATTCTCACAGGTTGAAGGTGTGGACTACGACGAGATTTTCTCGCCGGTGGCCAAGCTCACTTCTATCAGGATGGTTCTCTCCATTGCGGCTGTGCATGATCTGGAGATTGAACAAATGGACGTGAAGACGGCGTTTCTTCACGGGGATTTGGAGGAGGAGATTTACATGCGGCAACCTGAAGGATTCGAGGCCAAGGGCAAGGAGGATCAGGTGTGCAGGTTGAAGAAGTCCCTTTATGGACTTAAGCAATCTCCGAGGATGTGGTATCAGAAGTTCGACACCTACATGCTGGAGTTGGGTTTAGAAAGGTCGAATTCTGACCACTGTGTGTATTTCCAAAGGAAGGGAGAGCACTTCACTTTTCTGACACTCTACGTAGATGACATGCTGCTCGTAGGGAATAGTGTCAAGATGATCCAACAGTTGAAGAAGCTGCTCTCTGCCAAGTTCGAGATGAAGGATTTGGGGCCAGCAAGTGTGATCTTGGGGATGCAGATTACCAGGGAAAGAAGCAAGAAGAAGCTTTGGTTGGGGCAGCAAAGGTACGTCGAAGAGGTGTTGAAGAAATTCAACATGGCTGATTGCAAGCCTGTTGGTGCCCCTATGCCCGTTGGGGAAAAGCTATCTGCGGAGATGTGTCCCAAGACACATGAAGATATTGAAGACATGGCTAAAGTTCCATATGCTAGTGCAGTGGGAAGCTTGATGTACGCCATGGTTTGCACTCGGCCTGACATTGCTCAAGCTGTGGGAGTGCTGAGCCGGTATATGGCCAAACCAGGGAAGGAGCACTGGAGTGCGGTGAAGCGAGTGTTCAGGTACCTTCGTGGAACTTCAGATTATTCTATATGTTATGAAGGTGCTGAAACTGGAAGAGTCCTGGACGTGGTTGGACATGTGGACTCTGACTGGGGAGGTGATCTGGATAGCAGGAGGTCCACCAGTGGGTATGTTTTTACTTTATTTGGTGGTGCTATCAGTTGGATGAGTCGACGGCAAGGAGTGGTGGCACTCTCGTCGACGGAAGCAGAATACATGGCTCTTACTCATGCCAGTAAGGAAGCCATATGGCTGAGAAGGTTGTGCTGGGAGCTCGGTTTTGAGCAGGGTCCTGTGAAGATTGGGTGTGACAGTCAGGGGGCTATTCAGTTAGCCAAGAATCCTGCATTCCATGCTAGGACCAAGCATATTGATATTCAATATCACTTCATCATGGAGAAGGTGGAGAAGCAGGTGGTTCAACTGGAGAAGGTTGATACCAAGTTGAACAGCTCAGATTTTCTTACCAAGGCTGTGCCTGTTGCTAAGTTTCAATGGTGTGCAACAGCAGTGGGGTTGAAGAGGAAGATTGGAGGAGCTGCTCTTATCTGCGGAAGTTTTCCAACAAGTGGGAGATTGTTGGGGTTGTGGAACACTTCCGGTCCTCTTGTTTCTCACACCGGGTTCGCCCACGTGAGCTTAGAGGAATCGAAGTGTGATCCCCCCTCGACATCTCTGGGACCCACGACAGTGGGGGCTCGGGGGCAACGCCCCCGGACCAAATTTTTCTGAAGGGAATTTTTTGGATCGGCGATCGTCGAACGCTATGGTTCGACGATCGACGATCGTCGACCGACCCTTGGTCGACGGTCGCGATCGTCGACCGGTCTTGCTTTGGTCGACGATCGGCGATCGTCGACCGGTCTTGCTTTGGTCGACGATCGGCGATCGTCGACCGGTCCTGCTTTGGTCGACGATCGGCGATCGTCGACCGGTCTTGCTTGGTCGACGATCGGGGTTGCCGATCGTCGATCGACCTTTTTTTCCTGGTCGACGATCGTGGTTGCCGGCAGACCTTTATATACGCTGTTTTTTCCCGATTTAGGGATACGATTCATTGCAGTCTGCGGCGGCGTATTCTTTTGGAGGCGATACGAGGTATCTCGTTGAGATCGATCCAGAAGGTATTCTTCTATAGTTTTCTTGTCCAGAAAGAGGAGAAGAGGTAGGATCGGATTTGATCCTTGTAACCTTTTGTAATCTGTTTCTTTTGGGTGAATACAAGAAGGAAGAAGAAGGGGAGAGAGGACGTAGCCCGGTTTTGGGTGAACCTCTGTAATATCTGTGTGTTTTGTGATTGCTCTGTTTTGTTCTGTGCTTGTTATTCGATTTTCGGATTTCTGCTTCTCGGCACCCCGGATTTCCTACAAACCTACCCAGCCCACTCCCCTCCCGATCGCCTCTCTCTCTCTCTCGTTCTTTCTCTCTCGACGGAGCGCAGAAATCGGAGCCCCGCCTCCCTCCACCTCTCCCGTCGCCGGCAAGGCAAGAGTGGCCGGAGCTCCATCTCCCTCGCCTCCCTCTCCTGATCTCTCTCTCTCTCTCGCCCTTTTCCCGATCGGCGAGAACGGCCTCTCCCCGGCCGACTACCTAGCCCGATCGGCAACTTCACCTCCCCCTTCTCTTGGCCGCCGGCTGTGAGGGGATAGCCCGAGCTTCTTCTTCCCTCTTCCTTGCCCCGGCCGCCGCCGGCTAGGGTTGAAGCCAACCTACACCCTCCTCCTCCTGGCCGACCAAGGGTTAGGGTTAGGGTTAGGGTGAGCTTTGCAAAGACGTAGCCGCACCAGGAGTATTTGTTTTGGAGATTTCTTCGGCGTGAGCAAGCTGGATGCGTGCGTGGAAGCCGCTACAAGAGTTGTTCGTGACCAAGTCATGCCTCAGAAACGCACGTCAAGGGTAACGACTTTTCTTCTTGGGCAGGTGAAGCCCCTATTTAGCATAATTGCATGGAAGTGTCTCCCCACCATCGCGTGGGGGAAAGGTGCTCTCCGACGGGTCGATGTTGACATCCCCGCTAGTTTAATCGCATTAGTACCGGAAGCGCGAGTACGGTTTAGGCATGCTGTGTGAAGCCCATCCGGATGCGTCTGGATTGGTGATGTTTATGATTGCCCGGAGAAGACTCTGTGGTTGCTTTATGCTTGCACTAGGCCGTTGGTTCGTCGACATCAACCCTCGAGAGGTTTTTGTCGTATTTGTGCGAAGCCCGTCTCTCGGAGACCGTATGGCTAGTGTGTGGAGTTGTGCTCCTTGAGGGCCCAACTTAGGTGGCCGCGAGTGCCACCCTTGTTACATAACAATCGGTTATGTACGCGATAACAGGCAAGGGGAAGTCGACCCGCGTCGTGCGTGTTGGGTACGACGATTTGAGCAACGGGCTCGACCGAACTGTACCTGCACTATGTGGTGTAGTTTGACCACCTAAGATAATTGGTGGGTTGCTACAGACATAGGAGAGAGTCGAGACCTTTGAGTCACGGCTAGCGAATGCTCATTTTGTAGCCATCCAGTCTAGGACTGAGAATGGTGGTGGGACCGAGGATATCCGGTACACCGATAAGGTGCCCTGAGTGCACGAGGCGTTGGGCCGGTTGAGCCAACGTTTGTGGTGTTTTGATGCTTTAAATGCATCTTTTTAGCTTTATGTGATTATGCTAATCCGCTTGCAGGGAAGAGGCACCGCCACCCCGAGAAAGGGGTGGGGTCGTTATAATTTGGTCAGCCTTTGCTGACCGTTACTTTGTTTGCCACCGCTCGGTGGAATGTTTGCTTGTAGGTGCTGCGGAGCCGAGCGGGAAGTAGCGGGCCGAAGCCCCTTTTTGTTGAGCTGGCCCTCGAAGGCCCAGCACTTTTTGTTAGCTAGTTTCATGTATTGCCGGCCTGCGTGCCGATGTATGCAAGCTATCTTTATTTTCAGTTGAATACTTTCATGTAAGGCCGTAAGGCCGTCTAGTGGACATTCGCCGTTGGGCGCGTTTTTTTCCTTTACCTCCTTTTTCTGCTTCCGCTAGAATGATTCTGAGTTAGGTTACGGCTTTAAATAAATGTATCGGATTATGGTATTTCAAATCTAGTAATCATTCCGTCTGTTCGCTTAATATGACGTGGGGCCCCGGCCGGACCTGCTGTTATATTACTTATAACGGATGGGGTGTGTTACAATTTGGTATCAGACCCCGGTGTCGATCTTCCTTATTCGAATTCGTGGTCGAATTCCTTTTAAGGGGTGGTGAGCACTTATGTGCGTTGCCATTTTAACATGAAAAGACCCGTGAATGTCCACTTAGGAATGAAAAACATGCATGAAACACATTGAAAAACATTGTTTGTGGAACCTGAGCATTCCTTTGTTTGATGTTTGCTATGTCTTTTAGTCACGAATGTGTGCGTTGCAACTATAGGTGACCAGAAGTGGTGCTGCGGAGTCCCGGAATCAGCACACTACAGAGAGTAATGCACCGAGGGATGCGCCTACACCTCCTCCTTCTGCCGAGACTATCCGATTAGTTGCGGAAGCGGTGTTTGCAATGATCAATGCGCAGCCCAGAGAGCAGGTACACCCTGTGGTGGTCCCGCAGCAAACTGTTGTAGCCGAGCCAATGGCGGCGAGGCAAGTGCCTGCTGAGCCCTTAGTGGCAAAGCGAGCAAATGACAGGCAGATGCAACATGTCATGAGCTTCCATCCTCCTACATTTTCGGGAGTGGAATCACCGACTCAGGTCGAAGATTGGCTCTCCCGTATCAAGAGGACCCTGACAGCGACAGAGACTGATGAAGCTCAGAAGGTGACCATAGCCACTTTCCTACTGGATGGAGAGGCAAGGCTTTGGTGGGACGAGGTAGAGTTGCATCAGCTTGCTGGCAGGCAGCTATCTGAGGTCTCGATGGAGGAGTTCTCGAGACTATTTCTGGCCAGGTACCTCCCCTCCATGCAGAGGATTGCGTTGGAGAATCAGTTTCAGCGTCTGACTCAGGGAGAAGGTTCAGTTGATGAGTACTTGCACGAGTTCACGAGGTTGGGTCGGTATGCCAGCTTCACGTTTGCGGACGAGGAGCGAAAGACCAACAGGTTTTATGAAGGACTGCGGGATGACCTGAGGCTACTTCTCTCAGGCCCGATGACGCAGGGCTTTCAGGTTTTGGTGAACTCTGCCAGATCGTTGGATGTAGATATGAGGAGGGTGCAGAGTAAGAAAGATCTGGCTGTGAAGAAGCCAGAGTTCAAGGCAAATACCTCTTCGAAGTCTGGGTTCCGCAACAGGTGGAACAAGAAGGGTAGGTCGTCTGGACCAGCCCCTTCTACTGTTACTTCTGGAGCTACTCCGAGTAGAGGCCCGATTACTTGTTACACTTGCGGCAAGGTGGGGCATTATGCCCGGGAGTGCCGCAGCGGCCCTCCGAAGACTGAGAAGAAGGCAGGGGCATCTTATGCCGAGAAGGGGAAAGCGGTGGAGTCAACAGCTTCTCACTATACTCCCACTCAGCCTCGAGTTTACAACCTTGGCCAACAGGAGGCCATAAAGCAAAACGACGTGGTGACAGGTATGTCGTAGTATATAGTTTCTACTGCTTTATATACTTGCTACTTTATGTCATGCTTAACATGTTTGAGTCAGGTTTCGTCCTAATTCGGAACTATCCGGCGAGAGCACTGTTCGATACAGGCGCTTCTCATTCTTTTCTATCCAAGGACTTCATATTGCGCATCGGAGTGCCTTCCGTGTTATCAAGTAATAGACTGGATGTTTTGCTACCTAACGGATGCTTACTGCGTGCGGATAGGTTTTGCTGTGTCCAAGTGCGGATTGGTAGTCGTGAGTTTAAGTTGGAAGCAGCTCTACTGCCGATATCCGAGTTTGACGTGATCTTTGGCATGGACTGGCTTTCAGAGCAGCATGCATGTATTGACTGCAACTCGAAGGAAATCACTTTGGGACAAGGTACTGAATGCGAGACCAAATTCGTTGGTATGCGAGGATCGAGCAAGACGCTGATGTCTGCTCTCCAAGTGGTAAAAGCAGTTCAGAAGGGCGCAGAGTTGTTCTTCACATTGTTGGAGGCTGCAGAGCCGAAGTCCCGTTTGCACGACATTCCCATTGTGTCAGAATTCGCGGATGTGTTTCCTAAAGATCTCCCTGGGATTCCACCCCAGCGAGAGATTGATTTCCCTATTGATCTGGTGCCAGGTGCGAAACCTGTGGCCCGTGCACCGTATAGAGTGGCGCCAAAGGAAATGGCAGAGCTAAAGGTTCAGCTGCAGGAATTGCTAGAGCAGGGGTATATACGTCCAAGTGGTTCACCTTGGAGTGCGCCGGTCCTTTTCGTGAAAAAGAAGGACGGAAGTCTGCGTCTATGCATAGATTACCGAGAACTGAACAAGCTGACAGAGAAGAATAAATATCCGATTCCAAGAATCGATGATCTATTTGATCAGTTGGCTGGATCAACGGTCTACTCGAAGCTGGATCTGAAGTCCGGTTATTATCAGTTGCGTATAAGGGAAAGTGATGTTCCCAAGACGGCATTTAGCACACGCTATGGCCAGTACGAGTTCACAGTGATGCCGTTCGGGCTGACAAACGCGCCGTCGGTATTCATGGATTTGATGAATAGAACCTTTCGAGAATATCTGGACCGATTTGTGATTGTCTTCATAGACGACATTTTGGTATATTCACAGTCGGAGGAGGATCATGCGAACCATCTGAGATTGGTTTTGCACACCTTGAGGAGAAGTCGACTTTATGCCAAGTTCTCTAAGTGCGAGTTTTGGCTATCGTCTGTAGCATTTCTCGGTCATGTCATTAGTGGAGAAGGTATCGCTGTGGATCCAGCGAAGATAGCAGCTATACAGGAGTGGCCCGTACTGACTACAGTGGCGGAAGTCCGGAGTTTCCTGGGACTTGCCGGCTACTACAGGAGGTTCGTGGAGAACTTCTCACGGATTGCTTTACCTCTCACTACCTTGACGAGAAAGGATAAGAAGTTTGTGTGGTCACCAGAGTGCGCACGAGCTTTTGAGGAATTGAAGGGTCGTCTGACCACGGCGCCTATTTTGAGATCGCCATGTGGTACGGACGGCTATGAAATTTATAGCGATGCCTCAGGGAGCGGCTTAGGCTGCGTTCTCCTACAGTTTGGTCAAGTTATAGCTTACGGCTCGCGCCAGCTAAAGGTGCATGAGAGAAACTATCCCGTCCACGACTTGGAGTTAGCGGCGGTGATATTCGCCCTGAAGCTGTGGCGGCATTATCTATATGGCGTGAAGGTTGACATCTTTACGGACCATAAAAGCCTTAAGTACCTGTTGAACCAGAAGGAGTTGAACATGCGGCAAAGAAGATGGATGGAATTCCTCGGAGATTACACATTCGAGATTCATTATACACCCGGGAAGGGGAATGTGGTCGCTGATGCTTTAAGTCGCAGAACTCCAGCGCGAGCAAACTGGTTGAGCAGGCATGATGAACGTTTAATCCAGGAGTTGGAAGACTTGGGTATTACCTGTGTCGACAGGAGTACTAGTGCAAACGCATGCTTGAACTGGACGGAGGTGCAATGCGACCTTGCAGACAGAGTTCGGAGAGCGTTGGAGCTCGATGAGAGCATGAAGCGTTATGCATCGGAAGGGTCAAATTCCCAGTTCTTGGTTGAAGACGGTCTTCTGCGGAAAGGTGATCGCTTGTGCATCCCAAAGTCTGACACTCTACGGGAAGAATTGATGTACGAGGCTCACAATACCAAGTACTCAGTTCACCCTGGGAGCATAAAGATGTACAAGAATATGAAGATATTGTTTTGGTGGCCAGGCATGAAGAAGGACATAGCCCTCTACGTGGCAAAATGTCAAACATGCGCGCTAGTGAAGGCCGAATGCCAACGACCTGGAGGCTTCTTAAAATCGTTGCCCATCCCGGAGTGGAAATTTGATGACATTTCCATGGATTTCGTGCACGGTTTGCCGAAGTCGTTGCAGAAAAATGATTCCGTTTGGGTGATTGTTGATCGGTTGACCAAAGTTGCGCATTTCATTCCAAATCGAAAGAGCGATCCAGTGGAGAAGCTAGCAAAGTTGTATGTGGAGAACATCGTTCGGTTGCATGGAGTCCCTCGCAGCATAGTCAGTGACCGTGATGGACGGTTTACGTCCGGTGATTGGAGGCACGTTCATCGATCGTTGGGCACAAAGCTCAAGTTTAGCACAGCCTTCCATCCGCAGACTGATGGGCAAACTGAGAGGACAAATCGTACGATGGAAGATATGTTGCGCATGTGTGTTTTGGATTTCGGACAGCATTGGGAGAATCACCTGCACATGGTTGAGTTCGCCTATAACAACAGTTATCAGGCAAGTATCCAGATGGCCCCGTACGAAGTGTTATACGGCAGGAAGTGCCGCACTCCGTTGGCATGGGCAGAGACAGGTGATACAAAGCTGTTGAAACGCAAAGACGTTGACAATGCAAATGATTCTATACGGATCATTCGAGAGCGGTTGTTGACCGCCCAAGATCGTCAAGCAAAGTATTATAACGCAAAGCACCGGAACGTGGAGTTCGCGGTTGGAGATTGGGTGTACCTGAAGATAAAGCCTTTCAAAGGAGTGTCGAGGGTTCGTCGCTTGAAGAAGCTGAGTCCAAGGTATTTAGGGCCATTCGAGATCACCGAATGCATCGGCGAGGCAGCTTACCGACTTGCTTTGTCGACGGAGCTGAGTGGGTTGCATGACGTCTTCCATATTTCAGTGCTGAGGAAGGCGGTGCGAGAACCCGATTCTGTGTTGGAAGCCGATGTGGTGCCGGTGGATAGCGGCCTATCTACTAAGGTGAAGCCGATTTGTATTATCGATAGCGACATCCGACAGTTGCGAAGAAAGACAATCAAGATGGTGCGTGTCCGTTGGGACAATTGTGGCCGCGAAGAGCTCTCTTGGGAGCCTGAAGAGGTCATGCGCGAGGAGTACCCCGATCTGTTTAACTCAGGTATGGCGAATTTCATTTCGTTATTCGTATTTTGAATTTCGGGACGAAATTTCTTTTTAGGAGGAGAGAATTGTAACGCCCCGTAAATTTGGCGCGCGAGTTTGAACGAGTTTGGTGTGCGTTTAATGGGAGGGCTGCCAATAACCGGTTGTAGGTGGGAGTTATATAAATTCAAACTAAAAACTAAACCTAAACCTACCCAGCCCACTCCCCTCCCGATCGCCTCTCTCTCTCTCGTTCTTTCTCTCTCGACGGAGCGCAGAAATCGGAGCCCCGCCTCCCTCCACCTCTCCCGTCGCCGGCAAGGCAAGAGTGGCCGGAGCTCCATCTCCCTCGCCTCCCTCTCCTGATCTCTCTCTCTCGCCCTTTTCCCGATCGGCGAGAACGGCCTCTCCCCGGCCGACTACCTAGCCCGATCGGCAACTTCACCTCCCCCTTCTCTTGGCCGCCGGCTGTGAGGGGATAGCCCGAGCTTCTTCTTCCCTCTTCCTTGCCCCGGCCGCCGCCGGCTAGGGTTGAAGCCAACCTACACCCTCCTCCTCCTGGCCGACCAAGGGTTAGGGTTAGGGTTAGGGTGAGCTTTGCAAAGACGTAGCCGCACCAGGAGTATTTGTTTTGGAGATTTCTTCGGCGTGAGCAAGCCGGATGCGTGCGTGGAAGCCGCTACAAGAGTTGTTCGTGACCAAGTCATGCCTCAGAAATGCACGTCAAGGGTAACGACTTTTCTTCTTGGGCAGGTGAAGCCCTTATTTAGCATAATTGCATGGAAGTGTCTCCCCACCATCGCGTGGGGGAAAGGTGCTCTCCGACGGGTCGATGTTGACATCCCCGCTAGTTTAATCGCATTAGTACCGGAAGCGCGAGTACGGTTTAGGCATGCTGTGTGAAGCCCATCCGGATGCGTCTGGATTGGTGATGTTTATGATTGCCCGGAGAAGACTCTGTGGTTGCTTTATGCTTGCACTAGGCCGTTGGTTCGTCGACATCAACCCTCGAGAGGTTTTTGTCGTATTTGTGCGAAGCCCGTCTCTCGGAGACCGTATGGCTAGTGTGTGGAGTTGTGCTCCTTGAGGTCCCAACTTAGGTGGCCGCGAGTGCCACCCTTGTTACATAACAATCGGTTATGTACGCGATAACAGGCAAGGGGAAGTCGACCCGCGTCGTGCGTGTTGGGTACGACGATTTGAGCAACGGGCTCGACCGAACTGTACCTGCACTATGTGGTGTAGTTCGACCACCTAAGATAATTGGTGGGTTGCTACAGACATAGGAGAGAGTCGAGACCTTTGAGTCACGGCTAGCGAATGCTCATTTTGTAGCCATCCAGTCCAGGACTGAGAATGGTGGTGGGACCGAGGATATCCGGTACACCGATAAGGTGCCCTGAGTGCACGAGGCGTTGGGCCGGTTGAGCCAACGTTTGTGGTGTTTTGATGCTTTAAATGCATCTTTTTAGCTTTATGTGATTATGCTAATCCGCTTGCAGGGAAGAGGCACCGCCACCCCGAGAAAGGGGTGGGGTCGTTATAATTTGGTCAGCCTTTGCTGACCGTTACTTTGTTTGCCACCGCTCGGTGGAATGTTTGCTTGCAGGTGCTGCGGAGCCGAGCGGGAAGTAGCGGGCCGAAGCCCCTTTTTGCTGAGCTGGCCCTCGAAGGCCCAGCCCTTTTTGTTAGCTAGTTTCATGTATTGCCGGCCTGCGTGCCGATGTATGCAAGCTATCTTTATTTTCAGTTGAATACTTTCATGTAAGGCCGTAAGGCCGTCTAGTGGACATTCGCCGTTGGGCGCGTTTTTTCCTTTACCTCCTTTTTCTGCTTCCGCTAGAATGATTCTGAGTTAGGTTACGGCTTTAAATAAATGTATCGGATTATGGTATTTCAAATCTAGTAACCGTTCCGTCTGTTCGCTTAATATGACGTGGGGCCCCGGCCGGACCTGCTGTTATATTACTTGTAACGGATGGGGTGTGTTACAATAGGAATACGTAGAATACCTTGAGCGGAGCCATCCCAACATTCTCAAGGTAGCTGTTCCGCTCCGCTAGGTTTTCCGTGATTTTTCGATCTCTCGATTCCGCCGCGACCAGATTGTCGCGCTTCCCTCTTCTCGCTGAAGCCGATCGCAGATCCACGCGGAATCAAAGAACGCCGACGATCTAGGTTTGCAGATCGGGATCGTCGCCTCCGTTCGCTATTCCGCCGGCCGTCTCTCGCGGTTTCGCGATTTTCTATGCACCGCTCTGTAGATCGTCGCTCGCAAGAAACTGTGCTTTTCAGTGATTCTCGGTTTCTCTGCGGCGGATTCGTGGATCGTGAATAGGGAGATCAGCCTTCTGGATCTCGCCGTCTGGAGTTCTTCCGTCGCCGCCTCTGTTTGTAAGGATCGGGAGAAGGTATCTCGGACAAGGCGCTTCTCCGGCTTCTAGGTTGCCGATCAGGAGTTTTCTCCACTGATTCAGTTGTTGTGCTCCGGTCTCATAGTGAGGAAGATGGTTTACAGTGCTCCTTGCTGATTTACAAAGCAAAATTTCTTGCTGATCGAGATCTGGAAGAGATCTTTCTTGCCACTATTGTCAATCCTGATTCAGGAAAAGGAAATTACTTAGAGAGATAAGGTCTGACCACCAGGTTCTCTCTGTGCTTGGTCTTTGTTTGGAGCTAGATTTACATATCCTGCTGGTTGAATTTTTGCCAATCCAAGGGATATTTGAGGATATCTGTTGGATAATCATAAAGGATTTTGCTCTTGGATATTTCGAGGAGGCAAGGAAGATCTGTTGCAATATCTTTAGTAGATTCCAATCTCATTTCTGTGAAGTTTTGTTGCTGGTTGAGTCTTCTCCTTTCCGGCTGAACACAAATTTATCAAAGATCATGACTTAACTGTCTCTGGGTCTACTGACGTGATTGTAGAATCTATTGTAGAACCTGAAGCTGGCCCTTCTGGCACTACTCCCCAATCTCTAGAGGTGGAACCTGTTCCTGTTAGAGCGTCTACAAGAGATAGAATCTCTAAGGATTTTGGTGAGAATTTCGTCACCTATCACTTAGAGGATGATCCTTTCTCCTATCAGGAAGCAATGCGATCTAGAGATTCATTGATGTGGGCAGAAGCCATCGACGATGAGATGGACTCGCTGCTACAAAATAACACTTGGCATCTAGTTGACCTGCCGAAAGGAGCGAAAATCCTAGGATGCAAGTGGGTGCTGAAGAAGAAATTACATAGTGATGGGTCTATAGCCAGATATAAAGCGCGTCTAGTAGCTAAAGACTATAAGCAACAAGGGGGAATAGACTATTTTGACGTTTATTCACCTGTGTGTCACCTATCGACTATTAGAATTCTTCTAGCTTTAGCGTCTATCGAAAACTTCATAGTTCATCAGATGGATGTGAAGACAGCCTTCTTGAACGGAAAGCTTGATGAAGAGATCTATATGGCACAACCTGAAGGTTATGTTCATAAAGATCTAAAAGACAAAGTGTGCAAACTAAATAAATCAATCTATGGGCTTAAACAAGCGCCTAAGATGTGGCACATAAAGTTTGATCAAGTGGTAAAGAGCGTTGGATTTCAGTCCAGTCTTTCAGACAAGTGTCTCTATCACCGCTCGTTGTCCAATCAAACAGTCATCATATGTCTATATGTGGATGGCATGTTGATTCTGGGTTCAGATCTTGCTGTAGTGAGGGACGTCAAATCCACTCTCGCAGAAGCTTTTGATATAAAGGACCTTGGTCCTGTGGATACCTTATTAGGTATGAAAGTTAGAGTTGACAAGGGTAGAGTAACCCTTAGCCAGGCTCACTATATAGAGCAACTACTTTCTACCTGAGGATACAAAGACTGTAGGCCAGTTGAGACACCGTTTGATCACAATGTTAAGTTGAGTCCTAACGAAGGGACCAGCATTGATCAATTAAAATATTCTAAAATAATTGGTAGTCTCATGTACGCCACAAGTTGCACAAGACCAGACATTGGCTTCACGGTTGGCATGCTGAGTCGCTTTACCAGTAGTCCAGGCAAAGAGCATTGGGATGCCCTAGATAGGCTGATGAGATACCTGAAAGGTACCAAAGATCATGCCTTGTGCTATACTGGTTATCTTCCTGTTGTGGATGGATTCTCTGATGCCTCGTGATGTTCAGAAATTGGGAATAGCAAGTCTACCAGTGGATATATATTCACTTTGGGTGGAGCTGCTATTACTTGGAAATCCAAAAGACAGACTTGTATAGCATTGTCGTCTATGGAAGCCGAGTTGTTTGCCTTAGCTTCAGCTGGTGAAGAGGCAGATTGGATCAGAAACCTGATTCTAGACATACCCTTGTCTAGGTTACAAGTCAACTCGTTGAGCTTGTATTGTGATAATCAAGCAGCAGCTCAAGTTGTAAAGAATGCTCTCTATAACACTAAGAGGAGACATGTACGACTGAAACATGTCTTGTTGAATTATCTAAAAGAACAAGGAATTATCACTTTGATCGATGTGCGTTCGAAGGATAATCTGGCTGATCCATTGACGAAAGGAATGCCCAAAGACAGATTAATCAAAACAGTGGGGGAAATGGGACTCAAGGCGATTTAGTTCGGCCTTAGGTCAAAACTAGGCGACTTAGCTCAGCCTTTGTCCGAATGTTTTGATTAGTCAGATTTTCTTTGTCAAACAAGCATGTTGTGCTCCGTTGATGCTCTTGGTTGCTGAATATGGATCTGGTAAGTTGTTTCATTTCAAATCTGATGCTAACAACTTCATCTAGATTCGACTATCTTGCCTTGGAGGAGAGTGTTATTCCAAACTTGATAACACGATCTGACTTGGTTGGACTTTTCTCTTGTTGATTGGTTCCATTCCAAACTTGATGAGTTCCAGTCAACTCTAGAAGAGCAGTAACCGTGACATTCCATATAGGAACACATATATAGCTGTTGCGTCCAGAAGTCAGTAAATCGTTTCATTTGAAAACAGATAACTGATTCTGCGGTTAATCTATAATACTCTATAGAAGCATCCTCCCAGCCAACACTAATAATAATGGAAATGATAATACTAAGTTCTTTTAGTAGAACTAGATATCTGTACATTTCTAAGGTTTGAATTCATTCTAAAATGAAATTCTCTGTTGGAAATTATAGGGGCTGCTGATCTAGGAGGAGCACTGGTAAACTAGTATCCTGATCATGGTGATCTTCTGGATAATGGCAGTTAGAGTATGGTTAGACTTCTTTTTGGTATCTCTGTTTTAGAGCAATGTTTAGCTCTTCTTTTTCTTTCACTTGTTTGTTTGGACTTTTGTTGCTCTCTGCTTGATTTGGGACGTTAGGCGTTTAGGGCCTGTGCCCTGATTGTATCTGAGACATGCTGTGATGTGGCTGAACTTTCATTCTGTTTATGCGTGCATACTATTTTTTCTTGTTAAGTCTAATAATTTTTAACAGGTGTCGGACACGGTTGTGAATGATTCACGTTTGGCTGAACATTTCACAAACCACCCCCTTTTCCGACGTCGGGTTCACAGCGGACATAAGAGGAGATTGTTAGAGATAATGAGTTATATGCCCGCTCGTGTCGGGTCCGACTCGGAACGGGTTATTGGGTTCGTGTCGTTCTAGGGCTACGCTCTACGCTGGAGGTACTATATATACCTATTCCAAACTTGATAGGGATACGTAGAATACCTTGAGCGGAGCCATCCCAACAATTTCAATGCAGAGGAAGAAGGCTAAGACAGAAACTGTGTTTATTTTATTTCACATCAGATGGCAACAACTAACACTGAATTCTAAATCCTAAATCCTTGAACTCTAAGCCCTAAACTCTATGCCCCCCCCCCCCCCACCCACACACACACACACACCACAACAGTATCGATCTCAATCAAATCCTCCAATCCCCACAACCCTAACATAAGAAATATGGATAAGCGAATATACAAAAGCAACATGGCCACTCCATGTGTTGTCTTTTTTAATGTTAGTTACTGAAGTTTTAGGGGGTCCGAGAGAAGTTTTTATCACCAGGCTCTGTTCTGAAATCCACAACCGAGGTTCTCGCTAGGTTGCAGCGTGAAGGAATGAAGGATGACGATCAAATCTAAAAAAATCAAATTGGCATGAGGAACCTGTTTAAATCACGCATGATCTCCTAGGAGATCATTTTTAGATCTGCTTGGGGATCAACCCGGAGTCCAAACCCGGGATGTAAATTTTTTGCGACGAAGAGAGAGATAGAATACGCATTTTACCATTGCACCATCAAATCCAAGACTATTTGGGCGGCTGGTTGCATTTATGACAAAACAATATTCTTGAATGAAACTCGCTCAATGTGAATGAAATCAAGACTAAAATAGCTTTTTGGGGAAAGAGTGGTTTTAAATGGAAAGTTATTCAAATAATTAAAAAACACTCTTTATGTATTATTTAAAGGCGATTGTTACATGCAGACCGATTTTGGATATGTACAACCTAAAATTTTAAATAAAATCTATTAAATATACCTAAACCAAAAAACCCTCATATCTGATCGGTGCAAACCAAAACTGCTCATGCTTTCTCTGTTCTTGCGAAACTAGGTTTCATTCGAAGCTCTCACTGCCAGCATTAGGGTCCTCTCCGTCAGTCGTCGTCGAAGCCCTCTTTGCCAGTAGGCGAAGCCCTCTCCGCCGGTCGTCGAAGCCCTCTCCGCTGATAGTCAAAGCCCACTCCACCAGTAGTCGAAGCTCTCGCGCCGGACTCCCTCCGAATCACATCAACTCCTTGGTTGTTTCCCTCCAAAACCGAGGGTAGACAACTTGGTTGTTTTAGCCTAGGTTTTCTTACCGATTTGTTGGAGGGAATTTTCCTAATTCCAGTGCTTTCTTACCGATTTGTTGGAGGCCTTTTGAAATGTTTTGATGTGTTTTGATGGAGGAGGGCTTTTGCAATGTTTTGATGTATTTTCCTAGTATATTAGGTGATAATTTCCTTCAAGCAGAAATCCACATGCTTGTTGACATGAGTTTAGAAAATATTAAATTGTTGACATGTGGAGAAACATCTAAACACCACAAGTTGATGATGAAATACACTTTATCACATCAATGTGTCTTGAATCTAATGAGGAGTTAGTATTGTGGGCCAAAATTGTTGCAAAGGGTTGTGATTTGTAGTAATAATTCAAAGTGCCGATCGATAATCTTACAAGTAGACCTAAACCGAGGGTTCTACTGGGATGTGATAGAACTGGTTTTTATCATGAGAAACAATGAGATAAAGGATGGGCAAAGAAAAATCTGCGAAGAAATAACACAAAGAGGTGTGGTTGTTTGTTTTCACTAAAAGGTCAAAAAATGCACATATAAATGAGTTTACAATTGAAGTGAAGTGTGGACTACACAACCATGAAATGATTCATCTTGAAGTTCTTTCCTATGCAGGTAAACTAAATGAAAATGAGGAAAACTTTGTGGCCGGGGTAAACCCTAGAAAGATTCTATCGCCTTTGAAGAAGAGAGATTCTTCTAACACCATTGTAATGTGAACTATTTTATAATAAAAGGGCAAATATGCAAAGAAAGAAGTTGGATAGTGGCACTCAAATACAATTTCTATACAAATGTATCACTAATAGTGACTATGTTAGTTTTAATAAAGTCAATGTTGAGACTAATCAGTTGAAAAGTTTATTTTTTTGTTCATCCAATTTCAATTCAGTTATGTAAAATGTTTTCATCTGTGCTTTTATTAGATTGCACGTACAAGACAAACAGATAAAAACTATCATTCCTAAGTATAGTTGGCGTTACTCCAACAAATCGTTCATTTTATGCTGCCTTTGCATTCATGTCTAATGAAGTACAAATAAGTTATACATGAGCACTTGAATGTTTTAGAAGTATTTTAGACCAAAAGAATTGCTATGTGTCGTGGTAGCGATAGAGGGATAACATTAATGAATGCAATTAAAGTTGTCTTTCCAATATTTTGTGTTAATTTCATATAAGTAGAAATATTTTGACACATTGCAAAAAGGGTAAGGAGTGGGAAAACTTCAATTGTAGATGACAACAATTAATAGATTCTTCAAGAGAAATCACAATTTTATCAAAACTTTATTGAGATGAAAACCGATTATGAGATTACTTTCCCACAAGTTTATTCATATATCATCACAACATGGATAACACGGTATAAAGAATATTTTGTTGTTGTTTGGGTTGACATGCATCTACATTTGCGTAACTCTACAACTAATCGGGTGGAAGATAGTCACAGCCACATAAGAAATTTTTGGAGATTTCAATTGGAAACCTTGCCACTATTCGGCAAACTTTAGATCAGATGATTAAGCTGCCACACACATATATCGAAATGGAGGAGGTATCATGAAGATATTGTTGAACAATGATATATATTTACCATTAAATTTGAATTGTAAAGCTTGTGGCTTCATATATTTTGTTAATGTTCGCTAATGCATATACATTTTTAGGTATCAATATGTGCTTACTAACGCATTTCATTAAACTTCAAGTCAAACATGTTTTCCGGACAATATCTTGGAACTAAAGGTAATATAAAATTGCCACATTTATTTACCTCACATTATATTATGAATTTTAAAAGTTTGCTACACTTTTTTTTGACAGATGCAAGAATTCAAGTTAAAGTTGAAACATAAAGAAAATTATATGATGAATTGAAAAGTTGTGTTTTTGTTATAATTTGTAATCCAAAGCTTTAGATTACAAATATTTAGTGCTTTCATCATGAAGTTACAAATATTTTTTGATAGATGTATTATTTGTAACTTCATTTTAATCTTATATCTATTAAAATGATTATTTTCAAAATTTAATTTTATTTTGTATGTAACAATTTGATATGCACTTATAATATTTTGATTTGCACGTAAAAATCGTTTGCACGTATCCCAATTCAATTTGCACATAATAAACGCCTTTTTAAATGGCAACTGAAAAACATGCTCTGGTAAGCCGAGCATAAGATGCTGATTTTGAAAGGAAAAGTTATACTAGAAATGAATGAGACAAAAAAAAAAAAACTAAAAATAAAAATAATAACTGTGACTCAGCTTGATGGCCTCTAATGTTTATTTTATGTTTTCACAAGGTTGCTTGCAAATATAAAATGTCCCAAAAAAAAACTTTCATTTCATTAGGCATGAATCAAATGAAGTATTTTAAACTCATTACAAAATTTAAAAGCTAAGATTAATGTCTAGCATTAAAAGTTAATATTACTGTATCCCACAATGAGAAGACAATTATTATAAGAAAATGCATTAAATTTAATAAATGTGTTTTTTGCTCACAATATTTTTTTTTCAAGCCATTAGACTTAGGGTTCGTTTGGGAGGGTGGTGACACTCCGATGAGGGACGAATTCCACCGATGAAAGAGGGCCGGGTTTGCCAATGGAAAAACTTCTCCATCTTACTCGGAAAAACGGGAGCAAACACCACTAATGGCAGAAAAACAAACACTCCAGAGCGCACCGCCCGTGGTGTTTGCTTCCGCACCGGAAGACCCTCCCAACGAACTCTTAGACTCGGTTTGGCACGGCGGTGGCGATCACAAATGCGGGGATTATGAACCGTCATTTGTGAACGCCCAACCTCACTCATGGAACTTCATTCACTTTTATGTTCAACATAGATTCTATAACGGTAGCATTTTTGTTCAAACGGCTGGGGTCCAGCCCCTACTGAAGAGTCTCCGTGACTTGTAGAAAAAAAACAGACCAGGTTTGTTTTCTACTGCATATCGACTAGAAGAATTGTTCATGTCGACGAGAAGCTAAGTCCATGTCGACTAGAAGTTGAGGCATGTCGACTAGATGTTGGAGTTGTGGACTGTATGCAGAGAAATATCGATTAGATGACAGGAGCATGTCGTCGAGACGGCCGAGGCATATCGACTAGATGGGCTACTTGTCGGCGAGAGGACTAGGTTGAGCATGTCGATGAGGCTTTCCATATCAACGCGAAAAGATCCATATCGAAGATCCATGTCGATGAGACGAGTTTTCAGAGGAAATTTGTGTTTTCTAGATTGTTTAATCCGGTTCTTTCAAGCCATTGGATCTTCATCAAGTCTAATCAGATGAGTGCAAATGTTGCGCCACCTGCTTTTAATTGTGGGGGGGGGGGGGGGGGGGGGGGCTATTTAAGGGAGAGAGATGGTTTTAAACCTAAAAAAGCCCTAATTGCATCAGTCGCGAAACCAGAGAAGCCGTATGCAGTTAGTGTTCGCGAAGAAGTTTTTGCAGTCGTTTGTGAGGTCTTCAGAAGGGAAGAACATGAGATTCACAGTCCGGTGTCATTGTCTTCGTTGTTGTGAGTGTTTGAAGAGAAGTGAAGATAATTTCTTTCTTTGAAGAGATTTTGTTTTACTGTAGGATTGTGAGGGATTCAGTTTGTCGAATTCAGTGAGTTCTAGGTTGAGCAAACTTAGAGATTTTGCGCTTGTAATTCTTGTTGTTTATAGTGAATTTTGTATGCCCCGCCCATGATTTTTCCCTCATTCAAGTTGAGAGGATTTTTCACGTAAATTTGGTGTTCTCTGTGTTTGTTGCATTATTCTCTTCTTGTGTGTGCTCGAGATTATTTGTGTGGGTAAATTCCCATCACTAACTCAACGGAGCAAAAACGCCACGCCAAACAAAGCTTACCTCAGCGATCAGTTTGTTTTCTCCCTACGCATGACCGGACGATTCACCGTGATTCAATTTTTTTGGCACGGTGACGGCAGTCATGAACATGAGGGTTAAGTTGTCATTCATTAATGTCCACCTAAAAAACTTCATCCACTTTTATGTTCAAACGGATGATGTTTGTTAGGCTCCGTTTGGGGGGACTTATTTTCACCGGTCAAGCGATTACGACCGCATGAACCAGACCTTAATTAAAGTCTGGTACATGCGATCATAACCGCTTGACCAGTGAAAATAAGTCCTCCCAAACGGAGCCTTAATTACAAATTAGTTACAGAATAATAATAGGATACAAATAAATATCAGGAAATATGCTATTTAAAGTTTAGGTCAAGCGCTACCGGTTCTTTAAAAGTCCAATTTGCTTGAAACGTAACTAAAATTAAATAGAAATTTCATCAAATTATTTTCCAGGCAAAATTTGGATTCAAGCAAGAAACTATATGATATTCTATTTTGGCTAAAACTGGCCTGAAATACAGAACTACATATGATGCATCCTCACCTAAAATTTCAGCCTCCTCGTCGTGATCATATTTTCTCAAATATGATCACGCCTTTCTGTAACAGAAGCCCGAGGCTCAAAGAGAAAGGCCGGCTTTAATTGAACGCCGCATGGGCAAATACTCCTTCTAAGCAACTGGAAGAACCGAGACAGCGTTGAAAGAAGAAGATTACATGGACCCTAACTTTACTCGCCGCGATTATTTGTAAGGCCCAAACAGAATCGATGAATTGTGGCCGCCGAAGCCGAACGAATTTGACAGCGCCACCTTCACATTCAAACGCTCCTTTTTAGAGCCCACAAGCACACCAGTGTCCTGAAATTATTATGAAAATTTATCAACTAGATAGAATTTAGGGATAAAAGTTTAATGAAAATTTACAAGTCACAAATGTAAATTCTACTAAAAGAAGCTTAGTAGACAGATGGGTCACACCAGTATTTTACTTTTTGGGTTAGGGTCATCCATTTCGTATTTCTACACAGTAGAATTTTTGAATGGGGAGGAAAAAATATTTTATTTCATCACACATACATAAAATAATACAAGGATTTGTACACAAAAATATTTCCGCATCATACCATAGGTTGCTTTAACCAGTCTATATTTTTTACTTGCTGTTTCGGGCATTGCGAATAATTTAGTGAAAAAAATTCAAACACCCCCGCCAGTTATGGGTGATTGTGTGCTTTATTCTTATTAAATGTATCCATCCATGAATCTTAAGTTCGTGCAATCTAACATGCTTTGTCGATCGTCATCGAAAAACATATGCAATTTAATGTTGTATGGTGCATAGAATATTGGTCATATGACACCTGTACTTCATGAATTTATTTACAATATAAGGAAATGAATAAGAAAATGAAAAGGGATTTCTGATCTAATAACAATATAGAATCGTAATTTTTATTTATTCAAAATGCAATATA
Source organism: Platanthera zijinensis (assembly GCA_039513925.1). NCBI lineage: Eukaryota > Viridiplantae > Streptophyta > Magnoliopsida > Asparagales > Orchidaceae > Platanthera > Platanthera zijinensis. The sequence continues at coordinate 15,644,274 of CM077080.1, forward strand.
TAGTTGAATTGATTCATGGAGGATCGGCGGATTTGAGAATGAGGAACAGGGAATATAAAAAAAAAACTTACCACATTACTATCTGGCTTTTCAAGGTTGACATTTGGATGAACCAATCCTGTTCGAATTGCCTGAAAGCATCACAGAAAACAGTAAAGAATGAGCATCATCCATCTATGCCAAAGAAAAACAAATGCAGAACTTGTTTTTAGATGCAGAATAGGGATTCAATAATCCCCATGAGATGCCCTTAGAACACAAATCACAAAATTAAGGACCTTGGAAATTCAACACATGCTCGAAACGAAGTCAAACATAGAAAAATAATCAGAAGAGACTTAGAGATAATTGCAAAAATGTGCTTCGGTATAAAAACATAAAATTGACAATTTCACCATCTAGATGAAAGAACTTGTTTTTATAAGAAAAGACATGATATACTTAGGCATTAGTGAGATTATGACAAAAGATAGGGCACAATGACGACAAAGGATCCATATAGCCGACCCCACTATAGAGGGATAAAGGCTTGAGTGTTCTTGTTACTACAGAGGGTAACTCCTCAAGTATTGATACCAATGGATTTTTCATATTACGTGATTGTCCTAGGATTAAGCGCTGATGTTTGAAAAGTAGGGTAAGATGGCATGGGATGGATTGTTAAATGAGGCAAATTAGGTTCTTAAGATGGTCAGTTATATTAATTATCCCTTGCTTTTGTGTCATCTAATAATATACCTAATAGACTTTTTGAAGTTTTCAGTAATCCGAAATAGAATGTACTCTTGCAAATTGAAATGGAGGCCTAAAATCAACTACAGCATGAGAGATTATGTATGTTCCCAGTAGGAAGCACATGATTGGCTTCCATTGGATTTTACAATTAAATATTATCTGATGACTATGTTGAGTTTGGCCTCTCTCTGCATCATAGTAATCATACTTGATATCTCATTGATAAGAAGAAGATTAGTCTGGCTAAAGGATTTACACATATAGATGAGATTAATCAAGAGATATTACTTTCCCTGCAATCGAGCTCAATTTGGTTAGGATTCTCTTGCCCAATGTTAATTACAAGTTGATGCATCTAAATCAGCTTGATGTGAACAAAGTTTTTTGCCAAGCAAGTTACAAGAAAATATCTACATTAATCTTTCTCCTTGTTTTCCATTGATATTGCTCTTGGGAATGCATGTCGGATAAATAAGGTTATTAACAGTATTAAACACCACAAGTGTGATTTGAAAAAGTTGGTGCAATTTGCTTTTTTTTTTTCTGAGCACTATTGATTATTTGACTTTTGTGCATAAAATGGGTACTCAAGTTACAGTATTTGTGGCTCTGTGGATGATATTATTTTCACTATCAATAATGAAGTATATATTATTGAGATTAAAAAATTTTTGGCATTTGATTTTAATACAACGGACCTTGGATTGCATTGTTACTTTCTGGGTATTTAGGTGATTCAATCAAAGAGAGATTTTTTTATTTACCAATACAAGTATGTTCTAGAACACCATGAAGAATCTAGGTAAAGGGGTGCCAAATTGGCAGAGATATATATGACCCGCATTATGATTTTCATAAACAAGCTTTGCACTCGTGTGTATCGCAGTTGAGATACCGCCGCGATTGGCCGTAGGGGCGGAGCCCCGTGTGTGTCACTCGTGTGTGTGTGTGTGTGTCACTCGTGTGTGTGTGTCACTCGTGTGTGTGTGTGTGTCACTCGTGTGTGTGTGTGTCACTCGTGTGTGTGTGTGTCACTCGTGTGTGTGTCACTCGTGTGTGTGTCACTGTGTCACTCGTGTGTGTGTGTGTCACTCGTGTGTGTGTCACTGTGTCACTGTGTCACTCGTGTGTGTGTCACTGTGTCACTCGTGTGTGTGTCACTGTGTCACTCGTGTGTGTGTGTCACTCGTGTGTGTGTCACTCGTGTGTGTGTGTCACTCGTGTGTGTGTGTGTCACTCGTGTGTGTGTGTGTCACTCGTGTGTGTGTGTGTGTCATTCGTGTGTGTGTGTGTGTGTCACTCGTGTGTGTGTGTGTGTGTGTGTCACTCGTGTGTGTGTCACTCGTGTGTGTGCGTCACTCGTGCGTGTGTGTGTCACTCGTGCGTGTGTGTGTCACTCGTGTGTGTGCGTCACTCGTGCGTGTGTGTGTCACTCGTGCGTGTGTGTGTGTGTGTCACTTGTGCGTGTGTGTCACTCGTGCGTGTGTGTGTCACTCGTGCGTGTGTGTGTCACTCGTGCGTGTGTGTGTCACTCGTGCGTGTGTGTGTCACTCGTGCATGTGTCACTCGTGTGTGTCACTCGTGTGTGTCACTCGTGCGTGTGTGTGTCACTCGTGCGTGTGTGTGTCACTCGTGCGTGTGTGTGTGTGTGTCACTCGTGCGTGTGTGTGTCACTCGTGTGTGTGTGCGTGTGTGTCACTCGTGCGTGTGTGTCACTCGTGCGTGTGTGTGTCACTCGTGCGTGCGTGCGTGCGCGCACCGCGGGGCGTGCGTGCGCGCACCGCGGGGCGTGCGTGCGCGCACCGCGTGCGCCGCGCCCCGCGCAAGGGTGAAAAATAAAGAATAGGGTTATCCTGTTTCCAACCATGGCCGCCATCAAGATGCCATTCCCCGCAACAATGATGCAAACCTTCGGAGTCGCCCAACTCCAAGTAGGCTAACACATACTGCCTTTACTTGAAAAGATATACAATAGACAATGAAGTGAATAAACTACTAAACAAGCAGTGCATAAGATTTTACTGTGGCTACACAGTGATTGAATCAATTATGTTCATGAATTATGTTCAAGCAAAAGTAGAGTACAAAAGCAAACATAAGATTATACTTCAAATCTTATCTAGCAATTTATAGTTCCTATCAATTATGATGACCCTATCAGCTAAGAAGAAATTTTATTGCACCACCTAAATGCGTTTCCATTTTTTGCTTCCTGAATGTGGTTTAAAGAAACAAATAAATCCGTGGGAATTTAAGTGCCACAAAGCATTGATTGAATCACTTTTCTTGGGAATTTGACTTAATATCGTGATACTGAAGTCAACAAGTTGGGAGATTTAAAAGAAAATGAATAGCTTCTGGAGGAATTTGACTTCGCAAATTAAAAAACAACAGGTTTATGTTTATCAATTTCTAGATCATACAAGCAAAGATTGATTTTGCAAATTAAAATGTAAGAAAACTAATGAGTTTTGGTAAATTCACTTACTGTAATACAATGATATTGAAGTCAACAAGTTGGAAGAGTTAACAGAGAATACTGTATTACTAGAAAGAAAACTGTAGAAAGGTATGGGCAAACCTTGCATATACTTCTTCATGTATAAAATCCAAGAGAGAATACAAATATATAGGAGAAGAGTAGAAGAATAATCCTATACAAGAGATGTGGGACTAAAGGAGAAGAAAGAATTGTGTCTATAATTGGGCCTTTACAATTATCTTTCCTATGTCATCTAACACTCCCCCACAAGCTGGAGCGTACAAATCGTAGGCACCAAGCTTGGACAATTATCTTTCCTATTTCATATAACTTGCGAGGTAAAGCCTTGGTGAGGACGTCAGCAACTTGCCCAACTGTAGGAACATGTTCAAGCTTCAGCTCCTTTGATTGGACCTTCTCTCGAACGAAGTGACAATCAACCTCAATATGTTTAGTCCGCTCATGGAACACCGGATTCTTTGCAATGTGTATTGCAGCTTGACTGTCACAAAACAGAGTTGGATGTGAGGACAGTTTAACTCTCAAATCTCCTATGAGACTTCCCAGCCAGGTTAGTTCAGAAGTAACAGCCGCCATTGCACGGTACTTAGCCTCAACAGACGAGCGAGCAACGACAGTCTGTTTCTTACTCCGCCATGTGATAAGATTTCCTCCAAAGTAAGTACAAAACCCAGTTGTAGACCGTCGATCATCCAACGAGCCCACGTAATCCGCATCTGAGTATGCAATAAGAGAAAGAGAAGAGGATGACTTGTACACAAGTCCTTGCCCAGGAGAAGTCTTCAGATGCCTGAGAATGCGCTCCACAGCCTGAAGGTGAGAGACCCGTGGGGTATGCATAAACCGACTTACCACACCAACCGCAAATGATATATCTGTTCTTGTGAAGGTTAGGTAGATCAATTTTCCAACAAGACGGCGATAGTATTCTGGATTTGGAAGTAGAGAGTCCTCCTCAGATCCCTGAGCACTCAGCATGTGGTTGACTTCCATCGGGGTATCCACAGGTTTACACCCCGAGAGGTCAGCATCTTGCAGAAGGTCAATGCAATACTTACGCTGAGATAAGACTAGTCCATCAGGTCGTCGAGCTACCTCCAGTCCAAGAAAGTATCGAAGATTTCCCTGGTCTTTTATTTGGAAGATAAAGTTTAGATGTTGCTTAACATGTTGTATCCCGGTTGGGTCATCACCAGTGATCAGAATATCATCTACATAAACCAGAAGTATTATGGTCCCAGTTGACTGGTGACGAGTGAAGAGAGTCTGCAGAGCTCTGTTTGAAACTCACCTCACAAACGGCCTTACTAAATTTCCCAAACCATGCCCGGGGAGACTGTTTGAGACCATAGATAAATTTGCGAAGTAAGCATACACGAGAATCCCCCGTGGTCTCAAACCCGGACGGTTGATGCATGTATACGATTTCAAGAAGATCGTCATATAAGAAAGCATTCTTGACATCAAGCTGACGAATAGTCCATCCGCGGTGAACAGCTAAGGAGAGAAGGACCCGAACGGAATTCAATTTTGCAACTGGAGAAAAGGTTTCCTCATAATCAAGGCCATACTGTTGGGTAAAGCCCCGAGCCACCAGCCGAGCCTTTAAACGATCAATCGTCTCATCGACAGCATGTTTGATAGTAAAGATCCACTTGCAGCTAACACAGCTGTGACCAGAAGGAAGAGATACAAGATCCCAGGTGTGATTATCCCATAGAGCAGTCATTTCTTCGTCCATGGCGGCACGACATCGTGGATGCTGGAGGGCTTCCTGCACAGAGTTAGGTATAGAGGAGAGAGAGAGAGAGAGCAAAGTTAAGAAGGGGTGGAGAGAGCCAATGTAGAGAGACATAATTGGCCATTGGATGTGCTATTGAAGAGGTTGCCGGATCGACAGGCCGCGAGAGCACACTGATAGGGGAAGTTGTTGCAGGGCATCTGGACGTGGAGGACGACAAGTGTATACCTGTATGATAGGAGGTTTGGAAGGAACTGGTGGTGGTGTGGGAATCCGAAGCAGAGGAGTGGGGAGAAGTGGTGGAAGTGGAGACGTCGCGGGTATGATGGGCCGAGGTATCGGAGGAGGAAGAAGGGGATCAGAAGGACTGGTGTGATATTGTTGGTCTTCATGAAAGGAGACATCAGCAGACACAACCACCTTACCAGTGGTAGGAGAAAAACAGACATACCCCTTCTGAGTGCAGGAGTACCCAACAAACATAGCTTTGGTAGCACGAGGGGCGAGCTTGTCATTGGAAGGACCAAGGTGGTGGACATAACAGGTACACCCAAACACACGAGATGTGAGAGAGAAGAGAGGTGTGGATGGGTAAAGGAGGGTAAGGGGTGCCATAAAGTTGAGGACAGACGAAGGCATGCGATTGATGAGGTGACAAGCAATAGAGGGGGCAAAATTCCAGTAGAGGGGAGGAACTTGCATTTGGATCATGAGAGATCGAGCCACATCACGGAGGTGGCGATTTTTGCGTTCCGCTATGCCATTCTGTTGAGGCGTATAAGCACAGGAAGTTTGAGGTATAATACCGAACTCAGCGCACAGATTGGAGAAGGTGCGACCAGTATATTCCCGAGCATTGTCCGTACGAAGAGTTTTGACACTGGTAGAAAACTGAGCGCGCGTTTCCGTAAGAAACGCACGGAACGTAGTCGTGAGTTCGGTACGATCACGAAGTAAATACAACCAGGTAACGCGCGAGTAATCATTGATAAAGGTAACAAAGTACCGATACCCCAAGACACTAGGGACCTTTTAGGGTCCCCAGATATCAGAATGGACTAGGGATAATGGAGAATCGCTCTGAATACAGGAAGGAACAAAGAAGACACGGTGTTGTTTACCGAAAATACAGGATTCACAAAAGAACTCTTGGAGAGAGACAATAGGAAGAGCGTTTTTGAGGATCGGGAGAGGGGCATGCCCAAGACGACGATGTCAATCAGTGGTGGAGACAGAGGTGAGAGAAGCGGTGAGAGCAGTGGGAGGAACGTCGAGAAGATATAGCTCATTAGACAGCTGCCCTCTACCAAGTATAGTCTGCGTCAGCCGATCCTGCACCACAAAGGCAGAGCGTGAGAAAGTAACACAACAATCAAGGTCTTGCGTAAGACGGCTAACAAAAAGAAGGTTAAAAGGAGAGTCAGGAACATGAAGAACCGAGGATAAGGAAAGGGAAGGAGTAAGAGACAGATTAGCAGTGCCAGAAACCGGGAGCGTGTCACCATTGACCACAGTGATGTGTTTGGGGTAAGTAGTATCTAAGTATTTTGGCGGCTGCTGCGGAGAGATATGATGTGTAGCACCCGAGTCCACAGTCCAGTGAGAGTTGTGTGAGAGGCACAATATACCTTCCTTGAAGATCGAGGCTACGGAGCCAGAAGAGCGACTAACTACCCCTTGAAGCTGATGTAGTTGAGTACGCAATGCAGCAACCCCATCAGCAGTGATCGAGACGGAGGCCATAACCCTGATATGCGGCGAGGCACGACAACCGGGCGGCAATAAGGCACGCGACGAGCCGAACAGATCTAGCTACTAGAACGGAGGAAGCACTGAGAACAGGCCGCAACGGCAAGAACAATTCGGGCGGGAAGAGGCAGACGCGAGAAAAGAGATAGCGGCGAGAACAAGCCGCAATGGCGAGAACAAGTCGCTTGGGAAGAGAACAAACCGCAACCTTAAGAAGGCGGAGCGGAGAAGAGGAGAAGCCGCACGTGATGAGACAAGGCGCAGCGACTAGCCAAAAAAGAAGTCGCGCGAGAAGTCCGCACGGCCACGGTGGTGACACCAGCGGCAAGGGAAGATGCCACGACCCAGATGCAGAGATCGCAGCGGTTAAAAAACAATTCGCGGCGAGAAGAGAAGAGGAGAAGCTAAGTGAAGCCGCAACGACGAAGAGGAGTTACGGCGACTAGGTGAAGTCGCGGCGAGCAGGGAGTAAAGTAGCGAGAACTGGGCAGAGAAGGGGGCCGCAGTGGAGAGGAGAAGCCAACAAACCGGTAAGAGCAGACCGCGCGGAAACAGAGGGAGACCGCAGGGAGCAGCAAGGCAAGCCGCGCGAGAAGGCGCACAACACCAGGGCAGCGGTTAGCGCATAAGAGGCTGCGACCAGAGAGGCCAAGCGGAAAGGATGGAGAAGATGAATGGACATGCAAACTAGGGAGACCGCACGATCTCGGTGATAATACACCAGCGGAAAGAACCAAAATGCGGAGTTCGCAGCGGAAAGAGAAGAAGCGGGTTGAGAGAAAACAATGCGGTTAGGGAAGAAACTGCAGGGGAGAAGAAGAGGGAGAAGACCACGAGCTCAAGATGGGAGCTCTCAGCGAGAAGAGACAAAACCGCGCGGGTATAGAAGAGACCGCGCGGATAGGGAGGAAGAGGGAGGGTCCCCACTTGCGAGAGAGAATCCTATAAAGAGGAGAGAGAGGTAGAGGTGGAGGCCACGGAAACGAAAGGGGAAGAGAAGCGGGTAGGGAAGTCCTAGCCGCCAAGACCGCGCCCAGTGCGAGAAGAGAAGGTCGACCGGTTAGAAAAAAAAACCAGACCGCGCCTAGCGCAAGTAGAGGAAGGCTGGGCGGTTAGCAGAATGCTAGCCGCAAGGAGAGACCGATTCCCTCTGATACCATGTAGAAAGTAATGGGCAAACCTTGCATATACTTCTTCATATATAAAATCCAAGAGAGAATACAAATATATAGGAGAAGAGTAGGAGAACAATCATATACAAGAGATGTGGGACTAAAGGAGAAGAAGGAAATGAGCCTATAATTGGGTCTTTACAATTATCTTTCCTATGTCATCTAACAAAAACAATTGTTTCATTAATGGACTTAATAATGCAGCAGTTAACCTTCTACTAGGAAGAAGCTAATAACAGTTGTTGACAATCGAAAAATTATAATTAATTCGACATAAATTGCTATGAAAATATATGTATATAATCTGTGCAAGATGGTCCAGCATCTTAATGCAGTGAAACATGATATTATAAAACTTCATAACTTTATTTCTGATCTTTATCGTACATCAAACAACTCAAAAAGGATGGAAGTAACTTTCATAATGAAACAAAACACACCCTACTTGCAGTTAAACTGGAGCATCTTGAATGAGAAGACTATCTCTTAATAGTAAGAGAATAATGAAATGCATTGAGTTCAGAATAAAAAGAAAAAATGCCTCCAATTATAGAGTTAAAACTAAAATGTTACTAAATCACTCTTGCCTGTATTGTGGCAACAGCTTCTACTGCACCAGCAGCTCCTAGTAGATGACCTATCATGGATTTTGTAGAGTTTACTTTCAGCTGCAAGAACATGAGTAATTAACTAATTACTACAGTGGTCTGAAATATATAGGAAATTTCAAGGTTGTACACATACCTCAGGATTTTGGCCAAAGCAATGGATCAGAGCTTGGTACTCTTTCACATCTCCAGCAAGTGTGGAAGTTGCATGAGCATTGACATAGTTCACATCCTCTTTGGCTATCCCAGATTCTGATAGCGCCTTTTCAATGCACAAAATAATCCCAGCTCCTGATTTGCATGGTACCACATGAAAGCATATATATGACGTTAGAGAACAACATAAATAATATATATATAGGTCCTTTACTGGGACCTCCCACCTATCTTTTAAAATTACTAAAATCTCCAATCTAAATTTACATTGTTTGCATATATGCATAGCAAAAAAATCTAGAGGGGTCTTCCAGGAGGCTTTTTTGCATGTGTGTTAATAATGTAAATACAGAGGGTTTTTTTTGATAATTTTGAAAGATAGAGCTGAGATACCTGTAATTATGTAAAGTTCAAGGGGAGTTTTCATAATTATTTCTATATAAAAATGATTGGATGCACTCTGGCTAACCTTCAGGATGTGGTTCAGTCATATGATATGCATCACAGGTAAAGCTACCACCTAAAAACTCAGCGTAAATGGTAGCTCCTCTTTTCTGTGAAAGATGATGAAGACATCAAGCAAGATAGAATACGAAATTAAAACTATTCACATTATCAAAAGTATTTACAAATGGAACCTTAGCATGATCTAGATCTTCCAAAAGAAGTACCCCAGCTCCTTCCCCCATAACAAATCCATCACGTCCCTGAAGGAGAGACCATTGAATATATACTTTAGGATAAAAAATTGGCTCAAAAAAATAATTTTGCCAAGTCACATCAGATGTAATACCATGAATAATATTTTTTTGATGATATAACTTCCTTATGATCAATAGGCTATAATGAAATGCTTTTTATTTTTATTTTGTAGGAGATTACAAGCTGAAAGGGGAGCCTTGGCTCACCGGTTGAGGTGTTGCCATGTGACCTTGAGGTCACGGGTTCAAGTACTGGAAGTAGCTTCTTGTACAAAATGCATGGTAAGATTGGCCTACAATTCACCCTTGTGGTGGGACCCTTCCTCGGACCCTTGTTGCGCAGGGCTGCCCTTTTTTAGGAGATTACAAGCTATGATGTTGATCGTAGTTAATTGTATTTTACGAGTGAGTACTTTATGATCTTGAGATTGTAGACAATTATTATGGGAAAAAGTTTCTTAAGATCGATTGCATAGTTTGATTAAATTTTATGGATTCAAGGCTTCTAATTGGTTCATAGTTTTGAGTGAAAAAATTATGGACTCCTATGAGATGTATAAATAGAACTCGCATGAACTTTAGATCATTTATGCTTCTCCTATTTTCTCCCTTCTCTTTTTTGTTGTGCATTAAAGATGCTAGGACGCTATTTAATGGGGATCACGCCACACATAAACCTACACAATGACCGAAGTCATACATTTTATGCAGATCGATGACACGTGAATTTTAATTTTTTTTGTGTTTTTATTTTCACGAATTTAAGTGTCATCATGATCGAAGAATCATGACGGTCCATGGTGGACCCTTAATCTATAAATAGGTGGAGAGGATTCATTTTGAAGGCATTGAAAGACTGAGTGAAGAAAAGATTCCTCCTTTCGATCACCCAGTGCCGAAGCCGGAAAATCTAAGTGTTGAAGCTAGGAAGTTATCCAATCCCCTCCCTTCTCCATCTAAGTGGCCACCCTCCTAGCCCATGCCTCCTTGGCCGGCCACATCTCCTCCATCTCTACTAGCCAACCACCACTATAAATCCAACACCCATCCAAAACCCCTCCCCACCTCCACAAAACTCCCTCCACCTTTGATTTCAATTAAATTTCAGTTTTCCAACGATCGTCGGAAACCACTTCTAGCGACCTCCCTCAAGCCACCACAACCTCCTCAAAAATCCTCCCCACTACAACTTTAAATCCTTTCATTTTCAGATTTCCAGTGATCACCAGAACCACCTGCCAGCCCGTATAATATCCCCTGAAACTCTGCTAGACCACTCTATATGTTAATTGGGTCCCAACATGGGTAGTGGGCCCCAATTAACTTATACCAACTCATGAGCACAATTTAAGCCTAGGTGTGCACAATAAGCTTGATCTAACACAATTAAGATCCAATAGGAACCCTATGCGCACCAATCACCATACACATCATCATCACAAGAAGTGATTTGGAGGAAATCACGCACCTGAAAAAAATAATTGTAAAAGGAATTTGAAGTCAAAGATCTGGAAGAGTTGAAATATTTCTTGGGGATTGAAGTGACAAGGTCTCGTCAGAGGATTTTTATATCCAATAAAAAGTATGTTCTTGACCATATGGAGGAAACTAGTATGCTTAGATGTGCTCCGGTAGATACCCATATTGAGGTTAATTACAAAATTGATGAAGATACTAATAAAGATAAAGTTGATACCTCAAGCTACTAGAAATTGATTAGTAGACTAATATACTTATCTCATACCCATCCTGATATCACTTATGATGTTGGCATCCTAAGCAGATTCATGCATGCTCCCAAGATCTGCAATCTGAAGGCTGCATATCGGGTTTTAAGGTACCTTAAGAAGTTTCCAGGACATGGGATCCTGTTCTCTGCGAATCAACCCCGGGAGATTGAAGTTTTTATAGATGTTGATTGAGCTGTCAGCCAAGATGACTGAAAATCTACTACCAGATATTGCTTCTTTGTGAGTGGAAATTTTGTATCTTGAAAGAGCTAGAAACAAAATGTTGTTGCAAGATCGAGTGTCGAAGTAGAATATAAGGCTATGACACAAGGTGTTTGTGAGGGATTGTGGTTGAAATCATTTTTTCGGGATTTGGAACTTTACGAGAACAAACATGTTACTCTCTATGAAGCAACGATACTTTTCTGAGGGCCACATACTGGTACCAAATATGTTTCTAGTATCGATACGTACTTAATACTCTGTGATTATGCCCGCTACAATAGTCTGCAGATACGCTTTGACTTGGCAAATTGTTTTGCATATTATGATTGAAGTCTTATTTTCTAAAGTAAATAAAACACAATGTATTTTAACAAAATGCGACTCATAAATGCAATTAACGATGTTTGTTTATTATAACAACAAAGTGTGATCTAGATTTAAGTTCTTTTACCATTAAAATTACGAAAAATTTGATTTAAATTAATTTTGTTGTTTATTTATTATGTATTTGCGGATTAAATGCTTTAAATTGATTATGTTTATTTAATATGGATTTTTCTACATTCTATATTTTCCATTTTTTTTAAAAAGGTGACAGATATATACATGCATATATATAGGGAATTGTGTTATACCCCAAACGTACCAATATCATTATTTTAAAATGCTATCGTACCACAGTACCAGATATGTATAGTACCTGGTACTCGACTACTTGTGACAACAAAGTTGCGATCAATATTGCTCACAATTTAGTTCAATATTATACGATCAAACATGTTGAAGTGGATAAACATTTCATTAAAGATGAAAACAACAAGGGTAATATCTATACACTCTTTGTGAATTCTCAAGATCAATTTGTCGACATCTTCACCAAATGGCTAAGTTATGACAGCTCTACTGACAATACTTCAAAGTTGGGAATGATCGATATATACTCCCAACTTGAGAAGGAGAGTTGAATATATGTAATATGTACTTTATTTTTGTTTCGTATCACACGTGATATGTCATGTGTCTCCTTATATATGATGGGAAATCTCTTGTATTAGGGCATTGAAGTGAATATTATCTTTTTTACCTGTTCGAAGCATCGTATTCGACATCACATCAAGTTCCCATCATGGCCACACCATAAAGATGATCATAACGATAAAGGTCAACCTATCGTTGCTTTGATGTTCTAGCAACACAGTTTCATCAATGAGTGCATGGCCAATCAGATGTACGTATTGATCACATGTGTACAAGTATCAAAGTGGCGGTGGCTAGCGGTGGCAAGATGAAGTGTATTAGAATATTCCCGTTCATGTTGATCATGGTTAAGGGCACCGAGTTTTATGTTGAGTTCATTGTCATTCCACTACAAGAATTCAAAGGAGTTTAGGAGGTTGAATGACTGCAAAACTGGGGTCGGTTGTGTGAGATTTCAAGAGCCTGAAGAAGCGGGTGTAGTCGGACACTAACATTAGAGAATGCTAGGGTTCAAACCATACAGAGCATTAAATCTTGGACTAATTGTGTGAGTTTGAGAGAGCAATGCAATCATACCGCTACCCCTACTAGGGACACCTCCACGACATCAGGACCATCACATTTGCCTCCTACCAAGGACACCTCCCATGGTACGGAATCATGATACTACCCCTTTCTCCAAAAGTATGAAATCAAGTCAAAAAAGATGCCTCTACTGTTAAACTTCCTCCTCCAAGAGCATCTGCAGTAATATCTCCCTCAAGTACTATGGAGCATTCCAAATCACATGCACTTAGGCAAAATAGACGAGGTAGCATACAAACTTCACTCGCTCGTGGATGCAAAGATTCATGATGTGTCTCACATCTCATAATTGAAGACTTAGGTGGGAACAACTCCTACTCAGCATCTCTTCTCTTTACTACCCGCTCCAAGAAGTTAACCAGCACACCACCCTGACCAGCCATTCGAAACCAGGCCACAATGGAGACACAATTGAAGATCTTATGCAATGGGAGGGCAAGGATGCTATGTAGGGCACTTGAGAGAATCGAGCATACCTGCTCTCCACTTTTCCATCACTATAACATGAGGACAAGCTTGATCACCAAGGGGAAAGTAATGTTATAGGCTCATGTCTGGGAACATCATACCACCACCACAGGGGCAAGCCTTAAGACATATACATTTTGTATCTTTATCACAAACTTTATTTTTATAAATTCTTGTTATTGAATTATTACTCATAACCATGTATTAAGCCTCAGTGAGGGACATTTTGTTAACTTTTCCCTTTACCCTATTATCGGAGTAAGGGCATCATGAAGGGAAGCCAAAATTTTCTAAACTCTCATCTCTCTGTATCCCACTTCCTCGATGGTTGCAATCATTTGTACCACGTGAAAGGTTGTAGATGTCGGATGTCGGTTTCATGTCGGTTTGGGTTTGAAATGTTGTATGTCGGATTGCGGGAGATATATCGGGGATATTTTACAATATCGGATTTTAATATTTAAACAAACAATATCGGATTTTAATATTTAAACAAAGATAACAGTATTTATAAACACATTTTTAACAAATAAGTAAAAATGAACAAATAACTATAGTAAAGTACAGACAAATAAGTATTTATAACATTTTATTTGAAATAAATTTGAAAGATAAAGAAGCCCATGTAATTATGCAAAGTGAGAGGGGAGTTTTTCTTAGCTATTGCAAAAATTACTATAGCAGAAGTTAACAAAATAATGTTAACATAAGTTAGAAGTGCACAGGAGAAACAAAAATCACTGCAGATTTACACAAGGAAATGTATAAACTTAGTTATTGCAAGAAAGAAACCTAACTATAGCATAAGGGTTTAGGAAACTTAACATCTGAATGAACAAGTTTAAAAGGACGAGAAGAACTACGTCCATGCTTTGCTGAAAAAGTAGAACGGTGGTGTTTGTCAAATTGACAAGCCTCACAATTAAGAGAAGAGTCTCCCCGAGGTAGATCAGGTAGAAGCTGATAAAGAATCTGAGCAGGAGGATGCCCAAGGCGAAGATGTCACTGAAGAAGAGAAAGACAAATATGAAACATTATCAAGGTAGAACAAGCCGCCGCTTTCAGTTCCAGTAGCAATCGTCTTCTTGGAATGAGGATTCTGAAAAGAACAAATAGACGTAGTAAAAACAACAACACAATTCAACTATTTGCAAAGAGAAGTAACATAAAGGAGGTTGCAAGAAAAATTCGGGACATAAGAGCGTCGTCAAGCAGAAGAGAAGGAGTGACATGCACAATGCCAGACCCACAAAAAGGAGACGGTGAATCATCCGTAATAAGAACTGGAGGGAACCAGTTATGTTTGTCTAGTCGAGAAAAAAATGAGGATTCCCTGTCATATGACTAGTCGCGCCCAAATCAAAAAGCCACCTACCCGTAGTGGTCAACTGAGCAGCCCAAAAATGTAGCAAAAGAAGAAGTAAAAAGAGAGGGAAAATGGATAGAGTAGAAGATGAAGAAAGAGCTGGAGTGTCCATAGAAAGCAACAGGAAACAGCACGGGTAAAGAAAACAACCCGCGCGAACACAACAAGGAAATTAAGCTGCGCGAACAGAACAGATCGCGCAAACACAAGAGAGAACAAGAAACCGCTCAAACAGAACAGGTCGCGCGAACAAAACAGGTCGCGCGAACAGAACTGGTCGCAAAGAAGAGCGGCTAGCAAGGGAGGGCGGGGCGGGAAGGTCACAAGCGGTTATAAAAAGAAACCGCGAGCAAAATGGAGCAAAAGATCGGTTAGATCTGATACCATGTAAAAAGAGCTAAATAAAAGACAAATTTTATTGTTTCAAAAAGATAAATAATATAAAGGTATGTTCCCTTATTTATAGAAAATGGGGCAGAAAGAAGAATACAACAAGCGATGTGGAACTAAATACAAGTCGCGCGGTCTATGTGATTTGACTTTATCAAACCGCAAGACTATACAACGGAGAATACAGTCTTGGGAAGTCGTTGAGCTTCAACTGAGGAAAGACCCGAGACTGCTATTGCGGGTTGGCACCAGAAGGCTGCTACGGATAACCACTAGACCGTTATTGTGGATAACCATCAGACCGCTGCTACGGATAGCTACCAGGCCACAGTCACGGGTTGACTCTAGACCGCAGCTAGGGGAAGCCACCAGACTGCAACTGCGGGTAGACACCTGGCCACAGTTGCGGTTAGCCACTAGTCCACAGCTGCATGTTGCCGACAGGTCGCAGCTGCGGATTGCTCTCCGGACCTGATTTGTCAAATCGCTGACCTGCCAAACCACCAGGGCTGCAACCAAACAGACCGCAACCTCTGTTCGCCACAGCCAAACTGCCCGATCACATAAATCAGTAGATTGTTGCAACTAGACGACAGACCACCCGATCTCCTCAAGTTTCAACACTATTGTTGAAGGTACTGAAGGATTCCAACTCTTTGGGACTTCTTTTTTTGCTTTGATGTGTTATGATGCAACATCAAAAATTCGTTGCACATGCATTTAGGCATTTGAAGATGCATGAAAGGAACTAACTTGTACAAGATTTGAAGCTCATTGTTATGGTCTTTGCACTTAAAATATAAACATATTATATTTTCAGTGTGAAGTGTCATTTCTTTCTCTAGCAATCAAAGTTAGCAATGCATATTTTCACAGAGGGAGTAAACCTTGTGACATGACATTTTCTTGCAACAGAGATGTCGGTTGGAGGTAACAACTAACATGAATTTCACTCTAAAATTTTGTGCCATCTTGATAGTGGTAATATCCATCTGAATGCACTTAACAAAATGCCTGATATATCTTAATTGTGGGCAGCTCCAAATCATGTACCTATGTTCAAGATGGAGAAGATGAAGGTAACCTATATTCGAGATGGAGAAGATGAAGGTTCATTTTGTTGTGCTATGATCACCTCATTCTTTGCCTTAGATGATTACAAATCCAGGTTGGAGGAACAAAATTTGGGATGGAGGTCACGTATTTGATTGGAAAAGAAGTGAAAGGAAATTAAGAGAAAGAAAAAAGTGTCGAATTATTTAAAAAAAAAGGAAATTAAATTTTGTCTCTATTTATCTTCGTATCCCTCTGATTGAGTTTTAGTTTCGAGATTTCGATTTTCCTCCATCCCTTAAAATTTGAAGCAGGTTTTTGAAAGTCATTTTAATCATTCAACTCCAGAAGGTTTTTTCGTTGTCTTCTTGGGTACATAATTCAAACTTGATTATCTGAGTTATTAATAGAGAGGTTTTTGAGCGTTAAGAAATTGATATCAGAGATAGGTTGTCAGAGGCGAAGGAAAACTGCAGTTGTGTGCGTGAAGGAGGACCACTGATGATACAATTGGAGTTTACGATTGTTGGGGTTTACCGGGCACTGAGAAGAAGCAATGGGACAGTTGATTCTGTCCAAGACAAGGAATAGATCGATGGCAAGTTTCGGAAGTTTTTTGTTGGGCAAAATATTGTTGTCATGACTTACTAAATTGAACTATAACAATTGGAGTATTCAGATGTGGGCATTGCTGGGCGCACAAGATATGGGAAGTCGTTGAGATCAGCTACACAGAGGCGACAGACACCGCAAAGATGACATTGAACCAACTGAAGGCATTGAGAGAGACGCGAGCAAAGGATAAACCAACTCTCTACTTGTTATAACAAGCAGTAGGTGAGTCGGGCTTTGACAAGATTGTCGGCGCGGCAACTTCAAAAGAAGCGGGAGACACTTTAGAAAAAGTGTTAAAAGGAGTCGATCGTGTCAAACAAGTGCGCCTCCAAACTCTAAGAGGCGAGTTAGAAGGGATGAAGATGAAGTCAAAAGGTGCATCTAATTACATCACGCATGTGCAAACCTTGATGAATCAACTCAAGTGAAATGGTCGTAAGCCAGCTGTTTCGAGAACATTGTGTGCGCGATAGAAGAGTCACAGGACCTCATAACACTAAAATTTGATGAGCTCGTTGGCTCCCTCGAGGCACACGAGCATCGAAAGAAGAGGAAGGAGGAGACACTTGAAGGAGATCTTCAATACAAGGCGACGATAGAAGATGAAAAGGTACTATATTCTCAAAACTCTCAAGATAGAGATCGCAATAGAGGAGGTCACAAAATTGGTTGCAGTTGAAGATGTCTCGGTCAAGGAGGATACTATGAGGAGAAGGGGCACACAAACCAAGAAAATTGGCGAGGTTGAGAACGAGGCCGTGGAAGAGACTGACGGTCAAACTTCTCGAATATCGTGTGTTACAAATGTGCCAAGAATGATCACTACATGAAGGATTATAACTCCTACAAGTGTTACAACAATGACAAGTTTGGGCATTACGCAAGAGACTGTTATGTCGAGAAGGAGGTTGTGGAGAACATTGATTTGGTGACATAAGAAGAGACGAAAGATCGCTCATGATGAAAAGAATATCAATGGCAAGACGTTCTGATATCTCGAAACTAGTGCGAGCAACCATATGTGCGGGCATGAGTCTTTATTCAAAGAAATGTGAGTTGTTGAAGATGGGCACGTGTCATTCAGAGATGCGTTGAAGATCTAAGTGAAAGGCCAAAATACAATTTCCTACTTGCAAAAGAATGGCATGAAAGGGTTGATAAAGAATGTTTATTATGTACAACAATATACTGAGTAAAGCACAACTCATGGAGAACGAATCATCCGTGTTTATGAAAAATCGAGTGCTACAACTGAAAGACAAAAAAAGGCACCTAGTTGCACAAGTTGGGATGGTGAAGAACCAAATGTACAAGATTAACTTGATTTATGCACGAGAAAGATGTTTGCAAGTCGATGTAGAAGACAAGATATTTCTGTGACATTTGTGATTCAGACATTTGCATTACGATCTATGAAAGCCTACAAAAGTTGCTAAAGAACAAGATGATGTATGAACTACTGGAGATAGATTACACCGACAAGTTTTGCGAGGAGTATGCACTAGGAACACATGTGAGGAATTCATTTCAAAAGAAAGCAGAATATTGAGTAGAAAAACTCTCTCGACTTGATACACACTGACATCTGTGGTTCAATCACTCTCGAGGCATTTCATATTAAAGTATTACTTTATCACGTCTATTGATGACTATTCCAGAAAAACTTCGGTTTATTTCTTGAAGAAAAAATCTAAGGTGTTTAAAGTATTTAGAAAGTTCAAAAACATGGCGGAGAAGGCAGGTGGCAAGTTCATTAGAGTCATACAATCTGACAGAAATGGCGAATACAACTCGGAGGATTTTGCAAGTTATTGCGAGGAGCGAGGAGTAAGAAGTTCCTAACCGCATCGTACTCTCCCCAACAAAAAGGTGTAGAATAGAGGAAGAATCGAACCATTCTCGACGTGGTTCGATCAATACAACATAGTAAGAAGATGTTAAAAAAAATTGGGCAGAAGCTATGCAATGCACAATTTACGAGCAAAACAGATGTTCACATACGAAGTTAGACGATAAAACTCCACAAGAAGGAGGAAGTGGTCAAAAACTGACACTATCACATCTCAAAGTATTCAGTAGTGTGGCCTATGCACGCATGTCAGATCAGCAAAGAACTAAGCTAGGGACAAGAGCAAGAGTTTGTATTCATTGCCTATGATGAGAAAACGAAAGACTTCAAACTGCTCGACACAATAAAAAAGAATGTCATGGTGAGTCAAAATATTTTGGTGAATGAAGCAAGCGAGTTGGATTGGAACAACTCATCAAAAGTAATAGTGGAAAAAAAAGAATCGTCAACCACTTCACTAAAAAGTTCTCTGATACCGAAAAGTTCTCTGAAAATGGGAAGACAACCAAGGATGCCAAGTCTGTGAGATTTGTATGAAACTACAATCGAGGCACAAATCATGTCTTCTGGTTGATGCCGAGAATATAAATGTTGAAGTGGTTGAAATTCAATGGACGTCATGTCTGATTGTGAATTGGCGGCCCTATTGTCGGTGAGATTAGGGTTTGACATAGATCGACAATAATCCCTACCAATACATAACATGCAAGTGGCCCTAACCTAGGGCTCTGATACTAATTTGATGCAGTGGTAGGGCGACTCGAGATGAACACACTAGATGCAATCCTATATGCAATATGATATGACGCAAATGGAAAAGAAGCTCCACATAAAAATTAGCAACAATAATTAATCAATATAAAACTAACTGAGACACAGACAATCACAAATTTTAATTAAAGAAAAGCAAGTTTTGTTCGGGAGCGACTTGGCACAAATATTTGAAGCGTGTGTGGAATAAGCCCTGCAAGTCATTGTAGTCCTGTACTAAAATAAATAACAATGAACATCCACTGCAAATATAGTGTCGAGTGTACAACGATGGAAAATAATAACTCCAAATCACAACTTACATTTGCATGTGGAGGTGGGGTGGAGGTGGGGTGGAGAATGGTGACGATCCAATGGATGGAGTCTTCGTCAGGGTGGTTGACAACTGGATAGTGGTCAGGGAGGGCTCGGGAAAGAGGAGCGGTTGAATAGGTTCGGTTATGGATGAATGGGAGCGGGGAGAGGCTTAGAAAGTGGCAGTCAGGCTCTGGTAGGGGGTGAGGGCGATTTAAGGTTTAGGGTGGGTTACATGAGGGAAAGGACTACAGGGGTAGGCTTGGGGGTGCTGCTGGGCTCTAGAAGGAGAGGGTGAAGGCGAGCCAAGGTGCTTTATGGGTGGAGCAGTCGTATGAATGGCATGGGGTTAGGAGGGCTTCGGATTTGGGCGGAGAAGGGTTCGACAGAGGTTGGAAAAGGGAAGGTCGGGCCGATCTTGCTGAGCACCGGCGGTGAGCATAAAAAACGCAAACCGCAAAACCACCCGCACAACACAATTCACACTGATTTTTAAACCCCACTGCATAGTTTCAGTGCGGTGTGGTTTTGAAGTTTTACAAACCGAGCGCGGTTCGGTGCGGTGCGATTTTCGGATCTTAAAAATCACAAAAACCGCATCGCACTAACTAATTATATATTTTTATTTTTTATAAGCACGAGGCATATCAAATACATCTAAATAAAAGTATAACTTATAAATTTTTAATTAATATTAGTAATTAACTAATTATATTAATGCATATAGTTGTTTTCTTGTTATTTTCTTGTTTTAGTTGTTTTCTTGGTATAGTTCGTAATAATATAACTCATGTAATTATATTTATACCCAAATTGTACATCTTATATTATCTCACATTTTTTGTCTATATATATCATTTACTAAAAACTGCACCGAAACCGCAACAGCACCGCAAAAAATGCACCAAACAATGGGGAGGAGGGCTCGGGGAATCTACAGGGAAAGGAGGAAGCGAGGAACGGGATACCGGGAATCGCTCTAGACGATTCGCTTGGCATCATACCAACAAAGACCTGCGGTGCGGTGCGGTTTTGAAGTTTTACAAACCAAGTGCGGTTCGGTGCGATGGGATTTTCAGATCTTGAAAACCGCAAAAACCGCGCTGCAGTGACTAATTATATATTTTTATTTTGTATTAGCATGTGACATATTACATACATCTAAATAAAAGTATAACTTATAATTTTTCAATTAATATTAGTAACTAATTATATTAATATATATAGTTGTTTTCTTGCTTCTTCTTTTTTGTTTTATTTGTTTTCTTGTTATAGTTCATGATAATATAACTCATATAGTTATGTTTTTACCCAATTGTACATCTTATATTATCTCACGTTATTTTTTTGTCTATATATATCAACTGCTAAAAACTGCACAGAAACCGCACCGAAAAAATGCACCAAGTTGAAACCGCACCGCGTAATTTCGGTGCGGTGTTGTTTTGTTTTGGCCAAAACCGCACCCTTGCGGCGCGGTTGCCCAAAATCACAGCAAGCCGCACCGTGCACACCCATACCATTGGTAACATGAGAGGGAGTGGCTGTAGACAACGGGGAGGAGGGCTCAGGGAATCTACAGGGAAAGGAGGAAGCGAGGAACGGGATACCTGGAATTGCACAAGAAGAGTCGCTTGGCATCGTACCAACGAAAACCTGCAGTTCGAACTAAATCCAAGCCCCCGTAGCCCCCCCCCCCCCCTCCCTGCATGTGTATAAATATATCCAAAGCCAGGCTAGGGCATCCTAATCAGATGACTCACAACATTCAAGCCAATCGGACGTCAAATATAACTCAAATAAAATAAAACAATACATCAAAAAGACTCAAAACAACCATCTGGGCGCGACAGTGGACTCGGATTGCACGAACTAGTACCGATTTTCCGCCTCCTACGGGAGTAAACTTGCGTCGGAAGTGGCGCGTCATCAACGAGAAATGACAAACAATCATGGATGACGAGATTAAGCCGATAGGCGAAACAAGACATGGGAGCTCGCATAACTGCTCGGAAAATGTAAAGAGGCAATTGGGATGAAAGATGGAAGATATTTGAGTTTAAGGGAGGAATTTGTGAATAAACTCAAAGTTAGGGTGACCGACCAACTATCACAGATCTGATGGAGTAGTCGATCAGGTAGTGAAACCGTCGACTAACACCGATCAGGTAGTGAAGGCAATATGTGAGCGCTGATCGAGTAGTATACGGATCATTGAACATTGATCTGGTAATGTCGATCAATGACGTTGATCGAGTGGTGTGCTAATCAACGAACGTTGATCGCGCAGTGTATCGATAACCGAACGCTAATCGGGTTGTGTAACCGATCAGTGAGCATGTTTGTCTGTTTGAGTTATATAGTAAGTGGCTCGTAAATGGAGAAAAAAGTGAATTCCTGTCGTGATGGTAAGTACCTATAAGTTAGTTTTGTAATCTGTTGGAAAAACCCATGTAAAGTGACCCATTTGTGGCTCATTTATTTGTTTTTCTTCTTTTCTCCTCTTTAGTCCCACATCATGTATAAGACTCTCTTCTCTCTTTCTCCCTCCTATAAATGTGTATTCATACCTTGTATTTGATTATTGGGAAAGTATATACAAGTTTGAGGTATTCTCTACAAGATATCAGAGGGTATGGTCCGACCTATTTTTTTCTAACCGCTTGCTTCTCCGGCTTACCGTGCAACTTGTTCTCTTGCTTAGCCGCAGTGTGTTGCGGCCTGCTCCCTTTCTAACCGCGGCTTCCTGCGCGGTTAAGGTTGTTCTAACAGCTTCCTCTGCTCTCCCTCTCTCTCGTGGCTTCCACCTCTACTTCTCCTTATCCTCCCTTTTATACCCTTCCTATCAGGTGGAGTTTTCCCTCTGACCGCACGGCTTCATCCCGGCTACCCGCTTCCTCTCTACTCGGTGCGGTCTCCCTGTCTACCCGCTGAGATCTTCCCTTCACTCTGCTCTCCACCCTTCTCGAAGCGACTTCTCTTAGTCGCTGAGTTCTTGCATTTTTCATCTCGGCTACTCGTTGCGGTCTCCTTGGCTACTCGTTGTGGTCTCCTTGTCTACCCGCCAAGTTCTTGCCTCCTTGCTGCTCTGTTCCTTGCTCTCCGCGGCTTGTCTTAGTCGTCGCAGCTTCTCTTCTCGCTGTGTTTTGTTCTTCTGGTCGTTGCGGCTTCTCTCTTCCTGGCGAGCTCCGCATCTAGGTCGCGGCATCTTCCCTTGTCGTTGGTGTACTCACCGAGACCGTGCATCCTCCTCGACTGGCTTGCTCCCGGCTTAGTCGTCGCGGCTTCTCTTCTTGACCACGATTTGTTCTTTTAGTCGTTGAGGCTTCCCACTTCTCGGCGAGCTCCGCATCTAGGTCGTGGCATATTCCCTTGCCGTTGGTGTACTCACCAAGACCGTGCGGCCTTCTCGACTAGCTTGTGCCCTACTTAGTCGCTGCGACTTGTCTCCTCGCAAGCGGCTTCTCTTCCCTGCTGCGGGCTCCGCATATTGGTCGTGACATCCTCTTTGCCGCTGGTGTGTAATCACCGTGACTGTGCGACTTCTCTTCTTCTCTAGTCGCGGCGGCTTCTCCAAGCTAACCGCCTCGCACTCTGGTCGCGGCGACTTCGGTGCCTTGTCGCTGGCGTGTTGTCACTGAGACCGTGCGGTCTCCCCTCAGTTCGCTGGTTGTCTGTCTGCCAGCCTAGCTTCCTGCTCGCCTTGCCATGGCGTCCTCTCTTAACTCTACCGGACAGACGGCTTCCTCCTTTGCATACCGCCCGACCTCTGCCCCTGAACTCCGTGATGAGCTGCGGATTACTACTATCTTGTTGACTGGGAAGAAGAACTTTGTGGAGTGGGTCCACTCTGTTCGCCGCGTACTTCAGGCCAAAGGCTTTTTACATCACTTGACCCAAGCGGCTCCTACTGACGATTGGTTGCGTAACGATGGTCGGGTTCAGACATGGCCCCTCAACTCCCTGGATATCGAACCCTACCGCATGACCATGTATCACGAAACCGCCAAGGCAATGTGGGATGAGCTCCAGTCTTTATATTCTGGTCAAGATAGTCTCCAGCATCTATATGACATCATCACTGATCTTCAGACCCTTGAGGTTGGCGGGGCCACCGACCTCACCTCCTCTGTTGCTCGGGACAAGACTCTGATTGAAGCATGGATCCAACATCAACCTCCTAAGCTGGATCTGACTGCACAACGTGCTCAGAAAGAAGTTGTTGGTGTTGCTATGATGATGGCTCATGTACCACCTCATCTTCAAAGTGTTCGGGCCCAGATCCTCTCCTTTGCTGCTACCCCATCACTTTCAGATGTGTGTTCCATGTTGCTCAAGGTCTCACCATCTCCTGATAGTTTTGCTCCTCCGTCACCAGCTCTTCTTCAGCATACTTCTGCACCCCTACTGCCTTCCCCCCTCCTGCTCGCGGGGGACGTTCCGGATCTCGGGGCTGAGGTCGGGGAGGCCGGCCTCGACCAAAGTGTTCCTTCTGCGGTAAGAACGGCCACTTAGAGGCCACCTCATCTTCAGAGTGTTCGGGCCAAGATCCTCTCCTCTGCTGCTACCCCATCACTTTCAGATGTGTGTTCCATGTTGCTCAAGGTCTCACCACCTCCTGATAGTTCTGCTCCTCCGTCACCAGCTCTTCTCCAGCATACTTCTGCACCCCTACTGCCTTCAACCCTCCTGCTCGCGGGGGGCGTTCCGGATCTCGGGGCCGATGTCGGGGAGGTCGGCCTCGACCAAAGTGTTCCTTCTGCGGTAAGAACGACCACTTAGAGGCCACCTGCTCTCTGCTTAGTCGTCGCGGCTTCTCTTCTTGACCACGATTTGTTCTTTTAGTCGTTGCGGCTTCCCACTTCCCGGCGAGCTCCGCATCTAGGTCGTGACATCTTCCCTTGTCGTTGGTGTACTCACCGAGACCGTGTGGCCTTCTCGACTGGCTTGTGCCCTACTTAGTCAATGCGACTTGTCTCCTCGCAGGCGGCTTCTCTTCCCTGCTGCAGGCTCCGCATATTGGTCGCAACATCCTAGTTGACGCTAGTGTGTTATCACCGTGACTGTACGGCTTCTCTTCTTCTCTAGTCGTGGCGGCTTCTCCCAGCTAACCGCCTCGCACTCTGGTCGCAGCGACTTCGGTGTCTTGTCGCTGGCGTGTTGTCACCGAGACTGTGCGGTCTCCCCTCAGTTCGTTGGTTGTCTGTCCGCCGGCCTAGCTTCCTGCTCGCCTTGCCATGGCGTCCTCTCCTGACTCTACCGGACAGACGGCTTCCTCCTCTGCAGACTGCCCGACCTCTGCCCCTGAACTCCGTGATGAGCTGCGGATTACTACTATCTTGTTGACTGGGAAGAAGAACTTTGTGGAGTGGGTTCACTCTGTTCGCCGCGTACTTCAGGCCAAAGGCTTTCTGCATCACTTGACCCAAGCGGCTCCTACTGACGATTGGTTGCGTAATGATGGTCGGGTTCAGACATGGCTCCTCAACTCCCTGGATATCGAACCCTACCGCATGACCATGTATCACGAAACAGCCAAGGCAATGTGGGATGAGCTCCAGTCTTTATATTCTGGTCAAGATAGTCTCCAGCATCTATATGACATCATCACTGATCTTCAGACCCTTGAGGTTGGCGGGGCCACCGACCTCACCTCCTCTATTGCTCGGTACAAGACTCTGGTTGAAGCATGGATCCAACATCAACCTCCTAAGCTGGATCTGACTGCACAACGTGCTCAGAAAGAAGTTGTTGGTGTTGCTATGATGATGGCTCATGTACCACCTCATCTTCAGAGTGTTCGGGCCCAGATCCTCTCCTCTGTTGCTACCCCATCACTTTCAGATGTGTGTTCCATATTGCTCAAGGTATCACCACCTCCTGATAGTTCTGCTCCTCCGTCACCAGCTCTTCTTCAGCATACTTTTGCACCCCTACTGCCTTCCCCCCTCCTGCTCGTGGGGGACGTTCCGGATCTCGGGGCCGAGGTCGGGGAGGCCGGCCTCGACCAAAGTGTTCCTTCTGCGGTAAGAATGACCACTTAGAGGCCACCTGCTACCGCAAGCATGGGCTTCCTCCTCGACCGCAGGCCACTATTGCCGTTACCGACTCCTCCTCCGCTCGCACTGACCTTGAAGAGGTCCGCCTTCAGCTCCAACCAATCCAGGGTCTGCTCAGTCGCCCACCTGCCTCCGTTGCCTCTGTTGCCTCCATCTCTTAAGAAGGTATCGCTTGTCTCTCCACTGGTCCGAGCTGGATAGTGGACCCAGGTGTCACTCATCACATCACCTCTCTGCGGCCACATTAATACCTGGATTGTCCTCATCCTAAGTGTATCACAGTGGCCAATGGGGACACTGTTCCGGTCTCCGCTCTGCTGATATCCCTCACTTCGTCTCTCTCTCTGCGCTCGACTCTTCATGCTTCGGGCTCCCCGTTTAATTTGCTTTTTGTTGGTCGCTTTACTAATGATTTAAACTATTCTGTAACATTTACCTCTTCTTCTTTTCTGATACAGGATCGACAGACACGGACTACCATCGGTAAGGGACGACTGCAGAACGGGCTCTACCTCCTTGATGACTCTCCGGCTATCCTCTCTTCCGTCTCCTCCGTCGATTGACATCAGCGTCTTGGGCATGCCCCTTTACCAGTCCTCCAGAAGGCTCTACCAAATGTATCTCTACCTTCTTTTCAGTGTGAAACATGTGTGTTAGGCAAGCAGCCTCGTTCATCTTTTTCATCTCATTGTACTCGGAGCACTGCTCCTTTTATTTTAGTACACTCCAATATTTGGGGTCCGTACAAAGTCACTGGCATTTCTGGTTATTGCTATTTTCTAACTTGTATTGATGATTATTCGCGGATGCTTAGTTATTAAAGGCGCAAGGCGCACCAAGACGCAAATGGGTCTTGGAGCCTAGGTGCAAGGCTCAAGGCGCAGGCGCGCGCCTGAAGAAGACAAGGCGCAACCACATCCATTTTAAATAATTAACATCAAACATCATTTCAGTTTCTTGATCAAATTCTCCATCTAGTATACAAACTAATCATTCATTATTATCATTTATATCTCTTAAAAAACAGAATCAATGTGGTCACTTATATCATATCCAAGCTTCAACGCACAATTATCGTTTTCAAACACTAAATAAATAAAAAAAATTATTGAGTTCTTGCATTATTTTTTTCTTAATTTTTGAAAAAATTTCACTCGAGTGCGTCTTTTATATTCTAAAGGCGCAAATAAGGCGCATAGAGGCGCAAACCTCTGAGTTTGGTGAGCCTGGAGCCTTAGGCGCGCCTGAAGCGCGCTTTTAATAGCATAGCGCGGATGACGTGGCTATACTTACTTCGTGATCGCTCCGAGCTTCCCCGTGTTCAGGCTTTCCTCCTTGACACTCGCACACAATTCTCCACGAACATCAAAACTCTTCGCACTGATAATGCTCGCAAATACACCAGCCACAAATTTACGACTTTTTGCTCTGAATTTGGGGTCATTCACCAAACTTCATGTGTCTATACCCGCCAACAAAACGGATTTGCTGAACGTAAGAATCGACATCTTCTCGATGTGGCTCACTTCATCATGCTTTAAATGCAGGTTCCCAAAGCTTATTGGAACTTTTCCCTTTCGACGGCTTGCTATCTGATTAACCGTCTTCCTTCCCCCATCCTCTACAATGTCACTCCGTTCAGCCTCATGTTCCCGTCTACTCCGGCATTCTCTCTCACACCCCGCATCTTTGGGTGCACCGTGCACCTGCTACGTTCACACTCTTGGTCAATCCTTGGACAAATTGGATCCCCGGGCAGCCAAACACATTTTTGTTGGCTACTCCCGAACTCAGAAAGGCTATGTATGCTACTCTCTGGCTACCCGTAAGGTGACACTGTCTACTGATGTTACCTTTCGGAAGGATCTTCCTTTCTTCTCCGCTCCAGATCCTACACCTCTACCACCAACTGTCCTACGCCCTGTCATTTCGGTTACCAGTCCTCCACCACCAAGACCTCCTGTTACAACTCCAACACCACGAATTCCTGCCCAGACTCCCCCCATTTCCAAACCTGTACCTCCCGTTATCCGTGTCTACACTCGTCGCCATCCTACCTCCGGTGCCCCACTGCAGTCGGCTTCGACCTCTGATGCTCCGCGTCCTGTAAATCCGGCACCAGAATCTACAACTCATCCCCTGGCGAATTATGTATCCTTACGTCGTCTATCTCCACAACTTCAACCTTTTGTCACTTCATTATTCTCGATTTCTATACATAACTCTGTGCAGGAGGCTCTCCAACATCCTGGCTGGCGGACAGCCATGGAAGAAGAAATGACAGCTCTCTGGGCTAACCAGACCAGGAACTTGGTACCTCTACCTACCAGTCAGACACCTGTTGGGTGTAAATGGGTCTTTGTCATCAAACATGCTCCTGATGGGACGATAGACGGTCTGAAGGCCCGTTTGGTGGCTCGTGAATTCACCCAACAGCAAGGTTTAGATTATGAGGAAACATTCTCTCCAGTAGCCAAGCTTAACAACGTTCGTGTTCTCCTCTCTGTGGTTGTGCATCGCTAATGGACCTTACACCAACTGGACATCAAAAATGCATTTCTCAACGGCGATCTCCAGGAAACGGTTTACATGCAGCAACCTCCCGGGTTTGAGACCACGGGGGAGTCCCGAGTTTGTCATCTTAAAAAGTCCATCTATGGTCTCAAACAATCCCCTCGGGCATGATTTGATAAGTTAAGTAAGGTCGTCCGGCAAGTCGGCTTTACTCGAAGTTCAGCTGACTTCTCTCTGTTCACACGTCATCAGGCAACAGGAATTGTTCTTCTATTGGTTTATGTTGATGACATCTTAATCACTGGAGATGATTTGAAGGTCATCCAAGCGATCAAATAGCACCTCAGCTCTGTCTTTCAAACAAAAGATCTGGGGCATCTTCGATACTTCCTCGGTCTTGAGATCGCGAGACAACCGGACGGACTTGTCATATCCCAAAGGAAGTACTGCCTGGATCTCCTACAAGATGCTGGCTACTCTGGATGCAAGCGTACTGCTAGTCCAATGGATGCAAATCATAAGATGTGTGCACATTCTTGTGATACAGATCTTCCTCTTCAAAATCTGGAACTATCGACAACTGGTTGGAAAATTGATCTACCTAACAGTCACAAGAACGGATATATCTTCGTTGTTAGGGTGGTCAGCAGGTTTATGCATGCCCCGCGAACATCTCACCTTCAAGCTGTTGAGCGCATTCTTAGATACCTTAAAACAGCTCCGGGTCAAGGATTGGTATACAAAACCTCATCCTCCACTCCAACATTAGTTGCGTATTCTGATGGAGATTATGTCGGTTCCTTGGATGATCGTCAGTCAACAAGTGGCTTTTGTACCTATTTTGGAGGTCATCTTGTGACCTGGCGAAGTAAGAAACAAGTCATGGTTGCTCGATCCTCAGCTGAAACAGAATATCGATTGATGCATCTATTGTCTCTGAGCTTACCTGGCTTGAAAGTCTCCTTGCTGATCTAGGGGTAAAACTTCCTTCACCTGCCATCCTGCTATGTGACAGCCAAGCGGCTATACACATTGGAAAGAATTCATTCTTTCATGAAAGAACGAAAAATATTGAAGTGAACTGTCATTTTATCCGGGAGAAAGTCCAAATGAAGAAGATAGAATTGAAGCATGTTCCGAGTACTGAACAAGTTGTAGATATCCTCACAAAGGCTCTACCTAGTACCCTGTTTTACCAGTGTCTGTCCAAGCTGGGTGCGTACGACTTGTATGCTCCAGTTTGCGGGGGAGTGTTGGAGAAGCCCATGTAAAGTGACCCATTTGTGGCCCATTTATTTGTTTTTCTTCTTTTCTCCTCTTTAGTCCCACATCATGTATAGAACTCTCTTCTCTCTTTCTCACTCCTATAAATGTGTATTCATACCTTGTATTTGATTATTGAGAAAGTATATACAATTTTGAGGTGTTCTCTACATAATCGACACTTGTGGGTTTTAAATGTCCTATGAATGTTAGTATTTGATTGGACAAGAAGTGAAGAAATCAAGAAAACAAAAGAAACGTAATTATTTTTTTAAAAAAAGAAATTAAATTTGATATCTCTGTTTAACTTCTTCTCCCTTTGGCTGAATTTCAATTTTGAGATTTCATTTTCCCTCCACTCCTTAAAATCTGCAGCAAATTTTTTTGAAGTCATTTTGATCATTCAGTTCCAAAAGATTTTTCCACTGTATTCCAGGGTGCAGAATTTTCACCAGCAATGCTCTATGGTTCTGAGTGTTGAGCAGTGAATGGTGTACATGAGGAAAAAATGAGAGTTGTTGAGATGATAATGCTTAGGTGGATGTGTGGACACACGAGACTGGATAAAATTAGGAATGAATGTATCAGGGATAAGACAGGAATAGCACCAATTGCAGATAAGATACGAGAAGCTCAACTAAGATGGTTTGGACATGTACAAATGAGATCATTAGAGGCACCTGTTAGGCATTGTAAGAGTCTAGTCACTAGACATGTTAAACGAGGGAGGGGTATCAATAAAGACTTGGAATGAAACTATAAGGAAAGAAATGATGTACTTAGACATTAGAGAGATTATGACAAAAGATAGAGCACAATGGCGACAAAGATCCATATGGATGACCCCACTATAGTGGGATAAAGGCTTGAGTATTGTTGTTGTGTATTCCAGGGTGCAGAATTTAGACTCAATTATCTGAATTCATATCAAAGTGATTTCCAAGCATTAACATAGGTTCTATATTCATAAATAGAACAAGTGCACTTATCCAAGTACGTGCTCTCCCATGATGTCCAGATTTCATATAACTGAACAGCAATAGAAAAGCAATGTTGCTGCAAAATAGCATTAAACATCCATTATATGGGATGAGGTGTGACACCAAACAGCAGATCTACTATCAATCTTCAGCTACTGATTTCAAGCACCTATGCTAACACCAAGCGTGTAATCTAGGCTCTGTTTGGCGCAACCGTGGTGGTCGTGAACGATGTGGTTATGAACCGTCGTTCGTCAACGCCCGACCTTACCTGAGGAACTTCATCAACTTTTATGTTGAAAAGTAGATTTTTTTTTCTTGGTGATAGTCATAACCGTTGTCATGCCAAACATACATTTTATGATGTGGCGTTTTTGTCCAAACTCACCGGAGCAAAATTGCCGTGCCAAATGAATCCCTTATGTTAAGAATCTAGTAGCAAACAATCATGTCTCGGCCACTAAGGCAAAAGGCCGACAAGTAACAATAACAAGAATGTGAGAAGTATAACCAGCAATTGGTGCACGTGTCCAACATGCATAAAAATAAATATGAAATAATCGGACCGTTGTGATGATTTTGACAGTGCACCTCAAAATGGTGTTTTGTGTTTTTATAGTGAGATAAAGATAAAACTTATTTGCAAATAGCTAATTTATCTACACTTACCACGTCCCAGGGACGAGAAGCTCTTGCTGGATCATTATTCCTTTGGGAAAGTGCTCTACATGCAACAAAACCTCCTAATCCTGAAATATGCAAATCTAGTATTATAATTTATCTCTTTCAAGAATAAAATTCTAATTACATGAAAAATCAAACTAGAAAAGTGACTGTATCAGTATAAGGTATGCTTGAAAATATATAATGTTCAACTTTCCAACAAAAATAATTAACGAGTGCATGGTCTTCCTACCGATTGGTATGATTGCTGCATCAGAGCCACCACAAAGCATCATGTCCTGTATAAAAGTGTGTTTACACAATATATATTGTTCAAAGCTGCAAAAGATATTGGCATGATTCTGTCAAGAGAATAAGGATAATACATGACCAACTTACAGCTTCTCCTCTGATAATATGATTTGCTGCATTCAGAATACAAAAATTGCTTGTAGCACAAGCAGTTGAGATTGAATAATTTGGGCCCATCCAGCCCTGAATTGCAAAGATTGAAAAAGATGTATTATGATTTCTAATAGAAATTTTAAAACAAATACTTACAAAACAAATTTAAGTGTGTTGTGGTCATTCCAAGCCCACCAGATCCATTGCAAGCATTGCAGAACCCATATTTGTTGTTGCAAAGGGCACACAAAATGGATTCATCTTCTTGTAAGATTTCCTCAAAGCCTCTATTGCATCATAGAAAACCTATTTGTTGAAGTTGTGTCAGGAATCAGGATACTGATTTGATAATGAATTTGGAATGCAAATCATTAAACTAAATCACAAATTCTACCTTCATTCCTCCCATTGCAGATCCTATGAGAACTCCACATTTCGTCTTATCCAACTCTCTCAAACCCACTTCTGTAACACCATCAGCCAGAGCCTTCTTGCCTGCAATGAGCATGTAGAGCATGAATTTGTCCATCCTCTTCGATAATTTTGGCGAAACCCATCCATCTGATGAGAAAGACTTAATTTCTCCAGCAATTCTCTGTAAGAATATCATCAATGGCAGTTAGAATCTTCAGGATCATGCAAACCTCATGACACTGATCAAAACTTCCAGAGAAAAGAGAGAATTTTCTGATGAAACAGTTGGAATTACCGTCGGATAGTTAGTGCAGTCAAATGTTTCGATCTCACTTATGCCACTCACACCCTCGAGAAGATTACTGTAAAACACATCAGGATCATGGCCTAATGGAGTCACCACACCCATTCCAGTAACAACAACTCTCCTCTGTTTAGCATTTATTATTTTCTTCTCCCCAACTAACTTGGCAGGTTCAGTAGCCACAGACATCGTTTTTCCTGCAGCCAAGCATTAAATTCATGTCAAATCACTGGATACAAACAAGAAAATACGTGTGATTTTCCTCAGAATTAAATTTTGTCTTGCAGCCTGCCGGAAAAGGCTTTTTTTTAGATTCAGGAAACAAAACAAGCTAATATTCATCTCTTCAAATCAAAACTCAGGCGGCGGATTGAAGAAAAAAGGCCAGTTTGCAATCCATGGTCCATAATCTCTTTCATCCAAGATTTCTCTCCCTCTCCCTCTCTCTCTCTCTCTCTCTCTGTAATTCTCCTTGTTCATGCTATTGTCATGACAGCAATAAGAAACGGAAGGTTTTTTTTCCTTCAGACAGCATGATAAGAAACTATCCAGATCACGCAAGTGGAAATACTTATGCGAACAAAATAAAAACAGTAAATAAAACAATCCCAAGAAGCCAACAAAATCTTCAATCAGGCGACAACATTAAAAGTCAGGGGGAAAATCAAAAGAACCCCTAAAATAAATCTTCGAGAGACAGAAAAAAAAAATGGATCACCCGAGGCCGCGGAAGAACGTGCAGACCTCCTCTGCTTTCGATTAGCCTCCGCCGTGCAACGCCTAAACAGCGATAAGCCGTTCTCCCCGAAAAAGGGGGAAGCAGCTCTGGAACTGTAGAACTCCGGGCAGGGCTCCAAGGAACTCATCAGCCCCTGAAATCTTGATCCACAGAACGCCGATACTAAACCGCCGGCCGAATCCCGTCCCCCCATTCCCATTCCTCCCATCGCCACCACCGAGCTTTTCCTCCTCCTCGCACACCTTCCCGTCGCTGAACTCGCAGGGCGATCCTTGTCGCACGAGACCGACATGCACGCGGCGACAAGCCAAGTGCATAGAGGAGAAGCCGCCGAAGCCGCCATTGGAGCGAGGGCAAGCGCAGCACGGAATGGGTTTCAACGAAGAGCAACGC
The DNA here is from genome assembly GCA_039513925.1 of Platanthera zijinensis. Classification (NCBI taxonomy): domain Eukaryota; kingdom Viridiplantae; phylum Streptophyta; class Magnoliopsida; order Asparagales; family Orchidaceae; genus Platanthera; species Platanthera zijinensis. Next base: position 15,677,697 of record CM077080.1, read on the forward strand.
CGAATACGGGAAAACCACTGATGCAGGGGGGATATATAGGTCGATTTGACGGGTTTTGCGAGGGGAGAAAGAGGATCACGAGAAGGAAATTGAAAAATTCATCGATTTCAGATCACAGGGAAGTAGCTCTCACGAATCTGAGCGGCCACGAGCACCAACCATTGCCAAGTGCTCACGATGGACAGAGATGGCGCAGCGCTGTAAGAAAAAAACCCGGCGAATCGATGACCAGAAAAATAGGAATAATGAAATTTTTCATGAATAATAATAGTGTGCTGATATTAGCACCTCATTTTTCACTATTCAAACTTAAATTTTGTGATTTTTGGAGATTTTTAATATTTCTATTAGCAAGCATTCCATAAAAATTATTTCTTACTCACACTTGTCACTCTTGTGTTTCTGTCTTCCCTCCAAATCGTGATTATGTTCGCAATCCATCTGCCTCTCTTTTCGTCCGGCATGAAGGGCTTCAAATCTGACAAGTGTTCCTCCTCCATTTTCCAAGCGGCGTTCTTTATTCCGGCGCGCTTTCCTCCATTATCTGGCGGCTATCTTTTCCACATCCGGCAAGTTTTCTTTCTCTTGACGACGGTGCTCCTCTATTCAGTGATTTTCAAGCGTTCATTCCCCCTCTAGGCGGTGGTGCTCTGCTCCTTCCTTTTTCCAATTTTTGAGTGTGGATAGCTTTCGTATTTGCTGATAGCCAATTTAAAAAAACAATATTTGTGGATAGCCAAAAGTATTAATAGCCAAATTACGATTGTTGACCCCTTCCCCGTTGAGGATCCAGCGTCAACCCTCATTTTTTCCGTACTACCATTGTTGATCCCTTCCAATCTCACTGTTATTGTCGACTATAACTCAAGTTGTAGCAAATCCTACTCTAGATTAGCTTTTTCCTCTCTTTTTTTTCCTTGTAAAATCTACTCAATTTCTGCTCTACACATTTTTTTCATTTCTTTTTTTCTTTTGGTCATACTGTGGGACATGTCAAGATATCGCCTTGACAAATAGACAAACATTGTGATAACCACGATGAATTTACATAATTTCATTCACTGACACCCTTTGCTTGTGGATATTAATTTCAATGAGTGCAAGCATGGAGGTCAAGATGATGAGGTAACCTCACCAGAGCGACAAGAAACATGCTCTAATATTGCAGGTGATTACAGACGAGATGATCACAACACGTGATATTATAGAGATCGCAAGGATAACTGGTTAAGAAAAAAAATCTTTTTCAAGACAACCTTTAATTTTGTGATTGGCGTCATATTACAAAAAAATGTCTTTTTTAATATAATTTTGTTATCATTTCCTGAAAGAAAAAAATTCCACTAAAAACTTTATTTTGTTTCAAAATAAAATTTTCAAAACTTTATTTTACAAATTTCATTTCCCGTAAATAATTTTTATCAAAACTTGTTTAAAAATAACACTTTTATCAAATTCCATTCTCTATCAGCAATTTACCATTAGTAGCAACTCAATCAAACGGAGCCTCAAATAAACTCCCTTTCAAGCATTTCTTGTGACACATGAAAATAGATTATAATATCCAAAATTGAATGCAATAGCTTAGATTGGAAAAATTTTCAATTAATGCAGAAAGAAGAAAAATGAATAAAGCCATTAACTACATAATGCATATGAAGTTATGAACCTAAAAATAATATTTATAATTAATGGCTACAATTACTCAATTAGAGTAATTTGATTTGATTATTTTTCTTCCTAAAATGTTAAGAAATTGTTGGAATTTGATGAAGTTAAATTTTAATTCTACCATGTTAAATTATTCATTTACTTTTTTAAAAAAAATTCATGTGATCTACACTTTATGGTGACATGGATGCAACTTTGAGACCTTCTAGAAGCTTGACAAATTATTTCTCTTTATTTTCTTCTCATATCTAGATTGTTGGTATAAATTCATTCATACTTTAATTTAATGGGCAAGTGTTATAGGGTGTCATTTTATTTATAAGAGTTTGTGTTGTTTAGTTAAATTTTTCTCACAAAAGAATACTTAAAATTTGTTAATATATATATAAATAAAAGAACACAAAACTGCTTTTAACATGAAAAACTCAATTGGGTATAGGATCACGGGATAACCAACTATTCCCACTGAGGTTTTTTTGGCACGGTGGTGGCGGTCATGAACATGAGGGTTAAATTGTCATTCATTAACGTCCATCTAAGGAACTTCATCCACTTAATTTTATGTTCAAATAGATGATATTTGTTAGGTGATCCTTAACGAATGACGGTTTAACCCATGCGTTTACTACCGCCACTACAATGCCAAACGGAGCCTGAACAGATGAGCACGCTCAACATTCAGACCTTCCGTCACGACTCCAGCTGTCACGGTTTCGGTTCGGTTCCGGTTCTACTAAAATCATGAACCGAACCACTAAGTTAACGGTTCTTCAAATTAGAACCAAAATCTTATTTGATTTGACCGGTTCCGGTTCTGGTTCTGATTTTGATTCCGGTTCCAACTTAATTTTTGGAACCGACGTGTCAACGGTCCCAGTTACGGTTCAACAAGAACCAAAACCAGACCAACCACTAACGGTTCGGTCTGATTCCATGCGGTTCGGTCCGGTTCCAATCGGTTCAAACTAAAACAAAAAAAAACTTGGCGAAATGAAATAAAAGCAGGATGCAAATAGTAAAACTCAAAACAACATCGAAATAGAAATAGTTATGTTGTGCACTTCTCGACGGTCTTTTCACTGTTCGGTGGGATGGTATCAATCGCCTTCCTACGCGTGTAGACTTGTCAAGACTTCTAGTTGGCTTGCGCACGTTTCGTTGGCATGCTCAACCGTAACAACCGGCTACAATTAGTTGTCTTTCATGATTACTAATAAATAGTAGTTGTATATATTCTATATTTTTAAATAAAACATTTCAAAAAAATATGCAAGTAAAATTGAAAATATATTATATAACTGTATAAAAAAACAAAAGTGCACTGTAAAAATTGATTCTAAACCGCACCAATGTCAAACCATACCACACGGTTTTTATGCAGTGAAGTTTTGTTCGGTCCAAAATCGACTCTCTTTAGTGCAATTACAGTTTGGGTTCAAACTGCATCAGCTTCACTCGTGATAGTAAATATAAATATTATAGATAAATTATAAAATAATAACAAAATAATAATGATAAACGGGTTGCGGTTCGGTTCTACTTTGGTCCGGTTCGGATCGGGATTAAAAATCTTAAAACCGCTTGATACTTGTATGTTGCGGTTGCGGTTGCGGTTCGGATAATAAAATGTAAGAATCACGCCCGGACCAATGTTGTTCACGGTTCCAAAATTTAAACCAGAACCTGAATAATTTGCGAACGGTTCGGTCTAGTTCTTTACGGTTCCGGTTCAGTTTGCGATTTTCGGTTTTAAATGACAGCTCTAGTCACGACCTAGAAGTGGATCATCGAGCATGCAAATAATATACAAAAAATAAAAATAAAAATATATATATATTATGAAAACAAACCAACAAGTATCGTCATAGTTGTCTTCCTAATCATCTTCATAGTCATCTACATAGAGCCAAATAAATAAATAAAAACCTTATTAAATAATATTTTCACCAAAAATAAAACGATAAAAAGTAGTCTCCAAGTATCTTAAAGGAGCAGCTATGAAAACATTATGAAAATGTTGCCTTTCTGTTATATTATGAATAAACTTGAGCAGTCGTTTTTTTGGCATTTAATTAGAGTTTAGGGAGATGACCAACTTGGCAAAGACAGATGTGGGCCGCTCGCCCAATGAAGTCATTCAAATTCGTGGGTGGCTTGGTCAGAGAAGACGAAGTAGAGCCTTCTTCGACTAATCCTATGCCGTGAAAAAAGTGAAAATCAGACGGCTAGTATTTGATATCAGCCCAAACAGATGGTATTGAGGGAGGATTCAAATGCTCCTAAGATCATAAAGAGACCAATACGAGACGAAAAACTGCAGAAGCTACGGAACACTGTTTTTACACTGCACAAAGGCTCCGTTTGGGGGGACTTATTTTTACACTGTAAGGTAACTTGTTATTATTCTTTTTCGAGGTACAACACTGCAACGCCAGCACTACAATTATGATAAAATTACAGAATTCTGATGAAAAAATTAACTATCAAAAGGCATCTTCATTGAACAACCTCGAACCAGAACAATGCCGACATCAACATCCGGAGCGAATCAGAATCCAACATCTCATAATTCATCAATTTCAATAGCAAAACTCAACTTCTAAGAGAGAAAATATCAAATCCAACCATGAGCAGGAAACATAAAATTACAAAAGACATTTCACAATGCTTTTACATAATAGAAAAAGGAAGCAAGATCAGTTTATATTCTTGAAGTGTTGCTCGTGTAGGGTAGGCTCGGTGAGTATACTCGGGTTACTTGAGGACCCAATGCCTCGTCACTCAAAAAATACAAGAAAAATCATGAAATCATAAAACAGCAAGCACACTTACAATATGGCATCACACTTGGAAAAAAACTCTGGACGCCGTACCGAAAACTGCTTCTGTGGCGAACATGACGTTGTGGATTCCAAAAGGCACAAAAAAATTGACCACCCGGAGTCGCTTTATAGCCATGATCGAAGCTGTCAGCATGATCATGGAAAATCGCACCTCAAGTTCGTAAAATCTAGCTGTAAGAAGAGCCAAAAAAATAGGGGATTGTTATTCACAGATTAGGTCTGTTTATTTACAAATCTTTACTATTAGTAGCTCTAAAAGGAATCAAATTTGTTATCCACGTATTTTTATTATTCCCAAAGCAATAAAAAATAAGAAAACCTCCGCTCATTGTTGCCTACTCCACCGACCCATGACGAGATCCATTTCAAGGACTTAAAACATCATGCTAAAGCAACAAATTATCTACAAAGTAATTCAATGCTTCATGAACTGTATTTAATTTTTTTGGGTGTGAACCAATTATTTCATAGTAGATCATAAAGTTGTGATTTTATACTTCATTTGGTTCATAAATATTTCAGGGCGCTAGCTTCTTCAAAAGTCAAAACCGATAAAAAGAAGTTTTATTTTGTTGCGAATGAAGCTGCCATGCATCGGCTCCGTCAAAGCTTCCACAGGGTTCCTCTTCCTGAAAGATCAAAAAAATTCCAGGGCATTCACGGCCTACAGACCTCAAGTCTCCCAGTTCTCACCAACCTCTTTAATCTGAGGACAAGCTTTCTTCTTCAAGAATTCAAAGCCAGAAAGCCGCCTCTTTTTTCTATTCTATTTAATCTTTTCAACATTTTATCCCTTCTTCCGGAACATTCCTTTCCATCTATTTAATGCAGGAAATCATCTGAAAATGGCAACTCCTTTTGGGCGTTTCTTCTGCTTCCTGCTCCTCGTATGCTCTGCCCTCCCCACACCTGTGATTCCTCATCTTCCAGCTCCATCTCTTTGTAGCAACCGCCGACTCGTCGCGGACGTGGATGCTCCTCAATACCCGGTCGTTGCAGACGCGCCACCGATCTCCAAACCCTCTGCCTCCGCGTTATGGGGAAGAAATATCAGAACCGTCTTTCCGCGCCACGGCTGCTTACGGATTCGGGAGAGCCGCAGCTGGAAGGAATAAGGAATGGGGTGTGTTTGCTAGGGCTGGTTTGTAAATAGAGAACTCCAAATATTAATAGGAATCAAAAACTCAAATAAAGGGGGCAAAAATTGGATTGTCCATAAACTAATGTGCTCTGCGAATAAAAATTCTCAAAATTTAAATTAAAAAAATTGTCCACATAATGTACCCTGAAGAAATTTCTAATGGCATAGATTAAACACTCACATTAGAGTTGGCATCAACTTTGACATTGCTGAGGGCATTTTTGAAATTGTACCGTTCAAAAACATAAAAGAATTCATAAGTTAGAGACAATTTCAAGTATATAAGCAACATGGCTTAAAAGTGTCAAGAATTTCTCCTGCCGTCCTATGTCCAAACTAAAAATAAACTATAATATTTAGCTCGACAAAAACTTTCATGGCAAGAAACGGGAGAAAACTGCCCTAGACACCCTTTGACCTCCATAAAATTTGGATGGCATTAATAATCCTCAAAAACAATAGATAATCTACCCTTTCAACAATCTCTCAAAACCTTCAAAATAATGATCTCCCGCGTGATACTCTTCAAGAATTTCAAATAGATAGATCCTCCTTATTTTTTATCTAATCCAGAACATAATTGACAATTTTTTAAGGATGAACTCCCATGCATTTAAAAATCTCTCCACAATTTCTATTTCTAAAACTGAGGTCTAATAAAATTAATATTTTAAAAACTTGGGTTGTAAAAGAGTCAACATAAATGAATAGAGAACTCACGTTCAATTAATTCAACTATATCATTGCCTGTGCTCAATTTGTGTTCATTATTTATTGTTATCCTTTATTCGAGCACATTTTAGTGTTGTTTGATAGTTGGTATCTGTGAAAGTGCAAATGAATTGTGTTACGCTGACAAAATGAGTGAAGCGATGACATACTAAGTGTGTGTGTGTGAATGAAGGAATATAGCATTTAAAATATCAATAAACTACCTTAAATTTTCAAAAAGATGCTTATAAATATTTAACGAACTGAAAAAATTTAAACAACATTGTGCCTGGTTCATTTATGAGTTGAATGCTATTATGTGTTAATTGACAAGTTCATTAACGAAAGAGTCGAACACGGGCATCTTGACAAGTTCATTAACGAAAGAGTCGAACACGGGCATCCTGACAAGTTCATTAACGAAAGAGTCGAACACGGGCATCTTGACAGGTTCATTAACGATAGAGTCAAACACGGGCATCATACGGAGTCAATTGACTTATTCATTGATCATAGGACTAAATAAATATATGAAATAAAAACTTACCGATTTATCACCAACGGCAATAATAGGATCTCTCTCAACTAGCTTACACTGATGAAGGCATTTTGTAATTGTAATGCAGAAAAACATGAAAGAGTCCATCACTGGAGATAATTTCAATTGTAAAAATAACATATCTTTAAAATGTAAAGGATTTCTCTTTCTGTCACGTGTAAAATGCAATAAACTCTATAGAATCTACCTCAACAAAAACTTTTAGGGCGAGAAGCAAGAAAGGACTGTCGTAGACACCCTTTGACCGCCATGAAATTCCGAAGATAATCCTCAAAAATAATAGATAACATAAAATCTAAATCATCTCTCATAACCATCAAAATGATGATCTCGTGTGATATTTTCCAAGAATCTCAAATAGATCCTTTTTTATTCATTAGCTGATCCAAAACATAATTGTCAATTTTTTAAGAATGAATAACTACCACACATTTAAAAAATTTCTCTACAAATTCAAATTCAAAATTAGGGTCTAACATAAAATTAATGTTTTGAAAAACTTGGGCTGTAAAGGAGTCAACATAAATGAATAGACTACTCATGTTCGATTCATTCAACTATATCATTTCCCGTGTTCTATTCGTGTCTATTATTTTTTGTTAACCTTTATTCAAGCTCATTTTAGTGTTGTTTGATGGTAGGTATTTATGAGTGCAAATGCGTTGAGTTATGGTGAAAAAAAAAGTAAGTGAACTGATGGTATACTAAGTGTGCATATATGTGTGTGAATGAAGGCTTATATCATTTAAAATATAAATAAACAATTTCATATTTAAAAAAATTTCTCCAACAAAGAGAGGCTTATTTCTTTAGCATTTTCTTACCAATGATATAGAAACATATTTAACAAACTTAATTTTTTTAACTACAGTGTGTTAGGGTCGTTTATGAATTGAATGTTGTTATTATGTTATAATTGACAAGTTCATTAACAAAAGAGTCAAAAACAGGCTTCACACAGAGTCAACTGACATATCCCATAGTCATATGAATAAATACCTGAAATAAAAACTTACCAGTTTATCCCCAACAATAATAATAATCTATCTCAATTAGCTTGTCAGAATTGCTACTAAGAAAGTCTGTTGCACGACTATAAAGAGTAACCTGGACAAAAATAAAATGAATGCAAGCTTATATTAAAATGTACTTCGGACAATTATTAAAAAAAATGATGGAACAATACTCCATTAGTTGATAACAGAACTTGAGAATGAACTTAAGAAATATGCATGACTCACTTGAGAATTGAATGTTGTTATTATGTTATAATTGATAAGTTCATTAACAAAAGAGTCAAAAACAGGCTTCACACACAGTCAACTGATATATTCAATGATCAGATGAATAAATACTTGAAATAAAAACTTACCGGTTTATCCCCAACGATAATAATAATGTCTCTTAATTAGCTTGTCAGAATTAATACTAAGAAAGTCTGTTGCACGACTATAAGGAGTAACCTGGAAAAAAATAAAATGAATGCAAGTTTATATTAAAACGTACTTCGGACAATTATTAAAAAAAATGATGGAATAATACTCCATTAGTTGATAACAGAACTTGAGAATGAAGTTAAGAAATATGCGTTAGTCACTAAGGCTCTAGTCCAAGTACCCATTTCATGGGAAATAAAATCTTGACCCTATCGTAATAATTAAACAACGATATTTTGCCTTGAAAGAAAAAATAAATAAGATCAAAATGGTGTTGGGCAGCAAAGAAAGAGAGTCGAAATTGGGTCACATTCATCAGGGGTCAACTTCATATACAAACCCAAACTTTATAATTTGCTTGAAAACAAACACGATTAGAAAAATATAATATTCCTTAGCAAGTTAAGCTTAAGTAAAATATATTTATGAAAAACTTCCGTTATTAAATTTGATCAATTGGGAAATGATCTTAACAACAACCGAAGATGGAATAGCAAATCCTATTACAACAGAACACCTGAAACCAAAAAATTGAATCAGTGCTCAAGAAAATGCCCAAATCTAAATTTATTTTTTATGAAATGAAAATAAATTGTCAAATGCACTCCAATATGTGACTACATTCACATGATTTTACAAAATTCATATTGGAGTAGCAACTATTTTTCTTCAGTTAAAAAATTCTATGTCACACTAAATATGATCGTTAATTTCACGATATTCACAATTAATTACATGAGTGCAATAAAATAAAATATATTTTCAATTTTTCATACAAATAAAGCATAAGCAATAATAAATTTTTATTACCCATTGTACTTTTTAATAAAAAGGGAACAAATACATGTGAACATTTGATTAATTTGTGTCATGTATTAACAAATAGATAATTAAGTACAAACAAAGCTCACAAAAACTTAAATAACAAAACAAATATGAGTTCTACATATAAATCGCTTGCATTTAACCACAAAATATGAGATCAATGTCTTCCAAGAGTTGTATTATTAATAATGTGGATAATTTAATAACATCGATAAGCTTCAAATCATGAATATGTTATAGTCAAGTAATATTAAATGGGGCCTTGTACCTGTTGTACTAATATCAATCATAGGACATTTGTAGTCTAGTAGTGACTCGCCACTACAAATTATGCATCAATGAAAAATTAAGAGCTCAACTAGTGCAAAATAAACAATAATTGTCTTAATACAATTATGACCGATCCTCTAACACTTATCTAAATTTGAAGAAATAGGAAATACGATCACAATTTGAATATCAAAATGCATGATTCAAACAAGGCACTCGAGGAAATTGTAATGTAAATTAAATTACAAATAAAAATGCATTGGAATATAGAAGGTTTCTTTAAAAACACTTACTGTCGTCATCCGTGAATGTATCAGTTGAATCATTCCTCTAATTTGAATATCGTCACTACGACTAACATCACGATTTAGACCACTTATTTTGCCAGCCGTAAAACTATGTCGATATAAAGATGGAGCTCCTATCACGAAACATTTTTGGCCAACTTCAAGGATGGTTGATTCTTCCACCATAATTGGCTTCACATAATAATGACATCAAAAAAGGTGACGAATAAGCAAAAATATCCAAGAGAAAAAACAAAATATAGTAAAAAAGTTGCTAATAGTTGCTCATGCAATTTTATTGATAGAAGCAGAAAATTTTTTTGCATTAAAAATAAACATCACAACAGGACCATTCTCCAAATTTGAACATGAAAAAAATCTAATTACTAAAAACTACACTGGTCATACACACATTTTTTTACAATGACTACACGTAACTATCTGTATTATCTCGAAGGAGAGAGTAAAGTATTCTTTTTGGAGGAAGAGTTGTGCATCATTGCTAGAAAAATGTAACGACTGATAAACGACATAATTGAAAATGTCAAATCTTGTGCGTCCCGACATAATAATTTTATTACTTCTCTTAAAATAAATACAAACACATACACATATTTATACGTGCAATGAGTGACATCATAACTCCAAACGACAATGTGGGACTAAACTAGACAATATTCTCCCAACGGGTCATAGAGGGGGGCCTTTACATTAGGCTTTACAAACAATTCTTCTATACTCCACCGTAAGCTAGAGCATTCAAATTGTATGTGTCAGCTTAGAAATGAACTAATGATATAGTAAAAATGAGTCATAAGTGAATACATCGGAGATTTGAGGTTATGTTTTTCGTTTGATCAAACATGCTGACTAACACTAGTCACCATGCTTGAACCCAAACTATTTGTGCAACTTGAAACTCAGTGGGGGCATGTAGATTAGAACAATGTGATGGTTACAATTGTAACATCTAAAGGGGGATCCTAGCACACATCTATGATTACTGGGCTATAAACAAAATTGCCAATTTCAACAATAATTTAACAATGTAGCAATTAGCAACGATACGTAATGATTTCATACCCCATGAACACATAAAGAGCCATCTAATAAAGAACAACATTTATTATTCATTAACATTAAGGTACATTTATACATCTCTTATTTATAAACTATTACATAGGTACAACTTGTACTTAAGTAAAAAAATCTCTAACTAATATGAAGCTATGAACACTGGTAAACCCCGACATACTTCTGTTTGGGGTCTTTGAGGATTTCTATCACCACGAAGCTCAGGGGCACTTTCTAAGCCCTGAAAATTTTTTAAAGCAAGTATAACATACGCAATGAGAAATTATTCTGATTCTAACTTCTATAATATCTTAGGATTACGTTTTCAAGATTAACTTATATTTCTTCTTAGTTTTAAATTAGGCTTTTGGATCCCTACTTGAAGTGGTCATAAATCTTAAGCTATTCTTGAATATTTTCTTTTGAAAATTTTTACTAAGAGATTTAGTTCTTAAAGAATTTCTTAACTCATTTCTCTTAAAAAATATCTTAAAGTATTTCTTAAGTTGGTTCTTGGTGAAATCCCTTAGGAGTAACACTCTAGATTAACCAAAGCTGCTCCCCAGCGCCGCCTGCGCCTCCATCCGTTCAAAGGACGTCGTCCCGTGTTAAGTTCCCCAAGCGCCGCCTGCCGACGCTGCCTCCCCACCGAAGTTCTGTGTTGTCTGTTGACGACAACAGCAAAGCCTACTCCGACGATCCAGAGCATCGCCCCTCTCAAGGCACCGTCGTCGTTGGATCTCCCACCACTTTTTGTTGTAGGGTCCGCGTCGACTACGGAAGGCACTAATCTGTCGATCCCGAGCAGTATTGGAGTCGACGATCTCCTCTCCAGTCTGGTTTGCCCATGGGGGTCCAAGATCAGCGCCGTGTTCCTTTGCTCATAAAGATTTGGATCAAACCGATTTTCCTTGGTGGTATCTTGCTCAGCCCTTGCCCTCAATTATTAACTTTGATTTTATGTCGTTCGTCAAATAACTTTAAGCTTGCCTTCGAACGTTCGCTCTATTTTAATTTCATAAATTATTGTTTGTGGTTTATGCTTGTGGTTGTGCAAAACTAGCTTGGCTTCGATCCGTTAGACGGTATGGAATCTCTCTTAAATAACGATTAATGATTTTGCGGAACTTTATAATTAAGAGCAGTGCTACGCGCGAACATCTCGTTTTGGCCCACTCGCCCCTTTTAAAATTTACAGTAATTATTTAATTTCAAATCCATCATTCTATTTTATAACAAAATAAATATTATTTTGCTTAAAAAATTAATTACTTTGGAAACCTTGATTCGATATTACATCAGTGTGGTATCAGAGCAGGGTTGACTCGCTCCTATCGCGAATCAACAATCCGAATTTAAAAAAAAAAATCTATTATAATCTTTTAAAATCCCCTTAAAAAAATTTAAATTTTTTTTTATGATGCCCTTTTAAGTTCAAGTTTTATTTTATTCAAAAAAAAAATTCATATTTAAAATCTTTACCATATTTAAAAATTATTATTACTATTATTATTTTAAAGGTCAATTAAATTTTGTAAGAAAATTTAATCAAATCATTTCAAATGGAGGAAAGTGTCAATCATTTAACACCTAGCGTAAGTTTGGAGAGCACCATAGAAGACTTAAATGTTCAAATATAAAATTTAACCGAAATGGTTGCGTCTCTCGCCAAGTACACACATGGCATGATGAGCCCATTGATCCTAAGCGCCTAGAACAAACACATCCGAGCAATTTTTATGGATGTCTAAAACCTAATGAATGTTTAGATTGGTGTCGTGACATGGAAACTTTCATGAATCGAAGTCAAATACCTTTGAGTAGACAAATCGAGTATATGACTTGTACACTTAAGGGACCCGCCTTAGAATGGTGGAAACAACTTCAACGCATGAGAGATAGACTATGGTTTCCCTCAATCACTACTCGGGTTGAGTTCAAATCAGAGCTGCGCAAACACTATGTCTCTCCCGATCACCTTCACACTTTATATCGTAGATTTCAAAATCTACAACAAAGAGGTTTGTCGGTTGATGAGTACACTAGAGAATTTCTAAAACTTCAGTCTAGATTAAATATTCAGGAGGGTGAAGAAATGATTGTGTCCCGTTACCTGCACGGGTTACACTACTCCATTAAGTTTCAATTAGAGCTGCACAGTTATCGCAATTTTAAGGAAGTTTCTAGTATGACCCTTAAGGTGGAGTCTGAATTTAGGTCTACTGCTAGACCCCTCACTAGTTTCGTCGATGCCCCCACCTTTACGGACATAGATTTCCCTAGTGTTCCCTCCCCCATGAGCACATTATCCCAACTTAGCCTTACTATAGCACTCCCTCCAGTTGAGGAGTCTCTTCCCGAGCCTCCGCTTCAGGAAAAAGAGTTTCTTCCTTCTACTTATGTCACCTCAATTGAAGTTGAGACTCCATTTGGCCCCACTGAATCACCAATTGTAGTCACTAAGTTTCTTCCTGAGTCTCTGAATCAAGAAAAAGAACGTGATAACAATGAGACACTCATCTTTGATGATAAGGTTTCAATCGCAAGTCTCCCAGATATGGAGTTGGCTAGTAATAAACTCCGCACCTTAGGTGATGTAGAGTCAAGCTACATATGTCCTGATTCTCCTAGGCCACTACCACCACCAACACTTGAGTCCACAAACACTATGTTTAATGATCATTTGGCCTTAGCAATGGAATCACCACCAAATATTGATTTTATATTTAGAGAACATTATTTCATATCACTTCATTATCCTATAAATATAAAAATGTTTGAAAAAAATTACTTTCAAATTATGAACATATTTAAGAAAACTCGTGATATAGGGATAGTGAGAAATCCACAAATTTTCACCCATAATAAAGACACGTGTTTTAAAAGATTTCTTTAGAAACTTTTGAAAGACAATTATAATCAATTTTAAAATTTATGATATTAAGTTAGACGTAAGCGAATCTGTGGAATTGCAACAAGATATTAAACATTTTATAATCAAATTTTTGAATATATTATGGGGTTAAACGGACACCAAACTCGAGTTTAGTAGCGCTTATCACTCTCTAATCGATGAACTGACTGAAATCGTTAATAAGAGTTTGGAGAAGTTTCTTAGACGTTTTATCGGGGTGAATTTAAAGCAATGGGATTTTGTGCCGCCACAAGCTAAATTTACATGTAATAATTCTAAACGCCGCTCTCTTACTATATCTCCTTTCGAGATTTCTCATGTGTTGCCCCGCCCACCTGATCGCCGCCGTCTTTCATTTCATGAACGTTTTTTTTATGCGCAAGCTCATATTAGATATTTAAAATAACTGCATAAAATTATTGCTAATATTTTGCGAGCAACCTTTGAACATTACAAACTCATGTCTGATCGATGTCGCCATGAGTTGTACTTTTCAAAGGAAGGTCTGGTGATTGTTTACTGCAGGAGGTTCGGTCTAGTCCATGATCAAAAGCGCATTGGGCCACCAGTTGAGCCACCCGTCAAGGCCCCGAATATCCAGCCCGAGCTAGCACCAGCGACGATATCTGGTCGCTGCAGTACCAGTTTTTGTGAAGTCTCGTCGAGGTCGAGCTCTTTCAACCCCGGGAGAATTGATGCATCCTTCAGTGCATCGTAGTACTTTCTCGTATCCTTATTTTATTTTATTTTATTTTGCATTTCATTTCATGTACCCGACTTCATTTCTTGTACTTGTTTGGCTCATCGGTCTGACCGTCTGATAAGACCCTGAATGAATAGGTCTGGTAGTTTTGGTAGTTAGGACGGGAAAAAGGCAAGCTTCATTTATCTAAGGACGCATAAATTTAATTGGGGAAAGGGATTTAGATATTTAAGAAGTCAATATTTAGAAAATATTTGCAAAAAAAACAGGAAAGGTTGCCATAAGAGTACCCGGGTGAAATTTGCTTTTTGGAAGTATTTGAATGTAAACATTTAAAAAATTAGGAAATATTTGAAGGTAAACTTAAAAAGGTAACATTTAAATGAAAGTAATAAAAGGAGAAGGCCTATATATTAGCCAGCAAAAAAAGTAAGGGAGAGCCGGAAATAGACAGAGAAACGACCCTTTTCGTTTCTCTGTCCAGCTGGCTGAGATCCCCGTACGCCCTCTTCTTCCCTGTCGTGCCCGGTCACGAAACCAAAGCCGCTCCCCAGCGCCACCTGCGCCTCCGTCCGTTCAAAGGACATCGTCCCGTGTGAAATTCCCCAAGCGCCGCCTGCCGACGCTGCCTCCCCGCCGAAGTTCTGTGTTGTCCGTTGACGACAACGACAAAGCCTACTCCGACGATCAAGAGCATCGCCCTTCTCAAGGCACCGTCGTCGTTGGGTCTCCCACCACTTCTTGTGGTTGGGTCGGCGTCGACTACGAAAGACACTAATCCGTCGATCCCGAGCAGTGCTGGAGTCGACGATCTCCTCCCCAGTCCGGTTTGCCCGTGGGGGTCCAAGATCAGTGTCGTGTTCCTTTGCTCATAAAGATTTGGAACAAACCGATTTTCCTTGGTGGTATCTTGCTCTGCCCTTGCCCTCAATTATTAACTTTGATTTTATGTCGTTCGCCAAATAACTTTAAGCTAGCCTTCGAACGTTCGCGCTATTTTAATTTCCGTTAATTTCATAAATTATTGTTTGTGATTTATGCTTGTGGTTGTGCAAAACTCGATTGGCTTCGATCCGTTAGACGCTATGGAATCTCTCTTAAATAACGATTAACCATTTTGCGGAACTTTATAATTAAGAGCAGTGCTACGTGCGAACATCTCGTTTTGGCCCGCTCGGCCCCCTTTCAAATTTACAATAATTATTTATTTTCAAATCCATCATTCTATTTTATAACTAAATAAATATTATTTTGCTTAAAAAATTAATTATTTTGGAAACCTTGATTCGATATTACATTACTTACCATGATCTTTAACTATGGTAAGGTAATCCTTACCCCTGAAGGGGATAACTATGGTGAGGATAATCTCACCCCATTAGAGAAGCTTAACTATGGTGTGTTATAAACGCTTGGTTGTTATTTTGTATCGCGCATGTTGTTCGCGCATTTTTATTTGGCTCGTTGGTGTGACCGGCAAACGAGATCCTAAATGCATAGGTTTGGTAATTTAGAGGATAGGTTAATTAGGGCAAGCATAAAATAATTAATTATCAAGTTTATAAGTTTAGAAATTCTGAATAAGCCCCCTCCCCTTAAAGTTCACCCGTCATGTCACTTTGAAACTACTGTCCTAATTCAAAGCCCATCTGACCAAAGCCCATTTACTCTCACATGAAAACCGTAAATTTTATGATATAAAAATGATCCTGTTCCCTATTTTTGGGCAGCTGGAAATAAAACTGAACGAACCTTTTTCTGGTTTCGTTCGGTTCACATCCAGCGCCGCCAAGAGCTCCTGCTCTCCCATGCATCCCGATTCCGGCGAACCAATCAGTGACTAACCAAGCACCCTCTCCTCTGCTTGAAGCCGCACCTTCCCGCGGCTTGCTTCCTCGCCGGAACTTCCAATGCCACCGCCACCTCCAGCGCTCCTCTCCTCCGACGAAGCCTCCTCCAGAAGCCCCGCCTACCGCCGACGCAGACGCCTGAGCTCCTAATAGGCCCTGACGGGTCCACCTCTACCCCCTCTGACGATCTATTCTCTTCCAGGCAACTCCACACCACACCCCTATTCTCTCGTGAGGCCGCAACTTCCAATTCCCCTCTGATCGACGAAACCACCAGCATAGTTCCCGACGGCCACCGATATTGTTGTCGGAACTCTCTCGGGGCACTGTCAACCCTCTTGCAACCTTCTCCTGCCGACTGAGGTCATTGTTCGTCTGTTCCACAGCGGTCGTCAGTTCCATTGTCATACCTCCCTTGCACCGCCTCCAGCCAGCCATTAATCCTTGGTCCGATCCCGACAGAGGTTTTCCTAGGCGTTTCATGCTGGTCTATCACTGCCCCTTAGCTTGGTATACCTCTCCACTTCTCTCGCTCTCATCACTTTAGTTATTTTCATGCTCAGATTACAAAATGGTTAGTTAATTATTATGAGCTTGCCCTAATTAATTTCATCTCCTATTTATCGTTATTTTCAAACATGTGCATGCCACCATCTGCTTTCTCTGCCTGTGGAATTATGTTTCATGACGTTATTATGTTCATGCGGTAGCTTGACGCTCGTTTGCAACTCTTAGGTTGTTATACCCGTTAAAATAGCATGTGAAGTCTCCCAGCGCCGCATTTTTTTAAAGAGATCGCAATTTTATATTATAAAACTACAACCCTAGATTCAATCTACATCAGTTTGGTGTGGCTGCTGGAATATCTCGCGCATATTGTGGGGTAGCCGAACGGCGGTCGTTTTCAAAATTCTATGTTTAGAATTTTACGTTAAAAAATGGAGGATTTAGGCGAACGTATTAAAACTTTGTTGAAAAATATTGCACCTCTATTCACAACCTTGAGGTGACAATGTGCACGCATTATGCTGCTCCTGCATACCTCCCCACTCATATCACATAGTGGAACCCGAGGATAGGTCATTCGATAGTCCTCTTTCTCGCCTCGTCAGTTTCACGACGAGCACTTTGGTTCCACCCATCTCCACCATGACACTCACTTATGTCAAGGAGATTCCTCCCGAGCACCTGCTCAAGGAAGAAGAGCTTTCTCCTATTTTTACCACCCAAACTGAAGTCGTGACTCTACTTGTCCCCGCAATAGTGCCCCCTTTGATCAAGTAAATTCTTCCCGAGCCCCAGCTTTAGGAAGATGATTTTTTTTCCTCCACATCCCTTCATCCCGACTGGAACGGTATGTCCCCTTGCTCACACTAAACCACACCCTTTAGTCACTGAGTTTTTTTCCTGAGGCCCCACTTTAGGGAGGACTTACAAGTGATGTGACACTCACCTCGGATGACATATCACAACTCTCACTTCTCCCAGAGGAGAAGTTGGTTGGTGATGAGGTCTTAATCTTAGGTGACATTGACTCGCTCATAAAATGTCCTGATTTTCATAGCTCATTGCCGCCCCAATCCCGTGAGACCGCAGACATTGAGCTTGGTGACAACTTGCTAGTGTCATTAAAGTCACCACCCTATATTGATTTTGTTTTTGGCGAACACGCGTTATGCTCACATCACTTCCCTTTGATTGTAGGCACGCATGTTGAGCCACCACATCACTATCGTTCGAGTTCTGGCACTTTTAGGTTTAGCAGTCTTGAGGGAGTCAAGACGATCCTTAGATTTTTTACTCCTCATAGGGGCATCTGCTTTAAGGTTTTTTTATAGAAAATCTTACACGATAAAAATGGGATTTTTTTAAAATTTTGTGACACGAGCGAAATTTTATCAGGTGAAATTATGACGATAGACGATTCTGGTCTAACTGACGTTTATAGGTGTCTATCGGGCGAGCGTATGTTGCGTTATGAGTTACAGGGTTCAATGAGTTGACTCCACTTGTTTCAGGTTTTTCCTCCTGCCACGTGTTTGCCCCACACACCACCTTTGTTATCCTCTGAAAGCTCTAATAATTACTACTCATTTAAATATTTGGCAAGATATTTTAACTGATGGTTTGCGAGCCTTTTTGGGACTTTATAATCCCATTATTGATTTCATCAACCGGGGTTATAAGTTTCCAAAGGAGGTTTGGTTTCCTGTCTCTCTCAGGGATGAGAGGTTACCTCCAGGTTTGAGTCGCAACGCTGACACTTGAAGAACTATATGCAGCATCTCTCCATTCGATATTTGGACTTTCTACTTGCAGGTCACATCGAGTCTCGTCGGGGACGAGCTCTCTCAACCCCGAGAGAATTGATGCAGCATCTCTCCGTTCGATATTTTTATTTTTGTACCTGTTTTATTTATGTAGCGCGTGTCTTAGCGCCTTTGGCTTCATTATATTGTGTTGAGTTGTATCGCGCGTGTTATAAGCGTTTGGTTGTTCTTTTGTATCGCGCATGATGTTCGCGCATTTTTATTTGGCATGTGGGTGTGACTGGTCAACGAGATCCTAAATGCATAGCTCTGGTAATTTAGGGGATAGGTTAATTAGGACAAGCTTAAAATAATTAATTATCAAGTTTATAAGTTTTGAAATTCTGAATCAGCTCCCTCCCCCTTAAAGTTCATCCATCGTGTTACTTTGAAACTACTGGCCCAATTCAAAGCCCATTTACTCTTCAAATGAAAACCCTAAATTTTATGTTATAAAAATGATCATGTTCAATGTTTTTAGGAAAATAGAACTGAACGAACCTTTCTCTGGTTTCGTTCGGTTCACATCCAGTGCCGCCAAGAGCTCCTGCCCTCCCCTGCCTCCCGATTCTGGCGTCCCCATCCAATGACTGACCGAGCACCCCCTCCTTTGATTGAAGCTGCACCTTCCCGCGGCTTGCTTCCTCGCCGGAATTACCAACGCCACCGCCCCCTCCAGCGCTCCTCTCCGCCGACGAAACCTCCTCCATAAACACCATCTACCGTCGACGAGTACGCCTGAACTCCTCCTAGGCCCTGACGTGTCCACCTGTACCCCCTCCGGCAATCTCTTCTCTTCCAGGTAACTCCGCACCACACCCCTGTTCTCTCATGAGCCCGCTTCCAGTGCCCATCTGATCAACGAAACCACCAGCATAGTTCCGGTGACCACCGATATTGTTGCCGGAACTCTCCCAGAGCATTGTCGACCCTCCTGCAACCTTCTCCTGCCGACTGAGGTCACTGTTCCACTCCGGCTGTCAATTCCATTGCCATACCTCCCCTGCACCGCCTCCAACCAGTCATTAATCCCTAATCCGATCCCGCCAGAGATTTTCCTTTGCGTTTCCCGTCGGTCTATCACTTCCCCTTAGCTTGGTGTACCTCTCCATTTCTCTCGCTCGCAACACTTTAGTTATTTTCATGCTCCGATTACAAAATGGTTAGTTAATTATTACGCGCTTGCCCTAATTAATTCCATCTTCTAATTATCGTTATTTTCAAACACGTGCATGCCGCCATCTGCTTTCTCCGTCTGTGGAATTATGTTTCATGACGTTATTATGTTCATGCGCTAGCTTTACGCTCATTTGCAACGCTTAGGTTGTTATATCCGTTAAAATATCCAGTGAAGTCTCCTGGCGCAGCATTTTTTTTAAGAGATCGCAATTTTATATTTAAAAACTATAGCCCTAGATTCACTCTACATCGGAAGGCCTAACTCCTCTTGAGCAGTCAAATCATGTTATGAACTATGGCGGGGCTCCACCTAACAATGGCAAGGTATAACCATCTTGTCATGGGTTACTGTAAAGAACATTCTAGTCTCCACAATGTATTCAATATCTGGGGGTAATTTCAATTCATTCGACGCAGCATATTGCATCAAGATACACAAAGTGTAACATCCGTAATCTGACGCAAAATTTATTTAAATTGTAGGGTCGAGTCGCAACGGATTTTGATCGAGGCAGCGCGTCGTTGAGGTACGATGTCAGTAAGATTTTAAATCACGTGCGTTAATTAGTAATTTATATCAGTCGTAAAGACGTGTGACGTTTTCTATTTTAAATTTGTGACGTGTAACACATTTTGGGGTGCCAATAGTAGGTCTCACCCCCCTCTCCTCATGCGGTTATTATCAAAACCCCTTGCCCGAAAGTTTTATAACACGTACGCCCCTTTCTCACGGGAGAAAACCGCAGCCGACCCCCCCCCCCCCCCTCGTGTTTTCCGTCTCCCGCAAGCGTCGATCGGCCCGCATCCCGCTGCTTTCTGTCGCCCGATCCCCCTCCATTTCTCATCGTAATCTCTTCCTCCTTCCTCTACGGGCGCCGGTGAGTGCCCTCTTCCTTCCTTGGCCGTGGAAGAACCGGTTTCAACCCTAACCGGTGGAATCAAGAGTGCCGAAGTTCGTTTTGATTCCGGTGAGTTTTGTTTCTCTCTAGTCTCCATTTCTTCGTGGAAATTCTTCTAGTTGGAGGTTTATTCTATACTAATCTCTCATTTTTTTTCCTATTTCCCTAGTTAGGGTTTGGAATTAGTTATCCACTGCGAACGTGGAATTGGTTGTGAGCCTTACTCACTCCCACGTAGAAGTACTACACTTTGATGGATCCTTTTTTGTTTACCCTAGCCGTTTGTGAGAAATTTTCATCGAAAACCCTAAGGGAAAGAATATGTTTTTTTTACGTGTTGCTTGGATTGCAGATTTTTGGTGGTCTCGAGGCAAGGCTTCGGAAGTCCGCAGTAGTCAGATTTCCTTCGGAAGAGAAAATGTCGCCGAGCCGAGTGTACGAGCGCCGCACCACTGCGGTAAGGAATCCTAATTCTTTTTAGTTAGATATATCAAGAAATTATTTTATGCACGCAAGTGTAAATTTCGTACGAGCATCATAGTCAAGCACATAAAAGTGTTGTGGTAGGAAAAGATCGCGAAATTAGTTGTAGGGTAAATCCTTTTCCCAAGACCCTAATAGCCAGATCACATATGCTAGCGTTAGATATGAAACCTTACACGTTTACGCAAGTGTGAGAATTTATCTAAGTTAGGGCGTGAACGTCCCTTATAGTCGACCACAAGAAAACCAAGGGTCGCTCAGTAGTACACTTAAGAGAAGTCTCAAGCAGGGTAGCATTAGACCAAAAATGGTCAGTAAGCACACATAAGTCTTCTCGTGCTAGGTAGAGTCGCACTACCTTTCTCTTGGGGCATATGAAATCCCACGAGTTGTAGAGTCTCGGGAGTTGACTCCCCTTTGAGACAGTTTGTGGATTCGAGACCGTTTCCGCGTGACACCAGAACAATTGAGTTTGTCAGATGGTCTCGGGTCGTCAGATTTCAGTTGCGCGTTAGGAGCTACTCTGCCTGAAGTCTTTAAATAGAAGTACAGGATAGAAGTCACCTAGAACCCAAGCGTAGACCTGACGTGAGACAGTGCACTACATAGTGAACGCCGGGGCTTGGGTAGTTGTATTGAAGGTTCATGAATGTAGAATGAGTAGGTATGTTGACCAGGAAGCATTGTAAACGCATGCATACCATCTAGCATAAAGGTTTTAAGAACAAAACTATTTTTCAAAGAGCATACATTCATCATTTAAGAAAAAAATTTTATTGTCACTAGGAGGAGTTATTTTTCCTTACTCTGACCCCTCGTGGGTAATGTTTTTACAGCTGACCCAGGTGGGAAACTATGCCTAGAATGAGCATCCTTGCGGTGTCATTTTGTAGTTGTTTCTCCCTTTTCAGTTCTCTTCCTTTCAGTATACACTTGTAACATTGGATATTGTATTTGGTTAATGTTTGTAATATCATGTATCAGACTTGTTATGTTACTTCAGGTTTACAGTACTTACATCTTAATTCATGTTTAGTGGCTCTGTGAATCCAGTTTTTCATGTATGTGGCTACCCTTAGTTTACTTTCTTAGCTTTTGTTGTAAGTTTTTAAATTCTTAGTAGTTACTTCTTTTACCTGTTGTATACTAGTTTTGATACTGTTTCCTAGTTCTCTTTATATCGCTGACCCGGTCGGATGGCTGATTATTGTAAAACTGGGAAGGGGTGTTACAAATTGGTATCAGAGGAAGGTTTAGGATCCCTGGACCCAAGAAAGATTTCACAGAGCCATAGAAATGTGTAAGAGTAAACTCTTGTTAGTAGAGTATTTAAGTTGCGTTTAAGCCCTAGTGTTCGCAAGTGTACGAAATAAAATGCTAAACCAGATTTCTCAGATGCATGATAAATAAAAATGTTTCTTTTATATGTTCTATCAGGCACCACGAGTCAATGAACCGGGTGAATCATCACGTCAGGACCCTGTTCCTAACGCGACCATGGGAGACGCTGCCGTATCACAGGTACCACCAGTTCCAGCAGCTCCAGAGGGCACTGACATAGCGTCTCAGATTGCCAAAGCGGTCACTGCTGCCTTGATGGAGTTTCAGAGAGGACTGACTGCAGGGTTTCCAGCTCCAGTTCAAGTACCAGCCCCTGCACCAGCTCCTGCACCAGCTCCTGCGCCAGCACCCGTGGAGATGACCCTGGAACGCTATTTGAGGAACTTTAGAGAGCTTCAACCTTCGAACTACAGTGGGGATGAGACCCCGATAGACACAGACGATTGGATAGCAAACACCAGAGACCTGTTGAACGTAATGGAGTGTCCGGAGAACAAGAAGGTTCCTCTGACAGTCTTCCTCCTCCGAGGTGAGGCAAAGGTCTGGTGGGACTAGTACCGGGCAGATGATCCAACAATTAAGTTGTTACGAAAATTTCCTATTATGTTAGGAAGTGATACGTTCATTTTAAATAGTATGACCATGCTTTCGACAAGGTCGTATGTCGGACATGTTTACGTGAGGCGAGTTTTCAAGAGCCCTTGCAAATTGGTTCATGCCTCATTCCGCACGACGAGGTCTCCAGGAGAAATATCTTAGGCTTTTCCAGGGGGACAAGACCGTTTCTGAGTACGAGCGAGAGCTTACCCATCTGGCTCGATATGCGGGCGTGATGCAGGGAGATCAGGCTGAGAAGTGCAGCCGTTTTGTGGATGTCTTGTGTGACTCGTTGATGCAGTCGTTGATGACTATGGTCAACGCTGACTACAGGAGCTTAGTGGATACGACTCGCAGGCTGGAGGCTGATCAACAGAAGGTTCAGAAGCGAAGTAGTTTCCATACGAAGCGGTCTCAGGATTCGCATCAGCCGCAACAGAGCAGGAATGACCAAGGGAAGAACTGGAACAAGAAGCAGAAGCCTGATGCTAAGAAGAGTGGTCAGTCTGGAGACAGAAGCAAGGACTACCCCCCTTATCCCAAGTGTCAGCATCGCCATCCAGGAGAGTGTTTGGCCAGCGCATGCGTGTGTTACAAGTGTAGTCAACCTGGATACAGCTCGCTACTGTCAGGAAGTTGGTGCGAATCAGGTAATCAAAGTCTTGTTGTGTTCATTACATTTATGTAATTACTGTAGATGACAAATGTAATTTGTTCCTGCAGTTGAAGTATGAGGTTGGTGGCTCAAGCAGAGCAGACAAGGGCAAAGCGTTGATGATCACTGATGGGAGACCACAACAGGGTCGAGATTTAGTGCAGCCCAGAGCGTATGGGCTTGATCAGCAGGAGACAAAGGATCAGGAGGATGTAGTGACTGGTAAGTGTTTAATTTGTTTAACAAGTTTATTTAATCCTCCGTAGTGACACTCTCTTCATCTTTTGTAAATCATTCATGTAGGCATCCTTATGATTCGTAATTTACCGTCCAAAATTCTGTTTGATACGGGCGCCTCGCACTCGTTCATCGCAGAATCTCTAGTGCGTAAGCTGAATTTAGAAGTCTTTCTAGAGACAGTACCGTTGGAAGTCATGATGCCGAATGGATCCCTTCTGCAGACCAGAGATAAGTGTAGGGTACCGGTGCAGTTTGGTGATACCGAGATTATCGTGGAAGCTTTGCAGCTACCTATTGCAGGATTCGACCTGATCTTTGGAATGGACTGGCTTTCGGCAGTCAACGCCATGATTGACTGTAGGGCGAAGCAGATACAGTTTGAGGGCCCCAACCAGACTGCGTTCATCAGTATTACGAAGGTTTCACAACCCTTACTGATGCACCTTCTAGCTTGGACTGCGGAGATGATCATCTTCACTACTCACTTCAAGCCCTGAAAAGAAAACGCAGTCTGGTTGGGACCGACGACAGTCTCAGAGGTTCGCAGCTTTTTGGGTCTAGCTGGTTACTACAGGAGATTCATCAAGGATTTCTCAAAGATAGTCTTACCACTGACTTCCCTCACCAGGAAGGATAAGGGCTTGGTTTGGACAGTTGAGTGCGAGTTGGCTTTTGAGGACTTAAAGGACGGGTTGATGACCGCACCGATCTTGAGTTTACCTTCAAGGCCTGGCGGGTTTCAGATTTATAGCGATGCGTCAGGTCAGGGTTTTGGCTGTGTTCTCATGCAGCATGGAAAGGTCGTAGCCTATGCCTCGAGACAGTTAAAGGTGCATGAGAGGAACTATCCCGTGCATGACTTGGAGCTTGCAGCAGTCATACATGCTTTGAAGATATGGAGGCACTATCTCTATGGAGTGTGTTGCGAGATCTTTACTGATCATAAGAGCCTCAAGTATATCTTTGATCAGCGGGAGCTCAATTTGAGGCAGCGCAGATGGTTAGAGTTTCTATCGGACTACGACGTAGACATTCAGTACCATCCAGGAAAGGCGAACATTGTAGTCGACGCCCTTAGGCGGAAAGATTCGTGTTTTTCCCTTCACACTCAGCAGAAGGAATTGGTGCGGGAACTGGAGAGACTGGACATCATCGTTGTGTCACGTTGTAGTTTTGGTAATGCAAGGTTGAGTTTGATGGAGATTACATGCGACATTAAGGATAAAATCAGGACAGCTCTATCCTTGGATCCAAAGATGACAGAGATTTGGATCTCAGCGCAGACGGGTAAGAAGGAGAGATTCACTATTCAGGATGATTTATTATTGCATGATGGCAGGGTGTGTAGCCCCGATGTTAGCCACCTTCGTGAGGACATTCTGTTTGAGGCTCATAATTCCAGATATTCTATACATCCGGGTAGCACGAAGATGTATGTAGATCTTAAGAAGGTAGTGTGGTGGCCAGGCTTGAAAAGTGATGTTATTGATTATGTAGGGAAGTGCGAGACTTGCATGCTAGTTAAGGCTGAGTGTCAAAGGCCTTGAGGCAAGTTGCAGTCACTTCCCATTCCCGAGTGGACTTTTGAAGATATATCCATGGACTTCACCCATTGTCTTCCAAAATCGCAGAGTGGGAAGATTCCTTATAGGTTATAGTGGATCGGCTCTCTAAGGTTGCCCACTTCATTCCTCTTAAGAAGACGGACCAAGGTCTGAAACTGGCACAGTTATACATAGACGAGATTGTTCGACTTCACGGTGTTCTCAAGACTATTATTTCAGACCGAGATGACAGGTTTACCTCCAGGGAGTAGAGATACGTTCAAGAGCGGTTGGGCACCAAGTTACATTTCAGCACCACTTTCCATCCCCAGACAGATGGGCAGACTGAGCGCACAAATAAGACTTTGGAAGATTTGCTACGGATGTGCATACTGGACTTTGGAGGGAAGTGGGAGAAATATGTCACATTTGTGGAGTTCTCCTACAATAACAATTTTTAAACGAGTATTGGGGTGGCGCCGTTCGAGGCCCTCTATGGTAGACATTGTCGGACACCGTTGTGTTGGGCTGAAAGTGAAGAAAGATCTACTATCAGGGAATCATGGATTGATAAGACCACTGATATGATCAAACTCATTCAAGAGCGTATGAAGACAGCTCAGGATCGTCAGGCCAAGTATAATAATCAGAAGCACATGTCAGTAGAGTTCAATGTTGGAGACTACGTTTATCTGAAGGTCAGACCGGTCAGAGGAGTCTCTAGAATAAAGCGGATGAAGAAACTGAGCCCCAGATTCGTTGGTCCTTTTGAGGTACTGGAAAGAGTTGGTGAGATTGCATATAGGTTGGCCTTACCTGAGAAAATGAGTAGTGTACATGATGTATTCCACGTCTCCTATCTAAGGAGAGCAGTCAGAGATTCCAATCAGATCATCAGTACCGATGAAGCACCAATCGAGACAGATCTTGGTATTGGGGTTAGACCAGTCAGAATCGTGGATTCAAAGATATAGAAGCTCAGGAATAGAGAGATTCGCATGGTTAAAGTCCTTTGGATGAACTGTGGCCGTCCAGAGTATACTTGGGAGCGAGAGGATGAGCTTAAGAGCACTGCAGACTATACTTTCCTCTTTGATTCAGGTATGGTTACAATTTTCGAGTACGAAAATTTTTGTTAAGAGGGGAGATTTGTAACATCTGTAATCTGACGCGAAATTTATTTAAATTGTAGGGTCGAGTCGCGACGGATTTTGATCGAGCCAGCGCGTCGTTGAGGTAGAATGTCAGTAAGATTTTAAATCACATTTGTAAATTAGTAATTTATATCAGTCGTAAAGACATGTGACGTTTTCTATTTTAAATTTGTGACGTGAAACACATTTTGGGGTGCCAATAGCAAGTCTCACCACCCTCTCCTCATGCGGTTATTATCAAAAACCCTTGCCCGAAAGTTTTATAACCCGTACGCCTCTTTCTCACGGAAGAAAACCGCAGCCCCCCCCCCCCCCCCGTGCTTTCTGTCTCCCGCAAGCGTCGATCGGCCCGCATCCCGCTGCTTTCCGCCGCCCGATCCCCCTTCATTTCTCATCGTAAGCTCTTCTTCCTTCCTCAACGGGCGTCGGTGAGTGCTCTTCTTCCTTCTTTGGTCGTGGAAGAACCGGTTTCAACCCGAACCAGTGGAATCAAGAGTGTTGAAGTTCGTTTTGGTTTCGGTGAGTTTTGTTTCTCTCTAGCAGGTCTCACCCCCCTCTCCTCATGCGGTTATTATCAAAAACCCTTGCCCGAAAGTTTTATAACCCGTACGCCTCTTTCTCACGGGAGAAAACCGCAGCCGCACCCCCCCCCCCCCGTGCTTTCTGTCTCCCGCAAGCGTCGATCGGCCCGCATCCCGCTGCTTTCCGCCGCCCGATCCCCCTCCATTTCTCATCGTAAGCTCTTCTTCCTTCCTCAACGGGCGTCGGTGAGTGCTCTCCTTCCTTCTTTGGTCGTGGAAGAACCGGTTTCAACCCGAACCAGTGGAATCAAGAGTGTTGAAGTTCGTTTTGGTTTCGGTGAGTTTTGTTTCTCTCTAGTCTCCATTTCTTCGTGGAAATCCTTCTAGTTGGAGGTTTATTCTATACTAATCTCTCATTTTTTTTCCTATTGCCCTAGTTAGGGTTTGGAATTCGTTATCCACCGCGAACGTGGAATTGGTTGTGAGTCTTACTCACTCCCACGAAGAGGTACTACACTTTGATGGATCCTCTTTTGTTTACCCTAGCCGTTTGTGAGAAATTTCCATCGAAAACCCTAAGGGGAAGAATAAGTTTTTTTTAGGTGTTGCTTAGATTGCAGATTTTTGGTGGCCTCGAGGCAAGGCTTCGGAAGTCCGCAGTAGTCAGATATCATTTGGAAGAGAAAATGTCGTTGCGCCGAGTGTACGAGCGCCGCACCACTGCGGTAAGGAATCCTAATTCTTTTTAGTTAGATATATCAAGAAATTATTTTATGCACGCGTGTAAATTTCGTACGAGCATCATAGTCAAGCACATAAAAGTGTTGTGGTAGGAAAAGGTCGCGGAATTAGTTGTAGGGTAAATCCTTTTCCCAAGACCCTAACAGCCAGATCACATATGCTAGCGTTAGGTACGAAACCTTACATGTTTACGCAAGTGTGAGAATTTATCTAAGTCAGGGCGTGAACGTCCCTTCAAGTCGACCACAAGAAAAGCAAGGGTCGCTCAGTAGTACACTTAAGAGAAGTCTCAAGCAGGGTAACATTAGACCAAAAAGGGTCAGTATGCACACATAAGTCTTCTCGTGCTAGGTAGAGGCGCACTACCTTTCTCTTGGGGCATATGAAATCCCATGAGTTGTAGAGTCTCGGAAGTTGACTCCCCTTTGAGACAGTTTGTGGATTCGAGACCGTGTCCGCGCGACACCAGAACAATTGAGTTCGTCAGATGATCTCGGGTCGTCAGATTTCAGTTGCGCGTTAGGTGCTACTCTGCCTGGAGTCTTGAAAGTAGAAGTACAAGATAGAAGCCACCTAGAACCCAAGCATAGACCTGATGTGAGACAGTACACTAGATAGTGAACGTCGGGGCTTGGGTAGTTGTATTGAAGGTTCATGAATGTAGAATGAGTATGTCTGTTGACAAGGAAGCATTGCAAACGCATACATACCATCTAGTATAAAGGTTTTAAGAACAAAACTATTTTTCAAAGAGCATACATTCATCATTTAAGGAAAAGTTTTTAGTGTCACTAGGAGTTGTTATTTTTCCTAACTCTGACCTCTCGTGAGCAATGTTTTTACAGGTGACCCAGGTGAGAAACTACGCCTAGGATGAGCATCCTTGCGGTGTCATTTTGTAGTTGTTTTTCCCTTTTCAGTTCTCTTCCTTTCAGTATACACTTGTAACCTTGGATATAGTATTTGGTTAATGTTTGTAATATCATGTATCAGACTTGTTATGTTACTTCAGGTTTACAGTACTTCCATCTTAATTCATGTTTAGTGGCTCTGTGAATCCAGTTTTTCAGGCATGTGGTTACCCTTAGTTTACTTTCTTAGCTTCCGTTGTAAGTTTTTAAATTCTTAGTAGTTACTTCTTTTACCTATTTTATACTAGTTTTGATATTGTTTTCTAGTTCTCTTTATATCGCTGACCCGGTCGGATGACTGATTATTGTAAAACTGGGAATGAGTGTTACACAAAGAGTACGAAGTAAAACACAAAATACAACCTTTTTATTCCATATTAGTTGTATTACAAAGTAGATACATAGATATATTGGTAAAGGTGCTTAATCTATGTGATTACAAAAAGCACAGTTCCAGTCTTCACATGTTTCCCTATGTTTTTTTGAGCTTCTATCCCAATAAATATTTTAAGCCATACTTTTGCACGTTCTTCTGCTAGCTTTTGTTTTTCCTCAGCAGTCAGGGGAGCCCTCTTTAGCGCACTTGGCAATGTTACGATTTCCTAAAATGGTAATCTACGACAGATTAGTCAAAAAATATGACTGTGAGGAAGTACCTCTTGAATTGTTATACATACAAACAAGGTGAATTGATAGCAATATGCATACAATTATTTGAAGTAATCATATTTTATGCATTCTCTAATGTTTTTCAAATTTCCTCATTCCGCTTGTTTCTCTTTTTCAATCAAAATCGTACTTCAATCTCCTTCAGATCTTAGATTTCATTCAGATTTCCAGAATATTTACTCATTTTTTTAATTACATAGCTAAGAAAATGTTAAGGGATTCATTATATTATTGGGCCCACCACTCATGGGATTATCAACTTGTAGACAAACCCCCAACTCGGGAAAAATCCGTAGGTAAACCCCCTACAAGATTCCCCTTAACATTTTTGATTTATATCTTATTATGCATCTTTTTTCTTTACCTATTGCGGTCAACAATATTTAATACACTCTCTCATTCTTATTCATGCAAAAAAATGTGATTTGAAATAATAATTCCCCTCAAAATATATATCGCTTTTATTTGTCCTCCATGTTTAATTTCATAGCGATATTCAAATATTGGTGATTTTCAAAATCATAAAGATAAGCTCAGACAATAAATTGAAATTTTTGTCAAAAACAGTATGCAGGAACTATTTAAAATACTTGAACAATAGAACATAATTCAAGAGATAAAAACTCATCGTAGCTTTTTCTCATTCCTTTATTCCTTTATCTACCTCAGGCTCATCACTGTAGCATAATTTTGATGTCATATTAAATGGAGAAGAGGGAGGAGATGAAGCCCCATGTTTATGAGAAGTTTAATAGCCAGCCAAATAAAAGGACACCATTCAAAACACACCCTTAATTTTAGTTTCCACTGATACAGTAACAAAATAAAAGCAAGATATCATAGAGTGGGAGGGGAAAATTTTTTGGTACGCACCACGTAGGAAGCTCCGGTGCACATTTAAATAACTCTTATGTCGCTAGGACCCACCTTTTTTCGATGTTGAAACTTTCCCTCACTCTTTCCCTCTTTCCCCTCCCTCCGGTCGCCATTACTAGCTGGTGGAGACCAGCCCCGATCAGGTCGACGCAACGACGCAAAAGTGTTTGACACCGCACCCGACCGGACCTTTATCGGCCCTGAATTTACATGTTTTATTTGTGTTTTGTGTTGTTTTGTGTTGTAATTTGCGTGATATATATATATATATATATATATAATTACATAAATATATATATATATGTGTGTGTGTGTGCTGAATGAGTGTGAGTATATATATATATAAGAATATAAAAAATATATATATAAGAATATAAATATATATATATATGATAAGAATATAAATATATATGTATATGATAAGAATATAAATATATATATATATGATAAGAATATAAATATATATATATATATGATAAGAATATAAATATATATATATATATATAATAGCTAAAGCAGCCCGTGCAAATGATCAACATTCCCCGGATCAGTTCCCTCACAGGCGACCCGTGCAACTGTAATCTTCCGCAACTAGGGTGTGAATGCGATCCGTCTCCGACATTGGCACATTCACGCGCCTCCTCCCCGACGGTTTCGACTCCACGTCCAAGATCGCTGCCACGATCGCTGCCACGCGCCACGATTTCTTCCTCCGGCAGCTTCAGTTTCCGCCATGGTCGCCCCTTTTGAAGATTCAGCCGGTTATGTATTTTTTTGGGCTTTCATTTGTTTTTTTCATTACCCTAAAAAGGGGAAGTTGGTGTAACTTTTGAGTAGTGATTGATGAACGATGAAATTGAAAATGCTGTGAATGTGTTTCCGTTGGAGGTTGTTGTGTGCTTCCTGTTAGAAATTAGGCGTGATTAAAAGCTCTGTGTGAGAGCTGTAGGTGTTAGGCGTGTGATGAATGTTGTTGCTCCTGTTTGATAGTTGTAGGGATGTAGCGGTGTTGTTGAAGATGATGAACAATGAATGTTACTGTTTCGTTTTAATTAATTGGTTTGATTCCCGGTGATATTGACTGTTGGATTTCCTGAGGTGACTTGTATCTGTTTCGAGTACTGTTGTTGAGAGATAGAACTTAGGATTAATTTTAGGTCTTAGTTTAGTTCTCGTGGATCCACCATGAGTGTTCGAGATTTCGTGGAACCACTTTGAGTGTGAAGAGCGTGTGAATCATAGGTTGTTAGTTTGTTGTCTCTTTACTTTGTTGAGTGATTCCGTGGAACCACCTTGTGTGAGGGAGCGATTTAATTCCTTGGTGCCCGTGTGCAATAGCGGCCGACCTCGGAGCGGGAAATCGAAGATGACGAGGAGTTCCTCGCGTGATCGCCATCGACTTCGAATACGGAAAGACGCTTCTTTCCGTGGGTAATTGTTTCTATCTTCTCCTTTGTGTGTGTCTCTATATTTTCTCGTAGATAATATACTCATTGTTAGGTTTTCGCCCGAGTTTTGTCAACGAACGCTACGCTGAAAACTCCAAACGGAAACGTAATTGGAGTTCACGATTTCCGTTTTGCTACGACAAGGGGAACGGAACGAAAGTTGCGAGCTTCCTTCCTGGATTTAGAAAATTGAACAATTTTAAAGAAATTTTAATTTTTAAACAAAATAGCGATTTTGTGCTTTACAAATAATTTAGTTGCTTCACTTCTTAAAGTTCGTGCAAATTTCGCTCAAATTTCGTTGCGCAAAGTTCATCGAACATTGCATGCATCAGGGTTTCCTAGAAAAAGACGACAGGCGCGCAAACCTCATGCCCCGTCCTGCATCACTAGCTTTTGTAGCCCAAGCAACTCATCCTTGCCCTTGTCTCTGTCCCCTTAATCGACGTCGACCGCCATTGTTCGGTTTTTAGCTCCAGAAGCAGCTCCTCCCTTGTCTCACTCCCCTCCCTCGGCACCGACCACCATTATTAGGTGTTTAGCTCTAGAAGCAGCTCAATCTTTCCCTTGTCGCCTCCTCCCGATAGGAAAACCTAACGTTTTCTCAGCTCAGGTTTCCCAAGCAGTTGTTTTTTGGATTCTCCTTCTCATCCTTCAGCTGCAGTAGATGTTCTCCCATTGCTCCCATTGTACTCCCTCTTGAGCTATAAAAAATCAGAATCAATCCCGAAAAAATCATGCACAAGGCATACGAGAAACCAGTAGTTGATAGTTTTGGCAATGTGAGTCATTAATCTTCCTTCTCTTTTGATGATCTACCTTCATTCAAGTTTAGGAGTAAAAAACTGTAATATAGTGTTTTTTGTGTACTACAGTTGTAATATTACTTAAGTACTGTTAATTTTTATGTTACAACTGGAATTTTTTTGTTACAACTGGAATTGTATCAAGGTGCACTATCACTTACAACTATTATTCTGTTTCTGATTGACAGAAAAGAACAGTAGCATTCCCAATTGTACACAGTGAGGAGGAAGCATATGCTATATACTACGACTATGCCCATAAAACTGGATTTAGTTTGCGGAAGTAGCATATTATTTATTGGACACATACAAGGATTATTAAGGGCAGAGGGTATAGTTGCGCAAAAGCTGGTCTAAAAAAATTCAAAACTGGTGATTGACGAACAAAAAAAGTACCGTAAATTGGATAATCGCACAGACTGTTTAACCTGCATATACTGCAATGCTCACGAAGAAGATAAGAATTGGGAGGTTATGAAGTTTGTCGAGAAGATAAGATTTAGTTTGCGGAAGTATCATATTATTTATTGGACTCATACAAGGATTATTAAGGGCAGAGGGTATAATTGCGCAAAAGCTGGTCTAAAATTTTCAAAACTGGTGATTGACAAAAAAAAAGTACCGTAAATTGGATAATCGTGCAGACTGTTTAGTCTGCATGTACTTCAATGCTCACGAAGAAGATAAGAATTGGGAGGTTACGAAGTTCGTCGAGAATCATAATCACTTGCATCAAAAAATTAAAATCATTTGCTGAGGTCTCATCGGAGTATATCTAATGTCCAAGCTAGCCTTCTGAAGAATATGACCGATGTGGGTATTAGAACAACCAATGCATATAATTTTCTAGCAGATGAAGTTGGTGGTGTTGAAAATATGGGGTTTTATAAAACTGATGCTAATAATTTTGTCCAACATGAAAGAAAAGCTCTAATAGACAGTGGAGATGTCATAAGCTTGTCAAAAATATTGCAGGAACGACACACCGAGGACAATATGTTTTTTTTATATCCAAACTAATGAAATGAATAGGCTGACAAGTTTTCTTTGGATCGACGATGTAGTAAAATTGATTATGATTATTTCAATATGTTATAATGTTTGATACAACATATCGATTAAACAAATACAATTTGGCATGTGTACCCTTTATTGTTGTTAACCGCAATTAACAAAATATTTTTGTAGGTGGGGATTTCATAACACTGGAGACCATTGAATCTTTTTGATGGGTGTTGGAGACTTTCTTGAGGTTTGTTGATGGAAAACAACTCATCACCATATTTACGGATCAAGACCAAGCAATGGTCGTCATCGAGAAAACTTTTCGTGATAGTCAGCATCAGTTGTCTCAATGGCACATCTCAAAGAAAGCACCGTCAAAGGTACCTACTTTTAAATAAAGATATTTGAACTCTTTTCAACCATTGCACGAGTAAATGTGATTCTAAGATTGAATTTGAAAAGTGTTGGAATGATATGGTAACAAGAGGAAACTTGGACGATAGCAGATGGTTGTGCGACTTATATAAGGTTAGAATGAAATGATCGACCGCTTTCAATAAAGAATGTTTAGATCTTGGCATATTATCGACACAAAGAAGTGAATCAACCAATAAAGTTTTGCAAGGTTGTTCTAAAGCAACCAGTTCACAGCTTTAATATTTTCTTGGGAAGGATAAATTGACCTCAAGTTGGCGTCGATCCGAACAAGATGAAGACTTTCGATGCAAACATGCCAGTATAACTCTAAAATTTAAGAATTGCCTACCATTCAAACAAATTTCGAAGATTTACACTCGAAAGAGTTTTTTTCAAAGTTGAGCAAGCATATATGGACGGTGTTATTATTGTATGTGTTGTAGATGAATTAAGAATAAGTAATAATCGTACTTTATATGTTACACAACATTGTGACGGAGCTGATGATGTTAAACAATGATTCGTAACAGTTAATTCAACCAATTATGATGTTGATTGTTCGTGTAGAGGTTTTCAAACAAAGGGAATACTATACAAACATATATTAAAGGTGTATAATCTGAAAAATGTTAAGCAGATTGCTGGTAAATACATACTCAGTAGATTCAATCTAAGGCGAAGAAGGGTGTGTATCTTTTCAAAACTGCAAGTCGGAATGACTTTGATTCTAATTTAGTCTTCAGAAATCCTATGATGTGATTTACTTATGACCTCGCCCATCGAGTAGAAGATTGCAAGATTGTCAAAGAGTATGTACTAAGTGTCATGAATGAAATTGCTAAGAAGACAGAAGACATGCTAGATGATAAGAAGATGAAAAGGTATGATTGATGAGAATGAAAAAGACAATAGAATGGTTCGGGATCCACCGACAATGTGATGTAAGGAGCTCTCAAACAACTGGCCTAAGATTCATTGGGTTAAACCAACGAAGAGGAAAAGTAAGATTCTTGTATTATTATTTTTTTAGTATTAATTTTTGCATTTCTTTGTTTGTCTAACAATTAGTAATACTCTTGTACATGTTCCTTTTTTCTAGAGTGCAAAGATGATTCAAAGGGAAAAGCATTTATTGTGGATACCGTCAAGACAAAACTCAAAAAGTACAACTTCATAAAAATTGTCTCTTGAGATAGACTCGACTCCAGTTGATACGGTTCATTCATGTCTGAACCTAAACGACGAAATCTTTGCGGATGATATAGGTTTCAATTTTTCTACAATTCCAAATGTGTTTAAATGGTGAATGTTAGCATGTCTAAGCACTACGTACTATGTAATGAGAATAATGTTGTTGTGGTGTATGCATGGCGGATGTACTATGTAATGAGAATCTGCAATTCCAGATGTGTTTAAATTGGCAGATGTTTGATTATTTCTTTTTTATAAGACTCAATAATCTTTTGATATCATTTGCCAGACAAGAAGCTATCAGAACATTCAAAATTGTTCAGACTCAATAATCTTTATCCGGTTACATGATGAGCCTTATTCACTAAGTTTTTTAAGGGAGAAGTAATTATGGGAAAGAACACCAAAACACATCTAGAATGAAGCTAGCAGAACATCAGATCTTTTTAAAGGAGAATGAAGCTAGCAGAACATCAAATCTTCTTTTTAAGAAAGCATGATGCATGCATAACCGCATACATAAGAAGCAATGTTAAGTAAGCTTGCGAAGAAATTTCATTACAGTGTGATTGGAAGATAAACAAGAAATTAATCATTTCATCTTCCTCTTTTTCTTTGAGGCCGTTTAGACCATACACATAAGCATCTATATGTGTGCCGCACACCCACCCGGACTTATAAGATATTGATAAGACTCGATAAAGAAATAAAAAATTTCATCTTTCGATAACAATCGTGTCCCTGCAAAAAAAAGTTTTAAATATTTACAATACAAAAAATACTAAACAAAACCCAACTACATACCCATTAGCAGGGGCGGACCCATGTTTGGGCACACCTGGGCACGTGCCCGGGTCAAAATAATCGCGATTTGCTACAGGCGGGTTGTATTTCACGATTTTGTTCTCTGATACAGGGTAGAATAGACAGTGGTTTATACATAAACTGCTGTCTATTCTAGGGTTTGTATATAAAGTTATAGACCGCAAGTTGAATGCTTCCCTCTTCAGGCTTCCCTGTTCCCTGTTCACAGTCTTCGACTCTTTGGGAAGAAACAACAGTTGTTCTCCATTTCATTTTGGATTCCTCTCCTCATGGTCTCATGGACGGTGGACCTCATTTCTTGAGTCCTGTTCAGTGTACACAGTCTTCAGGAAGAACTGAAGTCTGAAAAAGCTGCATGCCTGCCCTAACTAAGGTAGATATTTTGGCTTCCTCATCTCCTGAGCCCTGATACCTGACTTCTGAAATTTGTTCCAGAATCTGACATCTGAAATCTGCACTAAGGAAGAACTGAAGAAGCCAGCTTAAAGGGCATCGTTGTTATCATTTTTTGTCATTGTTGATTGTTGTAATTGATCAGACAATCTCACATTCTAATTTCTAAGGAGAGGTATTCTTCGTACAATTCTTTTTATTTAATTTAAAAGAATAGAGCATTGTTTCTTGTTTGCTTATGAATTTCATTTAATAGGGATTCAATTGTTCTTGTGAGTTAAGATGGATAAGTTTTTGTCAAAATCAGTACCAAAAAACTTGAAGTGTAAGAGGGCTTGAATTGAGTTTAACTTAAGGAACTTACCCACAGATCCAGGTTTGCGGCAACCGATATCAAGTTATGAAGTCAATGTTCAAGATTGTATGATAAGATATTACTTACAAAATGGGTCATGTCAACCACATTTAGCTCAATTTTCACAAACTGTAATGGGACAAAAAGCTCGAAGATTTAATAAAGAATGGTTCAGTGAATTTAGGGGTTGGTTGGAGTATAGCGAAGCTAAAGATGCAGGATTTTGTTTGTATTGTTATGTCTTTCCCTATAATAGTTGTGATCTAACGTTTATAAATCGTGGATTTAGATATTAGAAAGATAAAGCTATACTTGAAAAATATGTTGGAAAATACAACAGGGCACATAATGAATCCAAAAGGAAGTGTGATAATTTGATGGATCAAAAACAAAGTATTCGGAATGCATTTGCTAGACAGGAAGAAACACAAATTTTAGCATATTGTGCTCGCTTATGTGCATCCATTAACTGTATTTGTTTTCTTTTATGTCAAGGATTATCTTTTCGTGGGCATGATGAGTCAAACGATTCACTAAATAGATGAAACTTTCTAGAATTACTAGATTTGTTTGCATAAAATAATGATGATGTTAAAGCGGTTGTGAGAGAAAATGCTCCAACTAACTGTCAACTAATAGCACCAAAGATTCAGAAAGAAATAGTTGCAGCAATTGCAAGTGAAACAACAAAAACAATTATTACAGAGATTGGATAAGAGTGTTTTGTCATTTTAGTTGATGAATCCTGTGATATTTCAACTAAAGAGCAAATGGCAATTGTTTTATGGTATATTGATACAAAATAGGCTATTGTTGAACGACTTCTTGGTTTTGTTCATGTACTAGATACTACTGCATTTTCATTAAAAGGAGCTATTGATCAACTGTTTATGAAGCACACACTTAGTTTCTCAAAATTACGTGATCAAGGTTATGATGGGGCAAGCAACATGAATGGAGAGTTTAGAGGTCTTAAGACATGGATTATGCTAGAAAATGCGTCTGTATTTTATATTCATTGTTTTACTCACCAGCTGCAGTTAATATTGGTTGTTGTTGCAGAAGGTCATTCTCAAGTAGCTGAGCTATTTTTCTTCATTAACAATGAATTGAATATTGTGGGAGGCGCTTGTAAACGTCGCAAAAATCTCAGAGCAGCAGAAATTGATAGAGTTGCTCGAGAATTTGGCTGTGACGAACTAGAAACAGGTTGGGGAGTAAATCAACCATTGAAGATTAAAAGGGCTGGAGACACGCGATGGAGTTCCCATTGTTGAATTTTAACAGAAAGTTCTCATCTATTGTAGAGGTTCTAGAATTTATTGTGGTGGATGGAGGGGATAGAAATCAAAGAGGGGCAGCAACCAATATTATCAAAAGTATATTAACTTTTGAATTCGTATTTATTCTACATTTAATGAAAGATATTTTGTCAAAAACAAATGAGTTGTCACAAGCACTGCAGAGAAAAGATCAAGATATTATTAATGCAATGAATTTTGTGCAATTGTCGAAACAATTGTTAATCAATTTGCGAAATATTGAACATCAATGGGAGTCATTTTTACATGAAGTGAAAACTTTTTGTGGTAAACATGTTATTGAAGTTTCTAATATGGATAGAAAGTACATTCAAGCTGGAAGATCAAGAAGAAATGCAAGAGATGTCACAAATTTTCATCATTATCGTGTTGAGATTTTTAATACAGTAATCGATTAGATATTAAGTGAGCTGAATGATCGTTTTAACGAAGTAAACACTGAGCTACTTTTTTGCATTTCGTGTCTTGATCCAGCCAATCAATTTGTTAGATTTGATAAGCAAAAATTGATTCGTCTTGCAAAGCTCTACCTGTACAACCCCGTATTCGCGGAATGGGGTCCCTCCAGCAGGCGCGGGCCGAGCTCTCCCCAGGCCGCCGAGCTCGCCCCAGGCCGCCGAGCTCGCCCCAGGCCGCCGAGCTCGCCCCAGGCCGCCGAGCTCGCCCCAGGCCGCCGAGCTCGCCCCTAGTCGTCTACTCTCCCCAGGCCGCCGAGCTCAAGCAAGGTCGCCAAGCTCGCCCCTAGCCGCCGACTCGCCCGGCCTCAGCTCGCCTTGTCGCCTGCTCGCCCGGCTCGAGGGGCTGCCCCTGGTGGACTGCATTTAGCTGTTTAGAACAGTGGGATTTGGCTGTTGGCAGACCAATTTAGGGGCATTTCAGTAATTTCAGAGCAGCGGAGGTTGGTTATTGGCAGGTCATTCCCAGAAAACTATAAATACACCCTTGAGGGTGCCTTGGAGGGCATGACTTCTTCATCACTTCAATCCCCTTGCTTTCATCCTCCAAGACACCTAGCTCAGCATTGGCTAGGGAGGGGGAGATCTCAAAGGTCTTTCGGTGTGAGGTGGGACCTCCACGCTAGAGTCGAGGGTCTGTTCCTAGCTTCTTGAGCCTTTGGCCTGTGACGTTCTCCTGAGTGTAGTAGGTGCGAGGTCACCCCTTTCTTGGGACCCCGAACTCCACGAGAGACCAAGTTTTTGATTTCAACATTTTGGTGCGATGAGCATGGAGAGTGACCAGCACAGAAGATCTCGAGAGAATGTCATGGTCGGAGATCAGGGAGAGAGTGATGATCTCGGCGAGCTCCCCAACCCGTCACCCTTCGTAGGAAGGGAGGAGTTCATGGCGTCCATCCAAGGCATCATGGAGATGCTGCGAAGTATTGCCCATCGGGCTGACAGCTCAACCCCCACCACTCCAGGGACTGGCTCCCGGGGGTCTCGGTGAGCTGACCCAGAGTGGTCTCGACGAGCTGCCTCCCAGGGGCATAGGCGAGATGACCACGGCAAGGGGAGAAGGAAGTGCACCAGAAAGAAGGACTGGGAAGGAAAGAATGGGAGAGGGGGTCGAGCGAGACCTCCCCGACCGGGAGCTGTTCCCCAGCCCGGCGAGTGCTCGCCTCCCAGGCGACCAAGTCGCGCGAGTAGAGCTCGAGAGACCACCAATGAGGGGGTCACCCTTCAGC
This sequence comes from Platanthera zijinensis, assembly GCA_039513925.1. Taxonomy (NCBI): domain Eukaryota; kingdom Viridiplantae; phylum Streptophyta; class Magnoliopsida; order Asparagales; family Orchidaceae; genus Platanthera; species Platanthera zijinensis. Next base: position 15,717,546 of record CM077080.1, read on the forward strand.
AAGCTGATCATCTCGGCTCCCGTTCCCGAGGGGTTCAGAGAGCCTGACATGGCCTACTATACCGGGAAGGATGACCCCGTCCAGCACCTGCAGTGGTTCGAGGATGCCGTCTCCATCAGGCCAATGACGGATGCCTTCAAGTGTCGCATCTTTGCGATCATGCTGAGGGACAAGGCAAGAGATTGGTTCCACCAACTCCCACCGAAATCGATCTATGGGTTCGAGGACTTGAGCCGGAGCTTTCAGCTTCGCTTCTCCACCTCCAAAAAGAGGAAGAAGAGTCCTGAGTCCATCTTCCTGATAAGGCAGGTGGCCGAGGAGTCGTTGGCTCATTACGTTGACAGGTTCCAAGAGGAGATCCTGGATATCCAGGAGATGTCGGGGTATGCCCTCCAGATGGCGTTCACGGTGGGGTTGCGCGAGGGATTCTTCAAGATGAGTCTGACTCGAAAGGCCCCCCTTTCCTTCGAGGAGCTGATGGAAAGGGCGGCTGAGGAGATAGCCATGGAGGCAGCCAACCCGGCATTTGTCAAGAAATTGGCAAGGCTAACAGAGGCGGAGCCGAAGGAGCAAGGCGGCTCGAGGCATCAGGAGGGAAGACGGAGAGAGGAGCAGAGAGCTCAGGGGGTCCAGGGGCAAGAAGGTCCGGAGCCAGGTTGGAGGCAACAGGGAGGACCTGCCCAGGGTACAGGAAGAGCTCTCATCCAGGGTGGGGGGAACTTTCACGGGGGCCAAGGGAGGTTCAACTTCCAGAGGAAAGCCCCAAGACAGCTTCTGCCCCCACCACAGCAAGCGATGGCGATCGGTCGAAGGGAGAGGAGGAACCGCGCGGGAAGAGGAAGAATCAGAGTAGAGTTACCCTACTGTGAGTTCCACCAGGAGGAGGGTCATGCAACGGCTACTTGCCCCGAATTCCAGGAGATGAGAAGGACAAGAGCTCCGGCGCCACAGCCTCAACGACCGCAAGATCCGGTACGGATTGAAGAAGTCCAACCCGAGCCAATAGGGGAGAGGTGTGAGGACAGGGTTGATGTGGGCACCCGGGGAGGGATCCTTTAATGTACGAGGAAAGAGGGAGGTACACGGAGTAGATCATCTCTTGTAATGAACTTTGCTTGCGTTGTATTAACTATGATTGATGAAAAATACCGTCGGAAAACATTTGTGATCTGTGCCTTAGCTCCGAGATAATTCCGCTGACAAGCCTCTCACTAGCTGGCAGGGCAGGTTGATCTCTCGTGGAGGCTAAGTCCTTTTAGCTCCGAGATGATTCTGCTGACCAGACTCCCACTAACTGGCAGGGCAGGTTGATCTCTCGTGGAGGCTAAGTCCTTTTAGCTCCGAGATGATTCCGCTAACCAGGCTCCCACTAGCTGGCAGGGCAGATTGATCTCTCGTGGAGGCCAAGTCCTTTTAGCTCCGAGATGATTCCGCTGATCAGGCTCCCACTAGCTGGCAGGGCAGGTTGATCTCTCGTGGAGGCTAAGTCCTTTTAGCTCCGAGATGATTCCGATGACCAGGCTCCCACTAGATGGCAGGGCAGGTTGATCTCTCGTGTAGGCTAAGTCCTTTTAGCTCCGAGATGATTCCGCTGACCAGGCTCCCACTAGCTGGCAGGGCAGGTTGATCTCTCGTGGAGGCTATTCTTTTAGCTCTGAGATGATTCCGCTGACCAGGCTCCCACTAGCTGGCGGGGCAGGTTGATCTCTCGTGGAGGCTAAGTCCTTTTAGCACCGAGATGATTCTGCTGATCAGGCTCCCACTAGCTGGCGGGGCAGGTTGATCTCTCGTGGAGGCTAAGTCCTTTTAGCTCCGAGATGATTCCGCTGACCAGGCTCCCACTAGCTGGCGGGGCAGGTTGATCTCTCGGGGAGGCCAAGTCCTTTTTACCCCGAGGCAGTCTCGTCACTCAGGCTCCCATTAGCTGACGTGACAGGTTGACCCCTCGGGGAGGCCAAGTATTTTTACCCTGAGGCCGTCTCGTCACTCAGGCTCCCATTAGCTGGCATGGCAGGTTGACCCCTCGGGGAGGCCAAGTGTTTTTTACCCCGAGGCCGTCTCGTCACCCAGGCTCCCACTAGCTGGCAGGGCTGGTTGACCCCTCGGGGAGGTCAAGTCCTTTTTACCCCGAGGCAGTCTCGTCACCCAGGCTCCCATTAACTGGCGTGACAAGTTGACCCCTCGGGGAGGCCAAGTGTTTTTACCCCGAGGTCGTCTCGTCACCCAGGCCCCCACTAGCTGGCAGGGCAGGTTGACCCCTCGGGGAGGCCAAGTGTTTTTTACCCCGAGGTCGTCTCGTCACTCAGGCTCCCATAAGCTGGTATGACAGGTCGACCCCCCAGAGAGGCTAAGTATCTTTTCGACCACGCAAGAGAATTACACAGCGAATACGTTGGGTTGGATGTTTCTTTCCGAGCTTGTGTCAACCTCGAAAAGAGCGGGGATTGTGTACAACCCCGTATTCGCGGAGTGGAGTCCCTCCAGCAGGTGCGGGGCTAGCTATGCATTTTTAAGCTTTTTGAAGGTTTTCACTCTTGGAGACAAATTTAGTGTGAATCTGAGTTTTATACTAGTAGGGGGGATAAAATATTTTTCTCCCCCCGGCCCCCTCGGGGGGGGGGGGGGGGGGCACCCAGCCTCCAGGCCGCCGAGCTCGCCCAACGCCGCCGAGCTCGCCCCAGGTCGCAGAGCTCGGCCCTAGCCGTCTACTCGCCCCAGGCCCCCGAGCTCGCCTCTAGTCGTCTACTCGCCCCAGACCGCCGAGCTCGCCCATAGCCGTCTACTCGCCCCAGGCCGCCGAGCTCGCCCCAGGCCGCCGAGCTCGCCCCAGGCCGCCGAGCTCACCCCAGGCCACCGAGCTCGCCCCAGGCCGCCGAGCTCACCCCAGGCCGCCGAGCTCGCCCCTAGCCGTCTACTCGCCCCAGGCCGCCAAGCTCGCCCCAGGCCGCCGAGCTCGCCCCTAGCCGCCTACTCGCCCACAGGCTGCCGAGCTCGCCCCTAGCCGCCTACTTGCCCCAGTCCGCCGAGCTCGCCCCTAGCCGCCTACTCGCCCGGCCTCAGCTCGCCTTGTCGCCTGCTCGAGGGGTTGCCCCTGGTGGACTGCATTTAGCTGTTTAGAACAGCGGGATTTGGCTGTTGGCAGACCAATTTGGGGGCATTTCAGTAATTTCAGAGCAGCGGAGGTTGGTTATTGGCAGGCCATTCCCAGAAAACTATAAATACACCCTTGAGAGTGCCTTGGAGGGCATGACTTCTTCATCACTTCAATCCCCTTGCTTTCTTCCTCCAAGGCACCTAGCTCAGCATTGGCCAGGGAGGGGGAGATCTCAAAGGTCTTCCGGGTGTGAGGTGGGAGCTCCACGCTAGAGCCGAGGGTCTGTTCCTAGCTTCTTGAGCCTTTGGCCTGTGACGTTCTCCTGAATGTGGTAGGTGTGAGGTCAACCCTTTCTTGGGACCCCAAACTCCATGAGAGACCAAGTTTTTGGTTTCAAAACTACCCACATTATTTTGATCCATTACATTTGCAGTTACTTGAAGGTAAACTTGACATGTACATTCTTGATATGCAATCAACTAACGCATTTTCTCACGTCAAAGGACTTGGTGGGCTTGTTCAAAAACTTGTGGAATTAAAAAAGAATGATCATTTTCAATTGGTTTATCGACTTCTGAAGTTAGCATGTTTACTACATGTTGCAACTGCTACTGTTGAGAGGATGTTCTCGGCAATGAAGATAATAAATACTCGTTTGAGGAATAGAATGGGAGATGATTGAATGAATGATTGTGTTTAATCGCATATATCGAGAAGGATATTGTGAAAGACATTAGCAATGAGGCAATCATCACACGCTTCCAAAACATGGGTCCACGGAAAGTGATTTGGTAATAATATGTGTATTTTTATTATTGGTAATGTATTGTTATGATTGATAATGTATTGTCATTGCGATAATATTTATGTTAAAAATTTATCAAAATCATGAATCTTTTGCTTGGTGCCCGAGTCGACCAAAAATCTTGGGTCTGCCACTTCCCATTAAGGTATCGGCCCAAGACGAGATCAATAATCTCTCTATCTAGGGAGAAAAGAGCATCCCTCTCAGGGTATCTTGGGCAGGGATCTATCTTGTCCGTCTTCATCTTTATCGCTTTTACCGGTGTGAACTTTTTCCCTTTGGTGGGAACCATTTAGAACCTAGTTTTTAAGGAAATTATGGTCATCATCTCCTCCTTCTCCCTAGTAGTTCCTTTTGATGATGATCTTGGTGGCGACGGTGGCAGAGTTTGTACATGATAGGAATGACTTGCACTTGGTCAACTGTCCCCTAACAGGGCTGCCAAAGCATCACATTTTTCTTGAATAAAATTTTTGAGTTGGCGGATCGCTTCGTATACATAGCCTTTAAATCTCTCCTCCATCTTCTTCGCCCTCTTCTTCATCTCTTTCCACGCCTCCTTCCTCCCCTTCTCCCTCTTCTCTCTCTTCTCCTTCTTCTCCTTACTTTTCTCCTCCTTCTCCCTCCTCTCCTCTCTTACCCTCTTCTTCTCCTCCTCCCTCTTCTCCTCCTTCACTCTCCTCTTCTCCTCCTTACTTCTTGCATAACCCTCAAAGTCTGATGATTCCTCCTCATCATCTACTCCTAGGAAGACTTGCTCTTCAACTGATAAATAAACAAAAGCTCTCCTAACATGCATGCTAAAAAATCCACATATTATATGTTTATGGATCGATTAATTCAACAAATAATAACGTAACACTTGCAGCGTTGGGCTTTGACAACTTGGCTTGAAGTTTTGAACATTGCTTTGCGTTGATGGTGAGCCTGGAGGACCATAGGTTCAAGCAAGGTGTTGTCATTTCAGAAGCTGACATTGTTATAGAGGTATGTTCAAAAAACCATACATACGACATGAGATATATAAGAGCAATTAAATTGACATTTTATTTCTCAATAGTATTAAATAGTACGTGTTTTTTCTTACCATTAAGACGGCAGAGCATCCCTCGAGGTAACCCAAATTTGTCGCCCCCTCCGTAGCAGCAACCTAACTCATAAGAGTAAAACGAGAATGAAGGAATTTATGTATAGCCTTCGGCCAATTGAATGCTCCAAAACCCTCCAACCCTTGGAAATCCATAATGCAGATTGGTACTTTGAGTACTTTAAGAGGGAAGAACAAAACTGCCAAGACAAATTTAATCAGAGCATTTACTCTTCGTAGATCTAAGATTGGTGAGCTCTCCTCAATTGTGAGGTCAGTCAACTCCTGCACCAAGTCCTTATGCATGCAGTTGGATAACAGAGTTCTCTCAAACTGGAATTCCCTTCCGCGGTTTGGAAGGCCCAAAATGCATGCAACTTGATCCACGGTCAGTTTAACATAAAAATTTCCCAAGAGAAAATCAAGACAGAAGTCAGAATAAACGCGCAAGACAGGCCTAGGAGAGTGTTGCGAGCTCCCATCGCATACTTTCCAGGTAGGCGACTAGGGCGGTTACTCGCCCATCCGAGCGAGCTCCCCCAAGAAGTCGCTTAGTCGTCAGGGATGAGGCTATAAATAAGACCCTCCCCCCTCCTCTTGGATTGACCTATAAATAGGACCCAAGGGTACGAGGATAAGGACTTCGGAATCTCGAAAAAGATCTCAACCACCTCATTTCCTAGACTTCGAGCTAACATTTGGATCCTATCTTCAGAGAGACGGGTCGCGAGCTAGCGACTATCCATCTTAGTCGCCGCCTTGACTTAGTCGCCAGCCAGAGTCTACCTCGTACTCTGCTCGGCTATCTTTGGTTATGGAGGGGAAGCTTCTTCAAAGCATCCGGGTACGTGGTGGGACCTCCTTGTCGCAGCACCTGGGGTCCTTTTTCTTGTCTGTCTATTTCTACGTCCTAGCCCGTTAGCCGTGAGCCCGACCGCTGAACCGGTAACCTTTGACTGCCTTGATTCGAATTTTGGAGTAGGGATTTTCCCGAGTTCAACAGTAACCTCAAAATATAATATAAGAGTGAAATATTTTGTTGAATATTGGGCATATTCAACAAAGGTAAAATCTCAATATCTCGAAGAGTCTTTGGAGTCATCAGAGAGGACATTCATCAATAGTTTTGCATTTTGTTTGAATAATTTTATGGTGCATGAGCGCATCTGCTATAAAGGTAAATGGATCCTGGCATCTGCAATAAAAACCAATAATCATGTCATTTATATTTGAAATGATATAGGTTATAACTGGAATTCAAAAAATTACAACTGAAAATAACAATTATCGGCTGGAAAACGAAAAAGACAACTATAATCACCTAGAAAACAACAGTAACGTAAAATATGAACTAAAAGCAACATAATAATTCATTAAGACAACTGCAATCACCCAGAATATTTACAACTCAGAAAACAACTGTAATCACTCATAAAACAACTGGAACATCAAAAAAAGAACTAGAGATGGTATATTTGTATATTATACCTTCAAGGTGTAAGCGACAAGAAGGAGAATTTGTCGTCGAAGGACTGTCTGCCGGAGAAAACAGTAGGTTGACTGTTGTAGGTAACTGGAGGTTCCATAACTGGAGAGAGGGAGCAGTTCGGGACGGGTGGAGGAGAAGAAAGCCCTAGTAATGACGTCCTGGGGTCGACCGCCGCTCCTCAGTTCCTGGTGTAAAACCCTAGAAAAGTGGTGTTGTGCGCGGAACGGGCGGAAGGGGAAGAGAAATTGGAGTTTGGGGAGAAAAAGAACGTGGGGCCCAATACTTGAGCGCTATTTAAATGTACACCAGAGGAAGATACATCGTGCGTACCAAACAATTTTACAGGAGGCGGAAGAAAGTGATGCAGGACGGCGCGTAAGGTTTGCGCGCCTGTCGGCTTTTTCTAGGAAACCCTAAATGCATGCGATGATTAAATAAATTTTGCAAAGTTTTTGAGCGAAATTTGCACAACCTTTAAGAAAAGAAGCAACTAATTTCTTTGTAACGCACAAAATCGCTATTTTGTTTCAAAATGATTTTTCTTAATAAAACAGTTCAATTTTAAATCCGGGGAAGGAAGTTCGCAACTTTCGTTCTGTTCCCCTTGTCGTAACAAAACAGAAATCATGAACTTCGAATACGCTTCCATTTGGAGTTTGCATTCGCTGACAAAACTCGGGCAAAAACTCAGCAATGAGTCTATTATCCTACGAGAAAAAAATAGAGGCACACACAAAGGAAGAGATGGAAACAATTACCCACGAAAAGAAGCGTCTTTCCGTATTCGAAGTCGATGGCGATAACGCGAGGAACTCCTCGTCACCTTCGATTTCCCGCTCCGAGGTCGGTCGCTATCGCACATGGGCACCAAGGAATTAAATCGCTCCCTCACACGAGGTGGTTCCACGGAATCACTCAACAATGTAAGAAGTCACTATCTAAACAACCTAAATTCACTCGTTTTACACTCAAGGGTGGCTCCACGAAATCTCTAAACACAAGAACTAAAGTTTTACTCTTGTTCACACAACGAGGTTCCACGTAATCTCTCTATTCACTAACTCTAAACTCCTACAGCAACAACCGGGACAATGCCAACGGCGATTTCTAATTAACCTACCAATTACAGTCTGAAACAGGAAATCACACTAATAATATCACAGAAATTGTACTCTCAACTTTCCCTAATCTCACGTACAGCAATAAAGATCAAGAACAGTAAAATTAATGTTACTGTTCACCAACTATTAACAATCAGAATTCAGCAGTGGTGTCTCATCTCCTTCTACAGCTATCAGGTGGGATTAAAGCAACCAAAGCAAGAAATCAAAAAATTCAATACTGTTCATGTCTTCTCAGATCGGGAACTAACCAGGGACCAGAACTCAAAACAGGAAGCACAACTCGGAGCTCAACTTTAACATTCACTAATCACTCTAACCTAATCAAACCACGGGAACACTTACAGCACTTTCCCTAACATCCCTACACAGGAAATGCACAAGCAGCATCAAATCATTCATCAACATTCATCACCCGTGAGATGAAATTGAAATCAACATTCAACTTCCACGCACCTAACACCTACAGTTCTTACCAGAGTTTTAATCACACCTAACTTCTAACAGGAGCACACAGCAAATTCCATTGGAAACACAGTCACAACAATCTTCAGATTTTCATCATCACCAAAACAAAAATAGAAAACACATCCCCTTTTATAGGGTTACAACAGAGAAGAAGAAAAAAGATATCGGCCATGGCGGTGGAATCGTGCTCGATGGATAGCCGCAGAAACTTTGCGTGGAGGAGATCGTGGCTGGCGGTTGGAACTTCTGAAGAGGCGGCGGAGCCTCATGGGGCTGGAGCGCGCTTCGCGAAAGGGATATTGTGCTCCGGATCGTGGATGGTGCGGTTGGAGCTTAACCCTACCTTGAGCTTCCGCCATTATCGGGGCAGTCCGCTTCTTCTGCAAGGCTGCTCGTCGTGCGGGACGTGGGAAACGATGGAAGGCACGCAGTGCCATTGACGGGGCTGCTTGAACCGGGAGCTGAACGGGGAGATGAGCGATGGGAAAATTTTTGGGTACACGCTTGTACCATGCTCCCGTGCCCAAATAAATAGCCATTAAATCCTGGGGCCCACCTTTCCTTCTCCCCCCAAATCGATTTTTGCCTTCATCTTCCCCGATTTTGAATTTCCTCTGTTGCAACCCAACGCCGCCCAGGGTTTCAAGACCTCACCGGCTACTATTTCGGCTTTCTCATACCCTAGTTTTTTTAGGTCCACGTCGCCGTCCACCTTTCCGACCATCTCCTACCACACCTTACCTGAGGAGTTTGGATAACGGCAGAAGACCGTGAGTGTGCCATTACTACTCCGCCATTACTAGGGTTTGATGCTCGACGAAGCTTTTTCAATAGTGTTGCTTTTTAACTCGAGAAACTCTCATTCTTGTCGTTGTTGCAGGTCTTTTCGCTCATCGTTTTGTTCTCCCTGAAGTTTCAGATCATGCAGGAGTCATATGAGAAATCCGCCGTAGATAGTTTTGGCAATGTGAGTCTTATTTCTTTTTTCTCTTTTACGGATCTTTCTTTAATTTAAGTTCAGCCTGTTTCTCGTTGATTATCACCAACACTGAAATTTACTCTGTTACAATTGGAATTCATTATGTTGCAACTGGAATTTGCTATGTTACAACTGGATTTTAATTTTTTTACAACTGGAATTCATTATTTTCCAACTGAATTTAACTTACGACTATTTCTTTTCCTGAATGACAGAAATTCACAGTATCATTCCCTATTGTGCATAGTGAGGAGGAAGCATACTCCATGTACTGTGATTATGCCCATAAAACTGGATTCAGCGTGTGGAAGTAAAATATTGACTATTGGGCACATACCAGATTTATCAAGGGCCGAGGGTATAGTTCCGCAAAAGCTGGCCTAAAGGTTTCCAAACCGTTGAGGGACGAACAACAAAAATACCGTAAATTGGATACTCGCACAGATTGTTTGGCCTGCATATACTTTAATGCAGACAAAGAAGGTAAGAATTGGGAGGTTACGAAGTTCGTCGAGGAACATAATCACTCACTTGCATCAGAAAATAACAGGCACCTACTGAGGTCTCATCGCAGTATATCTACTGTTCAAGCTAGCCTTCTAAAGAATATGACATGTGTGGGTATTAGAACAACCGATGCATACAATTTCCTTGCAGATTAAGTGGGCGGTGTTGAAAATGTGGGGTTTTGCAAGTCTGATGCTTATAATTTTGTCCAACGCGAAAGAAGAGCGCTAATAGATAGTGGGGATGCTATCAGCTTGTCCAAAGTACGACAGGATAGACAATCTGAGGACAATATGTTCTCTTATGATATCCAAATTGATGAGATGAATAGACTTATTAGTTTTCTTTGGATCGACGGTCATAGCAAAATTATGATTGCTTCGGTGACGTTATCGTGTTCGATACTACATATTGGCTGAATAAGTATAATTTGACATGTGCACCCTTTATTGTTGTTAACCATCATTGGGAGAATATTTTTGTAGATGGGGCATTCATTGCAACGGACACGATACAATCCTTTTGCTGGGTGTTCGAGACCTTTTTGAGGTTTGTTGGAGGAAAACAACCCACCATTATATTTACAGATCAAGATCAGGCAATGGCTGCTGCCATTGAGAGAATTTTTCCCACTAGTCGGCATCGATTGTGTCAGTGGCACATCTCGAAGAAAGCCCCGTCCAAGGTACCCGCTTTCAATAACGACAAAGTTGTACGATCACTTTTCTACTATTGTATAAGTAAATGTGATTCTGAGATTGAATTTGAGAAGTGCTGAAGCGATATGGTTTCAAGAGGAAACTTGGAGGACAATAGATGGTTGCGTGACTTATATAAGGTTAGAATGAGGTGGTCGACTGCTTTCAATAAATCATGTTTAGATCTGGGCATATTATCTACACAAATGAGTGAGTCGGCTAATAATGTTTTGCATGGTTGTTCCAAAACAACCAGTTCCCTGGTTGAATGTTATATTGGGTTGGATAAATTGACCTCGAACTGGCGCTGATCTGAACATGATGAAGACTTTCGATGCAAACATGGTAGCGTAACTCCAAAATTTTAACATTGTCACCTACTCAAACATATTTCGAAAATATACACTCGAAAGAGTTTCTCCATATTTGAGCAAGCATATATGGATGGCACAGTTGGTGTATGTGTTGTAGAAAAATCAAGAATAAGTGAAAATCACATCGTGTATGCAACACAACATTACGAATCAACCGGGGATCTTAAACGCTGGTTTGTAACAGTTGATTCAACTAATTTTGATGCAAAATTGTTTGTGTATGGGTTTTCAAACCAAAGGAGTACTATGCAAACACATATTGAGGGTGTATAATCAGACAAATGTTAAGCAAATTTCTGTCAAGCACATACTCAACAGATTTACTTTAAAAGCGAAGAAAGGTATGTACCTTTCAAAGGAAGCAAGACCGAAAGACTTTGATTCAAATTTAGTTTTTAGAAATCATATGATGCGATTTACTTATGATCTGACCCGTCGAGTAGAGGATTGCAAGCTTGTCAAAGAGTACGTACACAGTGCCTTCATTGAAGTTGCTAAGAAAGCAGATGAAATAGTAGATGAAGACGAAATGATGAGAAAAGATGTAAATGATAAAAATGACAAAAACAATGGGCTAGTGCGAGATCCACGGACAATGCGAAGCAAGGGCCAATCTAACAACTAGCCTAAGAGTCATTGGGAAAAAACATCAAAGAGGAAAAGTAAGATCATTTAGCTTTAAATTTAGTTATTTCTTTTTCAATGTTTAATTCTCATTTCCTACTTTTTCCAGCGGCCAGAGATGATTCAAAGGGTAAAGCTCTCATCGTGGTTGACCTGAAACAAGAGCCCAAAGAATACAACTTCTTAGACAATATATCTCTTGAGAGTTTTGCGGCTCCAGTTGATACACCTCCGTCATGCCAGAACTTTAACGTTCAACCAAACTTGGGAGCTCCAGTGGATACACATTATAAATTTTCCGCAATTCCCAATGTTTTAAGATGGTAACGAGAAGTGCATCGCATGATTCAAAGGGAAAAAAGATGTAGCTTGTCTGTTTGACGGTTTTACACCTCCTCTTTTAGCATATTTAACTACTCTGAATGAGTAGGTGTTTGTAGTTTAATTTCTAACAATCATTTATATTTAAAAAGATTTAGTTTGTCTGTTTGATGGGCTCCCATTTTGTTAACAGAGGAAAATTTTGCCTACAGGTATCCCTAATTTGTTTAAAAAATTGGTCAAAATCTACTATCCAAATAGCAACCATGCATAAGCCACATTTTGTATTATCTCAGTGCAGTAGGATTATACACTCCAATCGGCTCGGATCAAAGAATTATACAATATCATTTAAAAATTGAATTCATGTTCTGTGAGCAGCGAATACTGAAATATCCGGCAAAAAGATGCAACCATTTCGGCTCGGATCATCGGCATGTCCATACCCCAAGCCTTGTGACTACTCCAATCGACTGGTCCCTCTACCACACTAGCTGCCATATATTTCATCACAAATATTCCGCAATCGTTGTCGTTGTCCTGAGTAGGAAGGCCTTCAACGATGCGTAATGGTCATAGGGCTATGTCGCTGGGAAGCACATCACCTGTGTCTTCTTGAAGGTACCTCATCTGCATATATGTCGTCAAGGTAATCAGAGATTCGGAGCGAAGATTATCTGCACATATAAAATTATAAGTTTTTTTAATAATACAACTACGTACATGATTCTGTAGGGGTGTCTTGTGTGTGGGCTTCGGCATCGAGTCATAGAAATCCCAGTTTTTTTTAAGATTGGCCACCAACAGGACCCAATGGCTAGCAACATGGCATTACAATAAGCTCAGTAGCTCCAACTGACTCATGGGTGATATGCTCGACCAGTCTACGACTGATCTTCCCGCATGATTTTAAATACTGCAAAAATTGAACAAAAAGCAGTCAGTAGTTAAGGAAAAAATAGTCAATATTGTCAGCATATATCATTCATTACCGCATGATTTGAAGATACGAACAGAAAATTGACCATGTTACTCTTATCTTTCTCTTTGAGGCTATTAAGAATGTACACATATGCGTCCAAATGCGATAAGCACACTCATCCCATCCCTAGGATATCAATCAGGCTTGATCGAGAAATAAAAATATTCCCTCTCTCAATAACGATCGAGTCCCTGAATACAGGAGAAGGGGTAAAATCACACGATAATAACAGTAAATGAAAAGAGAAAAAAAAAACATACGGATTTGGATATCGCTCCATCGCGATTGTGATCATCTTCCTATCTTCGGCAGAAAGCGCACCCCTGCCCGGGTAAATTGACCAGCATTCTTTGTAAGTCATCTTCTTTTGTTTCCCCTTTACTGGTGTACGTCTCATTTTGTGTAGCACTATTGCAGAATCATCTTTTATGACGCTGACCGCCTCATCCTTCACCCCCTCATCCTTCACCTCCTCCTCGTTGACTTTCAACTCATTGGCAAGCCCAAACATAGCCGCCAAACGATCAAATTTATCTTGAATAAAGATCTTTACTTGGCCGACCGCTACATCAACATAGCTTTTAAATCGAGCCTCCCTAATCGTCTCTCTCTTCTCCTTATCTGCCCTCCTCATCCTTTTTTCCTTACGCACTTCTTTCTCCTCCTTCATCGTCTTCACTTCCTTCTCCTTATTTTTCTTTTCATTCTCCTCATTCACTTCCTTCACTATCTTCTTTATCTCCTCCTCCTTCTCCCCTCTTAACCGCTTGTTGTCATCCTTCAGCCTCTGCTGCTTCTTTTTCTCCTCTTTCTCCCTCTTCTCCTTCTTCACACTTCTCCTCTCCTCCTTTTCCTCAAAACTTGATGAGTATTCCTCACCTTCTCCTTCTAGCAAATCTTGCTCCTCAACCGATATATAAACAAAAGACTTTCGAACCTGTACGTAAACAAGCGCGTCATGTTATATGTTCATGAAATAAGTATTCCAACAAATAACGATGTACTTCTTACAGCATCAAGATTTGACAAAATAGCTCGGAGTCTTGAACAATACAAGGCGCTAAAGGTAAGCTGGGAGGACCATCGGTGCAATCGGGGAGTGGTCATTTCTCCGCATGCCGATGTTATAGAGGTATGCTCCGAAAACCAAACCTAAGACATGATATGAAATAGCTACAAGCAATTAATAAAACATCAAGGTTATGACAAGTACAAGTTGTACGTGCTCTTGCTTACCACTAGAATAACAGAGCACCCCTCAAGGTAGCCTAGATTTGTCATCTCCTCTCCAATAGCAATCTGCCTCATAACAACAAATGGGAGTGGAGAAAGGAGTGTATGGCCTTCGGCCAGTTCACGGCTACGAAATCCTCCAGCCCTTTGAAGTCCACAAGGCAGGTGGCCACTTTGAGTCCTTTCAAAGGGAAGAAAAAAACTGTCAAAACATATCTAATAAGAGCATTTATTCTCCTTGACTCGAGGGTTAGTGAACTATCCTCTACTGTGAGGTCAGCTAGCTCTTGCACCAACGCCTTAAGCTTGAGGTTAGACAACGGAATTCTCTCAAAATGAAAATCTCTTCCCCGATTTGGAAGACCCAATATTTGTGCAACATGATTCACTGTAAATTTCACGTAAAACTTACCCAAGAGAAAAACATTTATTTTGACAGAGTAAGACCTAATAATATAATATAATAGAGGAATATTCTGTTGAATAGTGGGCATGTCAAACACTTGTAGAATTCCTATATCACGAAGAGTCTCTTTGGAGTCTTCGGAGAGTACATCCAACAGGGATTTGGCATTCTCTTTGAATGTCTTAATTGCACATCTGCTATATAAAAACGGGAACCTGGCATCTGCGATTGTGAAGGATAAATAAAAGAATCTCAAACAATATTACAACTGGAAGAATACAAAATTACAACTGGAATCTAACTAGATCAAACTGGAATGTAACTGGAATACAAATAAGAGAAGCAGGAATGTAACTGCAACTTAAAGGCCAACTGGAATGCAACTACAATGAGAATTAAACTGGACAGTGGTATGCCACTACAAAGAAAGTGCAACTGGAATGGAACTGAAAATCAAAATATTATACCTTGAAAGAGTAGTAATGGGAAACTCCGGTAATGAACGTGCTCCAGTTGAAACTAAAAACCAGTTGGAACTGAAGACAAGTAAGAACAGACAACCAAGTAATGGCGGAAATAGGAAGCACTGATTTTTCCGCCCGAATCAACGTCCTGGGGCGAGTATGGTGGAGTAGTAACGGAGACCTCTGGTTGCTTCCGCCGTGGAAAACCCTAGGAATGCACAGCGGTACGAGAGAGACGGGAAGGGGAGAAAACCAGTTGTTTGATTTCCGCCGTGAAAAACCCTAGCAATGCACAGCGCAACAAGAGAGACCCTAGGAAAGGTGGACGGCGACGTGCACAGGGAAGGCTAGCCGGTGATGTCCTGAAACCCTGGGCGGCGTTGGGTTGCAGCAGAGGAAATTCAAAATCGGGGAAGATGAAGGCAAAAATCGATTTGGGGGGAGAAGGAAAGGTGGGCCCAAGAATTTAATGGCTATTTATTTGAGCACGGGAGCATGGTACAAGCGTGTACCCAAAAAATTTCCTGAGCGGTGAAGGCCCAGCCGGCTTTTAACTATAACATATGTATATATATATACATTATCCTTTTTATATATATAAATATATTTATCTTTATCTTTATCTATCTATCTCTCTCTCTCTCTCTCTATATATATATATATATTTGCACACATTAAATTGCACAGTTACACAAATTACAAGGGTACCAAAATGACAATATTTAAAATGTCCTAAATTAAGGCCGGTAAAGATCCGGTCGGGTGCGATGTCGAACTGATCTGGGCTGGTCTCCACCAGAAAGTGGTGTACAACTGGTCCTTATCAGATAAGAAGAGGTCCCGCCGAGCTCTTCCAAAAAGTTCTGACACTGTAGCAAGTGGCGCCGAGGTCGCTGTTTGGCAAAGGGTAAATCGTTGGTCCTAGCAGAACTCAGCGGCAGAACGTAGCGACAGAGGCAAGGCAGCAACAACGGCAATCCAATAAGGGAGAGATATCGAGAAGAAGAAAATGCGAAGAAGTAGAGTGATGCTTTCATCGATCCCTAAGAGAGGAGAAATTATTGGAATGGAAGAATGAGGGAGAGAGGAAAAGCAGGCAGGGTTTTATTAAGCCTATTCAGCGGTTCAACAATGCAAACTGAGGATAGAAGTTCACCACAGATTGCCAGTAATACTAAGCAGCGAATAAAATTTACCGGGCGTCATTTGGTTAGCCCCAATTATACAGCCTTGTTAGTATAAAGCCAAGCTTCCAACAGGACAGCACATTAAATGCATCGATTAAAATTTAAAATCAGCCCATAAAATTGGTTCAGCCAACTCCACTATTAATAGTAACCCAAGTCATATCAAAACTTCAATTCACACCCATAAAGTTGAAATAAAAAGAAAATTATCAAAAACGTTGTATTAAAATTACTGACATTATTTTGCATCATCGGGGATAAATAACATTTTAATTAAAGTTCATATTTATATGTTTTTAATAGTTTAAGTCGTTACATTTACTCCTAAGTGAAATTCATTAGTGAGTTCACCTTTACTCTTTTCTTTTATCTTTCGTATATTGACATTTTTATATCACTTAAAATCTGATTAAAGTGAATATTTACTAGCTCATTCTTTGATCTTACAAAATTGAGTTTATTTAAACGTTTTGATTCTCTAAAATGATTAACATACACTCCAACCCATTAGTACATAATGGGTCGGTCTTGTAACTCATATATTTAGCTTAAATATTGAGTTTATAATAAGCACTAGGGGTTGAGAAAACTTTAAACTGTAAAGGGATTGCTGGTTGGCCTATTATTTCAAGCATTTGTCTTGAAAAGAACTCTAACAGCAATGAGATTTGTTGAATACCCTTTTTATCTTATATCTGTCCATATGTTGTGTTTATTAAGCTTCCAATCTTGAAAGATCTTCCAAACAGCCAAAGAGCTCGCTGGTTGGGCTCTTATTTTGTGTTTAACCTAATTACTTAATGTAGTACGCTTCTAAAACTTAGTAAACTTTCAATCAGCAATAGGAGTTGCTAATTTGGCCATTTACATTTAGGAATATCACATTTATTAAACTTCCACACTTAAGAAACTGTCATAACAACCACAAAATGCTTGGTTTGATTATTTGCTTCGTATAAATTTCATAAAATAAGGAACTTTTAACTTTAGCCATCTAATAGGCACATACATCTTGTATGAAAATCATTCATGGAAAATCTAGCATAGAAATATAATACTTGCTAAAACATGTAAACATTCCTCTTCTTATTGAAATTGACAATAAAATTTAGGATTTGTTGAAAAAACATCAAGTATAATGGTACTTATTCAAGATCTTGATGAAGCAATTATGATTGCAAGCTAAGTAATTAAAGGCCACAAAATTATTGCTTGTAGCTCCTTTCACTTCGAAAAGTTGAAGACTTCAATAATTTACTTTCAATTGGAAATAACATGGACGAGAAGATCATTATAATGAAGCTCACTAAATTATTTTGATATGAAAATTTCAGCTTTCTATAACTATCATAATATTCTAAATGGTTTAAAATTTATTCTAATCATTACATGACAAGGCATATAGGCTAGCAATTCTTGATCAGATAATATCAACAATATTAATAAACAAACTAACTTTAATTTAAGAATCTCTTGTCCAATGATAATATTCATACTATAACAACTTTCTTTTTAGTATGAAATCGGAAGTTCAAGAGTTTCATATTCTTCATCTTCATATGCATCATTAAATTTAAAGATCTAGATCAGGTTTCATTCATTTCAACAATAATGGAGGAAAAACCATTAAAAGAAAACTTTCATCTTTCCTTAATTTAGCATTTGTCCATTCCCAAAGATGGTATCCTTCTTTTGTTTCATAGATTTCTAAGACATTTAGAAAATTAGAAGAAAAAAAATCTCACCTCACTAGCAATAGGAGTCTTCAATTCCTTGAATACGTCCTTGAATCCATGAAGAGACTCTTGAATTATATAAGTGTGGGAATCTTCTGTGATCTAGAAGTGATCAAAATTTTGGACTTGCGGCCAACGTGATGTGAGACTATGGGGTCGCATGTTAAGAACGAACGGAAATTGAATATATGATCGTGTTGGTTATGAACCAAGCCTTAACTGACAACATTCGATAGAGGCTTTAAATTCGCACAAAGGATTCCACTACATCGATTAGTAGGACTATTCAATTGGCGTGCGTTTATAAGAATACTATGCTATCAAATTGGTGTGCATTTATCAGAATACTATGGTATCAAATAGTATTCTACGCAACGTCTATATACGAAAATCGATGTCAGGTCAAATAGTGAAACCATACAACGCATGTGTTGAATTGTAGAAATTGACGCTACATTGAATAATAAGGCACTATTCGACGCATGCGTTGAAAAATATTAGACGCACATGTTGCTCTTATATCACCTTTTCTACGCCTATGTAGACAGCTTATGAAACTACAGTATATGTTTAGGCTTTTTGGAGATACGATTTTTTTGTCTTCGTCAGTTGCATCATCTCCTGAGAAGCAAAACTAGTATTTCATGGAGACGAAGAAGTGCGGTCATCTTCCAACCCGAGTTAATCGTGCGAACGGAGAGATATTTCTGAAGCCTGTGTGGAAACCCAGAGAGACGTAGATTTCATTCTACATTGTGGTTTTCCCACGATCAATGTTTTAAATTTCAGATGTCAGCGGCATATCAGATTTAATTTTTAAATGTCGGATGTAGAAAACCGAAGATATGTCTGAGATATTTTAAAATATCAGATTTACAAGTCTTATAAATAAATAAAAAAATTATTTATATGTATACTAGTTATAATTATATGCTATAAAAATATAAAATAATATAACAAATAGATAAAAAAATGAATCATCTATATTATGAAATAAAATCGAATTGTATCTAAGATAAAATATAATTAACAAATACAAAATAATACATTATAAGAATAAAACGTTAAAAAACTGAAACAATAAGTTTAATCGATTTAAACATACATAATATAATATTCATAGACGATTTAAACATATGTTGTTAGTCTGCTAATATAACATAAAATAAAAAAGTGGACGATATATTTAAAAGTCGTGTCGATCAATATATCAGAAAAAATCGAAAATGTCGGTTTTTATTTTATAAAATAACATAATCTATTTTTTTAGAAAAATATATCATTTTGCCATAAAAAATGACATGTATGGAGACATATCGGACATGTCGGTAGACATTTAAAGCAATGCCCACAACTATTATCCTTCTCAAAACTATGATTTTGATGTCGGTATAAACTCGTTCTTGATCTTTTGGTTTTCGCAAAATCGCATTTTGGGTTTCCGCAAAATCGCCTTTTGGGTTTCGTCTAAATGAAACCCAACAAGAAGAAGGCAAAAAGATCTAAAATTAGGGCTAGAGCAAGGGAAACGCTCGTTGTTTTGGCCTTTTGGGTGAAGAAACCTTTGAAAGGAGAGGTAAGAGGCCTTAAATCAAAGTGAAGAAGGTTGAAGAGGCCAAGAGGGCCGGCTGCTGCTTATGGTGGTGCTTCCACGCTTTAATAGTTTTGACATGTAAATCCAAACAAAATTTGGTACTATAACTGAGCTTGCATAGAATCGAGGCTACATAACACAAACACTGCCACTTGCATAGAGGTGTGTTCAAACAACCACACCTACAACAAGAAATATTATTAAGAATTTATAATAAAAAAACAAAACTAAAAGATACTAGGGTAATTCTTACCACTAATACAACAGAGCATCCTTATAGATAACCGAAGTTTGTCTCTTTTTTTCTAGTAGTACTAATCTACTCAGAGAGCCAAACTAAGAATGAAGGAACTTGTGGATGGCTTTTGGCTAATTATATTCTCTAAAGCCCTCCAACCCTTGTAAATTCTTCAGGCATATTGGGGCATTCAAGCCCTTCAAAGAAAAGAAAAATGCACAATATATATTTAACAAATGCATTTACTCTCCGAAGCTGTAGGGTTGGAGACCAATCTTCATTTGCAAGCTCAAGTAACTCCTTTATCATGTCTTTTGAACGAGCGTGGAATATATAAATTTAAATTAGTCATTTCTTTGTATACTATCACAGATATGTGAAATTAACTAAGATAATAAATATATATATATATAAAGATTCAATTAAGACTAAATAACATAATCATAGAAAACAGAGAAAATAGAAACCATCAAGACGACACAATCAATTTTATAGAGACTCCCCGAAAGTGGGTATGTCCTCTCTTCCATGATAAGTGGGCTAGCACTATCTCTCAACTGCGGCAACGAGTCCACTCTATCTAGAGACTCAAACCCAAAGTTGACCGAAACGCCCCTGGAAATGAAGTGGGACCAGCTGGAAAAATGGCCATTTATCTGCATACAGTGAGGATAGTGCGTAGAGCGTATCAAAAAATTCCCCTTTACTGGACGGTCATTCCAGTTAAGCAGTTAAGCAGGTACAATATATGTGAAAAGTAATAACATACGGGCAGAAAAAATATAAAAATATGTATGATAATGTGGAAATAAGAGAACGATAAATAAGTGAACTGATTTTTTTATTATCACAATGTTAAACATAAGAATAAAGTTATTAACATTTTAAAAATACCTTATTTTTCCGATACCACCCAAGCCAAAATTTAATGCTTCATACGGAATTGCTCTCAGGTTTGGAGGATGAGGTCCCACTTTCATGGTATGTAAGTCCCACAAAAACTACAATAATATGTGAAGAAAGAAAGAATTTCAGAAGGAAACCCTAGTTCTTGAAGAAATCGGAGGAAGAAATATCAGCGGATAGAAAATCGCAAAAAATAATCGAACAAGGAGCCTGGGATCCAAACCTCAGCTCTGGTGCGATGGGGGAAGAGAAAGCCCGGAATCGCAGGAGATCTGGTCGAGCCGTTGAGGAAACCGTGGCGGATCTGGTGGAGGAGCTCGGGAGATGTTAGCCGATGAAGGAACTCCCAGACTTGTCCAAGCAGTTGCACAAGCTAGGGCTTGGAGTCGGGCGAGATTGGAGGTGTTAAGAAGAGGATCTGCTCGGAGACGACGCAACTGTAGGTGATCTACAGAAGGCAAACGAGACCTATAGCGAAACAGTCGGATCTGGAGGAGACGGCGTCGATCTGCTGTTAGGGTTAGCATCCGACGGCCTCAGAACATTCATCATCGGCAAATTAGGCAAAGGATGAAGCCACGTGTTGCGATCAGAAGGAAGTAGGACTCAAGCAGAGCACACCGGGATAGAGCCACGTGTCAAACCAGCTGGTGTTTGTAATTAATATGTAACGGTCAAATAGTTAAACTCTTTTCATGTTTGCTTATAAATAAGCCTGCTGTAATTAATCTTTTAATGAGGATTAATGAAGGTGATTGTTAACCGCAAACCCGTTATTTGTTAGTGGCACCTCAAAATCTCATAATTTTTCGCGCCTTTTTGAAATACGTCTTGTACATATAATTTTAAGAAAAGCGCTCAACACGAAAGTTGTAGATCTCGTCGAGATCTACAACTTTCGTGTTGAGCACTTTTCCTAAAAATGCATGTACAATGCGTACTTTGGAAATATGCTCAGATTTTACGCCTTTCAGAAATACGCCTTGTACATGCAATTTCAGGAAACGTGATCAACACAAAAGTTGTAGATCTCGTCGAGATCTACAACTTTCGTGTTGAACATTTTTCCTGAAATTGCATGTACAAGGCGTATTTCGAAAAGTTGTGAAAAATTAGCAGATTTTGGGGTGCGACTAGCCAATAACGGGTTGCGATTAACAATCACCTTAATGAAAGTTCTCGATTTCTTGTGTTTCTTTACCCCTATTCTTTCTCTCTCCCCTCCGGCCACCCTCTTGGCCTTCTTCTGGTGACTGAAAATATCATTCCGGCAACGTGATTGCAACATCTGCACCAGGCAAGCGCAACGCAACCATCGCAGGCTAGAGGACGCAGGCGAGAGGCTCGAGGGGAAGACGCTGGCAATCTACACCAGGAGGCGTCGGATCTGTAGGAAGTTCGTCGATCTGCACCACACGCGCGGATTGGGCATCCAGGGGAAGACGGGAAGGAGCACGCGATTTCATATTCTCACTTGATGCGCCGAACGCCCCAAAAATATGTGGCGTTTTTAAAAGCGCTATCCTAGGCTCTATTTGTTTGGCCGTTTCACTTCTCCGTTTTGAGCAAACGCAGTCAGAAGGAGGGTAAACAAATGAACTTCCGGCGGAGTTTACTCCGTTTCCACCCGCACGCTTTGAGAAACGTCCCAAAAAGCTCTGTTTGGAGCAGCCACCTCCCCCCTCCGGTTCGAACACTCTGTTTCTACCCGCCAGATCGACCCGCCACCGCCGAACCAAATGGAGCCTAAGTTTCATTTGTTTTAGCGTTTTTGGGCGGCGTTTGAAGCAAACGCCACCG
This sequence comes from Platanthera zijinensis, assembly GCA_039513925.1. Lineage (NCBI taxonomy): Eukaryota > Viridiplantae > Streptophyta > Magnoliopsida > Asparagales > Orchidaceae > Platanthera > Platanthera zijinensis. The sequence goes on from CM077080.1 coordinate 15,739,659, forward strand.
GACAGAGGGTAACCAAACGTAACTCTATGTCTGTTTGCTTCGTTTGCACCCGCAGCAAGGAGGAAATGCCCCCCACCACTCCGTTTCGACTCTCACCTCCCCCCCTCCGGTTCGAAAGCTCTATTTGGACCCGCTTGCTCCTCCCGCCGCCGCTTAATCAAACAAAGTCTTATTTTCACCAGTCAAGTGGTTACGATCTCGCATTAATCGGGTCATAATTAAAGTGCGGTTCATGTGTCCATTATCGCTTGACATGTGAAAATAAGTCCTTTCAAACGTAGCCTAGATCAAAAGAGGATAAACGTTGGGTACTGAAATCTTAAATATTAGGGACTGAAATGACTATTTTATTAATAGCTACATGTTAGGGTGAGTGCCCAGGCCTGTGCACGAGAGTCTGGATTCGGTGATTCTCTATAGCAAGGTTGTTCCCTAGCTCGAGCCAGATGTGGCCGACAGTAGGGAAAGCAAGAGATATGAGAGCACGAAAAAATTTTAGGTGGGTACTCTCACCTAGAGATATGAGACCGTATATGTCAACCAAAAAAAAAGATCTATCGTTGAGCAGGTGGTCTAGGTTGAAGATGAATTCACAGTCTTCTTGTTGTGACGAGGATGTGGAGCAGTTTTGGCGCAAGATAGGGTAGTTCATGGCACTTTGCATCCCCGAATTATCCTTTTTTGACATTTTGCACTCCGAATTTTAGAAATTGGCACTTTGCATCCCCTAATGATAGATTTTTGGCACTTTGCACTCAAAGACTGAAATTTAAATGGTATTTAGGTACGAGCACCGCCCAAAATACTCATTTTGGCACTTTGTAAATAACCAAAATAAGGTAGTTTGGGATGCAAAGTGTCAAAATGAGCATTTTGAGTGATGCTCGGACAATACATTTTACTTTTCAACCTTGGGATGCAAAGATTCAAAAATTTGTAGTTAGATGATGCAAAGTGTCAATTATAAAAATTTTAGATGCAAAATGTTAAAATAGAGTAATACAAGAATGTAAAATGTCAAAAAAAAACATAAATCTGATCTTCGAATAAAATCATCTAACATAAACATAAACATAAGTATCTTTTTAAGTAAAAAAAAGATAGAATATTGTCAAACGGCTCTTTAATAAATCTTTTGAGCAAATATATTTAATTGATACAGGATCAAATTAATCAGATCAACATCTAAAAAGTGTCAAGCTGCTCACCTCCACCAACACTCCATTTGCCTCCATTTTGTCACGTGCTCGCCTTTCAATCTATAAAATGAGGAAGAGACACCAAAGAATAAGGAATGTTGTGTGCGTGGAGTGGCAACAGGGGCGGATCTAGAGGGGGCCCGAGAGACACTGGCACCCCCATTATTTTTTAAAATGGTTAGTGTATTTGGATTCCTCTCGTCGAGACAATGAATTTTGACTACTTATGCGTCAAAAACGGTGGCCAGATGAGGGAGAAACAGCTTCGATAAGATTGAAACGTTCAAAATATTTTTTTGACGGAAGTTGATGTCTGGCCTCCCATGTTAAAATTTTAAAAACCCGGTGGCACATTCAAAAAAAATTATGTGCACCCTCATTATCAATTTGTGCACCCCCATTATTAATTTTCTGGATCCGCCACTGAGTGGCAAGTGTTGGGGTCCAGCCCCTAAAGATAAATCTTGATGACTTGTAGACATATCAGGATTCTGGAACAACATATCGACGACTGTCTGTTGCATATTAACGAGAAGGTAAGTTCACGTCGACTGGAAGACAAGGGCATATCGACGAGAAGTTGGAGAATGTCGACTAGGCGAGGTTCCTGTCGATGTGTAACGGGATTGTAAGCGAGAAGCTTGAAGTCATGTCGACGAAACATGTCAGAATGTCGACGAGAAGGTTCTTCAGCATCTCGAAGAGACGGGCTGAGCATGTCGACGAGACATGCAGTCCTGGTCGACGAGACGGGATCCATATCATTGAGACGAACGATTTTGGCTATTTAATCGTGGTTTCTGTTTTCCCAACCTTTGGATCTTCATCTAATTACATCAAGTGGCTGTGAGGGCTGCATTTATGTGTCTTAATGAGGGGGGTGACGCCTACTTAAAGGAAGATGGATTTTAAGACTTAAACTTAACCTAAGCCTAACTACAGGCAGCTGTCAGCAGTTGCGAATCGGAACCCCCGTCAGTCGCTACTTGCGAGAAGTTTGTTGTCACTCACTGTTGTGTTCTTAAAGAGAGAAGAACGGGATTTCACAACCCGGTGTCATTTCTTTGCCGTCGAAGTGCTCGAAGAAAGGTCAAATTTTTTTCTTGAAGAATTTTTTTTCACCGTGACGCCTTTTGAGGAGATTCAGATTGTCGAATCTTGGGGGTTCTAGATTGGCCAAATCTAATTTCATGTATTTGTAATCCTTATTTGATATAATGGATTTCATGTCCTACCCCGTAATTTTTTCCCTCATTTAAGTTGAGAGGGTTTCCACGCAAATCTGTGTGTATTTGTGTTGTTGCATTATTATCTTCTTAATTGTGTGCTTGGATTTGTGTGGGGGTCAATTCACATTAAACAGTATCAGAGCCAGGTTCGTCTCGGGCCGTCTGGGCTACTTGGGGAAGATAGAACAAAACACTAGAATGGTGAGAATGAATGGGAAGAACTGGATGATCTAGAAGCCGCAGATAGAAGATCTCTTGTACTACAATGATCTTTATACTCCGTTGCTAGAGAGGTTGGCTTCCATGATGGATATGATGAGTGAAAGAAGGTGGACTGAAAGGTAGTTGGGCTCATTTGGCGATGACTTGTTGATTATGTCTTTCATCACGTGTCTATTGAATCATCGGTCCATGCTTTGTGAAAGGGGCTAGAAGCGTTGTTTGGGAGGAAAACAGTGAAAAATAAGGCTTTTTTGATCATGAAGCTTATGAATATGAAATATAAGGAAGGATCTTAGATGACTGAGCATCTGAATCTTGCCCAGAGTATTATCAACCAGTTAGAAGTAATGAAGATCACCTTAGGGGATGTTGCATACTTTGATGGTTTCTCATTCTTTGCCAAAGAGTTGGGAAACTCTTGTGGGTTTGCTTAGCATTTCAGCACCTGATGACTTTGTGATAGTGAAGATGGTGACGAGCTATCTGTTGAATGAAGAACTGAGAAAGGACTCTGGATCAACTTCTACATCTAAGGCTCTTCATATGGATGGGAAGGGCAAGTCGATGAAGAAGGAGGGAAAGCAGTGATCCAACTCCAAAAGCAAGTCCAAGAAGGAGGTCAAGTGCTTCTACTGCAATAAGAAGGGTTACTTTAAGAAGTAGTGATATAAGCTGCAGATAAATCAGAAGGAAGATAAGGTGAAGGAGAAAGAAAAGTCCAGTGAGGGTGTATGTGCTGCCTCGATTGCTGAAGATAAGTCTTTATGCTTATAGTATAATGGGCATGTATGCTAGGATTGGGTGGGCACAAACTAGATTGTGGATAGTGGTGCATCTTATGACTGCACACCTCACAAGGATTACTTATATTCATATATTGCTGGAGATTTTGGCACAATTCGGATGGTGAATGCTAGTGTATCAAAGATTGCTGGTAGCAGAGATTTTCACCTAGAGTTTAATCTGGTGAAGATTATCCTCAAAGATGTAAGACATATCCCTGATCTGAGGATGAACCTTATTTTGATGGAAAACTTGATGATAGTGGATTCACCAGCATTAAGGACAAGGGTGCCAGGAAGCTGGTTATGAAGGGCTTCTTAATGGCGGTCATGGGCAAGAAGTGTTGTGGATTGTATAGCGCAAATGCTAAGATCTGAAGTCCGAGTGTGAATGTTGTTAAGGACAACTCTATGGAGTTATGGCATCAGAGACTAGGCCACGTCAGTGAGAAGAATCTGAAGATACTGGTGATGAACAAGGTTCTTCCATAGTTGTTAGGAGACTTGCCTAACACATTTGTTCACTATTTAGCTGAGAAGCAGAGAAGAGTGTCCTTTATTGATGCTGAGTTAAAGAGAAAGCCAGAATTACTGAATATGATACAGACAGATGTATGTGGTCCTACTGAACCCAAGTCAGTAGGTAGTGCAATCTACTTTGTCATGTTCATTGATGATCACATTATAAAGGTATGAGCTCTTTATAAAGCAAATGAGTGAAGTTCTAACAAATTTTGCTAAGTTCATAGAAAAGATGAAGAGGATGTCTGGGAAACTGATCAGGCTCGTGAGATCTGATAATTGAGGTGAGTACATTGGAGAATTTGGTGCTTACTGCAAGGAGCATGGAATCATCCATGAGAAGTGATGGGGTTCCCCCTAAAATTTCTGAGTCAAACCGGAAGAATTCGGACCAACAATGCATAGGAAAAGACAACCCGACCAAACAAGACGCATGCTCAGAGTTGTGTTTCCCCAAGTCCCAGAAGCACCTGAGAAGAGCCCCCACCCCCCCTCCCCGTGCACGGAAAGATCGTACAGGTGCTTGCAACTTGCGCATGCAACGGGCGCGTGCGGTCCGCCTATGGCCGCCCCCTGCTCGACTGCGCCTCGCGCAACCACGCATGACTAACCTGTGCGGTCGTGCAGCCGCTTTTTGCGTGCGCGCATCCCATGTGCACGTCGTGCCCGCCACACGCGCTGTCGGCTCCGGCTTCCATCGCCTCCGGGCACCCTGCCTGAGCCGCTCGGGGGGCACTTCTGTTGTTTTGCAAAAATTGGTGATTTAGATGATCGAAATGGAGCGCCGTCATTCGCCGACACAGATTCTGACATGTCGCAATTACCAATGTATCCCTCCAGAAAACTATAAATAGGTCATCAAGCCTTCATTTGAGGAAAAGCAACTTCAGAGGCAAGAGAGAGTTGTAAGGTTTTCTGGCAAGATCATGAACTTAGGCTGATTCTGCGCTTAGGAATTCGCTCCGTTTTTCTCCTTGCGTTAAGGCTCCAACAAGTTTCAAGTCACGCCATCCGCCTTCACAAGAACACTCTCCTAAAGACTCCTCTTCAACGAGAGCGCTCCCTTAAAAGCTCCGTAGACTTAGAGATGTTTTCAGCAATAACGCTCCCTCCAAGGTTCCGTGAACTCAGCGCCCTTTTAAGGTCGGAGCTCTTCCATCGAGGCTCTGAGGAATTTGCTCCTTCTCCATCATTTTTGTGTACTTTGCGATTGTAATGGAGAAGTGGTCTGTCACCCTCTGAGATAAAAAAAAAACTTAACTCTTGTAAACTCCAAGAAAATAGTGGATTTTGGCTCAACATAGATCCAACCACGTGGTTTTCCACCCTTTTTGGGTTTTCCACGTCAAAAAAGCATTTTGTCATTTGATGTTGTTTACTTTGACTGTTTGCACGCCTGGTCTGATTCCGAGCTAAGGTGGTCTGATTTCTCCGAACTGGGAAAAGATTGGGTGGCCCGCAACAAGAATAATGTTTTAAGGACACCACAATAGAACGAGAAAGTAGAGAGGATGAGCATAACCATTATGGATAAGATTAGATATATGATCTCACAAGGTAGAATTGACAAGCAATTCTGGGCTGATGCAGTTCAAACTGTAGTAAATCACATCAATCTATCTCCAGCTTTTTGAATCGTTGGATGGAGATGTTGCAAAGTGTTGGGTGTGGTTCTCATCCGAGTCGGTAAAAATCACCGGGCGCGCTAGTTGCGGCTCGTGATTCATTCTTGTGTTTCCCCTCTCTCACACATATATTATATATATATATATAACCCACCTAAACAAATGCAGAAAAAGTCATCACCGGTTCTGACATCATTAAGAAGCAACAGGCACTACCCGAGGTAGTTTTTTTTATTCTGGATCAATTAGACAGCCGGGTTTCTTCTCTGGAGATAACAACAAAAAAGAGGACTTTTATTTGCTGCATTTATTGCTGCATTAAAAGTGTAGACTTTTTGGCCTCATCAAGGAAGGAAGCTGTCAGCTTCTCTCTGCAAAATAAATATAAGACAAAGCAGCGAGGGTTTTGATCACTGGCAGCCGGTCTCCGGTTCGCAAGGAGTTGCTCGTCCCTATTCGTAAGAGTTGCTGCCTTCTTTCTCTATTTTTGCTGGAACCGCAGAAGTCGTTGTAGCCGCCTTCTTCGTGGCCGTTGGAGGAACGCCGTCTTTGACGTTTGGGACGGATTGTTCAATCCGTCTGGGTATCAACTTCTCTACCTTCGTTGTATTTCTCTTTCAAGTATTGTGCATGTGTGGTTGTTGGAAGAAAATGGTTGTGGTAGTGTAGATCCTTTGTGGATCGTGGTTGTGTTGGAGGAGTGGAGATCCTTTGTGGATCGGTGGAGGGAAAGCTTGTAATCTGTGCGAGTGTTTATTACACACTTTTAGTGGAGGCTTTCCAGGTTGGACTCTGATCGTCCCGTGGTTTTTCACCCAATTGGGTTTTCCACGTTAAAATTTTTGTGTGTTTTTATTTGTTTTTGCATTGTGTTATTTTTGTTTCGATTGCATACCGCTCAATGCGGTCGCACAGGTGCTCGCTCAAATTTGCAACAAGTGCTCTGGTCGGGAGTGTTCGCTCGCATTCCCAACACAAAAGCAGGTTTGTTCTGAAAAGGATGTGTCTTATGAGCTTGTGAGGGTGTTTGGTTGCATAACACATGCTTATATCCCCAAGAAAGAAATATCAAAGCTTGACAAAAAAATCTTGTGTGTGCATCTCATTGGGACTACTACGTGAAAAGTTTGGATATAGTCTTTAGGATTATATGAAGAAGATTGCCAGAAGTAGAGACGAGATCTTTGTTGAAGATCAGACTATTGGGGAAGATCTTGAACTAGAGAATGCTGGTGTTGGTGAAGAACGTGTTAAAGATGAAGATGTGCATATTCTAAGTCTAGAAGACAGACGAGATGAAGGGGGAGCTTTGCATGTTGATGTTCTACCTATTATGGAAGTAGCCTCAAGCAGATTAGAAAAAGCACAAAAGCCGAGCATAGTGTTGGCTTTGATCATTTGATGAGATATTTTCACCTGTTAGATATTTAATTATATGTCTGCACGCGTGTTAGTCCGACTCGGAATAGGTCACGGGTTCGTGTCGTTCTAGGGTTAGGCTCTACACTGGAAGTACTATAAATACTCATTCCAAACTTGATGGTGTATTCGTAGAATACTTTGAGCAGAGCACCACTAACATTCTCAAAGTATCGGTAGGGTTTCCGCTCTGTGTTCGTCTGCGATTTTCCTCTGCTCCTGAGCGTTTTCTCGTTCTGTGATTCCGCCGCTGCATCTCGCTCGGTGATTTCCCGATCCCGTCGTGCGTTTTGGCCGCCTCTTCTGATCGTAAAGGAGGAAGCAGATCGCAGATCTATGGTTGCAATCTCCCGATCGCAGATCTAGCGTTTTCTGCAAATCCGCCGCAACCCGCAGCTTTCGGTCGGGAAGAGGAAGTTGTGCCGCTCCTGCGCGAATCCAGATCTGCCGCAGATCTGCCATTCTCGGCCGTAGATCGCCATTCCCATTCTGTACAGTGGAAAGACGATCCAGATCGCGAGTTGCTGCGACGCTACTGTTTGTCCCTGCATGATCGATCAAAAAGAGGAGGAGGAGCAGTTCCCGTTTCGGCCATTCCCGGATATCGGCCAGATCTGTCGTAGATCGGCCATTCCCGGACACAGATCTCCATTTTCCGGTGTGTCTCTTATGTTGACCTCTCCGATCCGGGAGACGTTCTCATCTTTTGCCGCTGCTACTGCTTCGTGTAGAACTGCCGCAGATCCATTGGGGTTTTTTCAGATCCTGCTGCCGATCCAGACCTACTCGATCTGTGTGTTACTTCAGCCGAGAGGTTTTTCTGTTGCCAAACCTTCTGCAGCAAGATCTGGAATGCAAGATTAACATCTAGAGCCTAATATTAATCCTCTACAAGGAATTTTCAGATCCAGAGGCGCAAATGTCCTTTGATTAGAAATTCCAAGATCTACTTGTTGATTAGAAATTTCAGATCAGGTGTGTGGATCCAGCCTCAGGGATTGCGTTCAGTCGTAGAGATGGAACAAATTATTTCTAGATTGGATCTGAAGACCGAGTTTCGTCTCTGTGTGATTCAGGTGACTTCTACCTGGTTGTTACTATTCTAGCTTTAGCGAGATGTTGAAGATTACCTCTTACGACATCGTCAAGCTACAGTCATTCGATCTCTCCGACTTCCACGCTTGGAAGCTGCACGTCCAACTTGGCATGAAGGAACGTGAGATATTCTACACGGTCCCGAGTGACTTCGCCTCTACCGAAGAGGACGTGAACAAACTTCAGTGGAGAAAGGACGAAGACTTCTGCAGAGACTACCTTCTTAATTCCCTGAACCCTAGGCTCGCCCTGACCTACAACAGTCATAAGACTGCAAAGAAGATTTGGGATCGCTTGAATGCGCACTTCCAGAAGGAAGAGAGGTTGTCGAGGACTCTCCTTGGGGAGAGACTCTTTACTTTCAAATTTAATTTAAACTCGTCAATCACCTCTCAAATTATTGAACTGGAGAGTCTGTGTCTCAAGCTGGCGAACGATAAGTCCGACATCTCGGATAATCTCTTTGTGTGTCTTATTCTTAGCAAGCTACCTCCTGAGTGGTTGACCTTCAAGACTGAAATGCACAGACTGAAGAAAAAAATCGCATTGGATGAACTCAAAAGGTTCATTCATATCGAGGATCAAAATATTGCTGGCAAGAGCTTGGAACAAGTTGGTCAGCCCTCACAGGTTGTCAACTTCGTTTCTCGACCCATCAAGCCTCGCAGGAAGCCACCAGCACCCAAAGGTGAAACCTCTGCACAGTTGGCGCCTAAAAATCCCCCTTTCAAAAAGAAGAGGGGCAAGTGCCACAACTGCGGCAAGTGGGGGCACTAGACGGCTGATTGTAAAGCTCCAAAGAAGAAAAAGGAGGATGCCACACAAAATGTGGCGAACATGCTGGCTGATTCCTCAGATCCCAAGTCCTTTGTGACTATGATCGGGAGCAGTCACCGCAGTTCGTCCTCTGAGTGGTGGCTAGATAGCGGTGCTACCTGTCATATGACGAATGACAGTGCTTTACTTGTTGAGGTCAAGGAGGTCCAGGAGTAGGTGGAGAACTGCAATGGAGGAGAGACCGAGGTGACCCATGCAGGGACAGCCGAGCTGGTCCTCTCATCAGGTAAAATTTTATTTCTGCATAATGTTAAAGTAGTTCCAAATTTAACCAAGAACTTAATTTCCATTAGTCTATTAGATAAGACTGGGATGTCCTTCACAACTCAAAACGGTAGAATGACTCTGACGGTCAATTCACATTATTTTGGGTGTGCGTACCTGATCAACGGAATGTATAGACTTAGCTTAAACAATGATAGCATTCACCAAATTAGTTCAAACCTTATTTATCCTAAGTTGTTACACAACAGACTTGGACATGTAAACTATAGGAAAATGCTAGAATTAGCTAAGAGTCATAACATCCTCTTAGATGTGTCGATTCGATTTGACAAGTGCGAGGTGTGTGCTCAAACCAAAATCACTAGAAAGCCTTTCAAATCGGTTTCTAGGAGCACGAAACTTCTTGAATTGATACATTCAGACCTCTGTGATTTTCGTAGTCATGTCACTAGAGGGGGAAGGAAGTATCTGATTACGTTCATAGACGATTTTTCAAGATATTGTCATGTATATCTGTTAAAATCAAAAGACGAAGCCTTTGAGACGTTTAAGACATTTAAGTCTTGTGTGGAAAATCAGTTAAATCGGAAAATTAAGAGATTTAGAAGTGATCGAGGAGGAGAATATACTGTTACTGGTTTCAAGGAATTTTGTGCATCTTAGGGAATAATCCTTGAAACAACAGCTCCTTACTCACTCCAGTAAAATGGTATTGCCGAGCGTAAGAATAGAACTTTAACAGAGATGTTGAACTCTATGCTCCTAACAGCTGGCATGCCTAATTCCTTTTGGGGAGAAGCAGTTCGTGCTGTAAATCACATTCTGAATAGAGTGCCTCATTCTCACCTCACGTCTACCCTGTATGAGTTGTGGTACGGTCGTCCTTGTAGATACGATACTCTAAAGACTTGGGGTTGTATTGCCTATATGCGTATACAAGACCTTAAGAGGATTAAGGTGGGACCTAGAACAACGACGTGCGTCTATCTAGGTAGTGCAGAAGATAGTGCAGCAGACAGATTTCTCGATCTATCCACGAATATCGTGATAGAGTCTAGAGATGTCATATTCTTTGAAAATAAATTTGTTAAGGATCATGGTTTATCTGTCTCTGGGTTTAATGATATAATTTCAGAATCTATCGTAGAACTTGAAGCTGGCCCCTCTGGCACTGCTCCCCAACCGTTAGAGGTGGAACTTATTCCACTTAGAGCATCTACAAGAGAGAGAATCCCTAAGAACTTTGGTGATAATTTCGTCACCTATCACTTAGAAGATGATCCATTCTCCTACTAGGAAGCAATGAGATTTAGATATTCATTGATGTTGGCAGAAGCCATTGATGATGAGATGGAGTCGCTGCTATATAACAATACTTGACATCTAGTTGACTTGCCGAAAGACGCTTAAGTCCTAGATTGCAAGTAGGTGTTGAAGAAGAAACTTTATAGTGATGAGTCTATAGCCAGGTATAAAGCGCGTCTTGTAGCTAAAGGTAATAAACAACAGAGGAGAATAGACTATTTTGATGTTTATTCACCTGTGTGTCACCTATCGACTATCAGGATTCTTCTAGCATTAGCATCTATCGAGAACTTTATAGTTCATCAGATGGATGTGAAGACATCCTTCTTAAATGAAGAGCTTGATGAAGAGATCTACATGACACAACCTGAAGGTTATGTGCAGAAAGATCAAAAAGGTAAAATGTGCAAACTGGATAAATCAATCTATGGGCTTAAACAAGCGCCTAAGATGTGGTACATAAAGTTTAACCATGTGGTAAATAGCCTCAGATTTCAGTCTAGTCTCCCAGATAAATGCCTTTATCATCGCTCATTGTCGAATCGGACAGTCATCATATGCTTATATGTAGATGACATGTTGATTTTGGGGTCTAATCTTGCTGCAGTTAGAGATATTAAATCCACTCTAGCAGAAGCTTTTGACATAAAGAACCTCGATCCTGTAGACACCCTGTTAGGTATGAAGGTCAGAGTTGACAAGGGTCGAGTTACTCTTAGTCAGGCTCACTATATTGAGCAACTTCTTTATACTTGGGGATATGATAATTGTAGGCCGGCCGAGACACCGTTTGATCATAATGTCAAGTTGAGTCCTAATGAAGAGACCAGTATTGATCAAGTTAAATATTCCAAAATAATTAGTAGTCTCATGTACGCCACAAGTTGTACAAGACCGGACATTGCTTTTTTCGGTTAGCATGCTGAGCCGTTTTACTAGTAATCCATGCAAAGAGCATTGGGAAGCCCTAGATAGGCTGTTAAGATACCTGAGAGGTACTAAAGATCATGCTCTATGCTACACTGGTTACCCACCTATTGTGGAAGAACATTCTGATGCCTCGTGGTGTTCAGAAGCCGGGAACAGCAAGTCCACCAGTGAATATATCTTCACCTTGGGTGGAGCTGCTATAACTTGGAAATCTAAAAGACAGACCTGTATAGCACTGTCTTCTATGGAAGCCGAGTTGTTTGCCTTAGCCTTGGCCGGTGAAGAGGCAGATTGGATCAGGAACTTGATTCTAGACATTCCCTTGTCTAAGCTACAAGTCAACTCGTTGAGCTTATACTGTGATAATCAAGCATCAGTTCAAGTCGTTAAGAATTCCCTCTATAATACTAAGAGGAGGCATGTACGACTGAGACATGTTTTACTGAATTATCTGAAAGAACAAGGAATTATCACTTTGATTGATGTACGTTCAAAGGATAATCTGACTGATCCATTGACGAAAGGAATGCCCAAAGACCGACTAATCAAAACAGTGGGGGAAATGAGACTAAAGGCAATTTAGTTCGGCCTTAGTTCAGCTTCAGGCGATTTAGTTTAGCCTTGTCCGAACGTTTTGATTATTATGATTTCCTTTGTCAAAGCAAGCATGTTGTGCTCCGTTGATGCTCTTGGATGCTGAGTTCGGATCTGGTAAGTTATTTCATTCCAATCTTGATGCTAACAACTTCACCTGGATTCGGCTTTTGCCTTGGAGGAGAGTGTTATTCCAAACTTGATAACACAATCTGACTTGGTCTTGTCTTTTTTTCTGGAGATTGGTTTCATTCCAAACTTGATGAGTCCCAATTAACTTTAGAAGGGCAGTAACCATGACATTCTATACCGAATCACAGATATAGCTGCAGTGTCTAGAAGTCTGAAATCGTTTCGGTTGAAACATATATCAGGTTCTGAGGTAAAATTATAATACTCTGTGAACGTGTCCTCTCAGTCAAATTAAAATGATTAATACTAAGTTCTTTTTGTAGAACAAGATATTTGCAAATTTGCAAAGGATAGAATTCATTCTGAAATGAAATTCTCTGTTGAAATTGCAGGAGCTGCTGAGATAGGAGGAGCACTGGTTGACTGGAATCCTGATCAGGATAATCTTTTGGATGATGAGATTTAGAGTGTTATGAGTTTATCTTTTGCTACTTCTGTTCAGAGCATTGTTCAGCTCTTCTACTTTTACACTGTTTTTTTGGACTTTATATAGCTCTCCGTTGATTTGTGACACCAGGCGTATAAGGTCTGTGTATTGTTGTACCTGAGACTATTTCTGTGTTGCAGCTGAGTTTTTGTTTTACTTAGGCGTGCATACTAATTTTGTGTTCAAGTCTAATCTTATTTAAAACAGGTGCAGGACACGGTTGTGTATGATTCACGGTTTGGTTGAACTTTGCACAAACCACCATCTATCCAAAGTCTGGGTACACGGCGGACATAGGAGGAGATTGTTATATATTTAATTATATGTCTGCACGCGTGTTAGTCCGACTCGGAATAGGTTACGGGTTCGTGTGGTTTTAGGGTTAGGCTTTACACTTGAAGTACTATAAATACCCATTCCAAACTTGATGGTGTATTCGTAGAATACTTTGAGCAGAGCACCACTAACATCACCTACGGTGGCGATGTTGTCTATCAGACCGGTTATAGGGTTGGCTGCCTTTATAAAACTCTAGGTTGAGCATATGAAGGTCAAAATGGTATTTTTGCATGGAGACTTGGAAGAGAAGTTGTGCATGGAGCAACCCGAAGACTTCGAATCAAGGGAAGGGAAAGTTAGTCTGTCAACTCAAAAAGAGTTTTTATGGGTTGAAGGCTTGAAGCAGACACTCAGGTAGTGGTATAAGAAGTTTGACTCATTCATGATGAAAAGCAAATTCAAGAGGATCGAGCTGATCACTGTGTGTACGTGAAGAGGATAAAGAAGAACCTATCATTCTACAACTGTGTAGATGATATGTTGATTGTCAGGGATGACAAAACCAACATTGTTGATTTGAAGAAGGAGCTCAACAATCCTTTGAAATGAACTCAGGACCAACAAGGAAGATATTTGGGATGGAGATCACCAGGGATAGGAGTGCAGTTTTGTTTTGGTTGTCTCAATGAGAGTATGTGGAGGTGTTGAAGAGTTTTATGATGGAGAAGACTAAGTCGGTTGCTACTTCGTTGGGTGGACGCATCAAGCCCACCACAACACCCACGTCGGTGTCGTCGGAGGTCGCCTACCCCGCCGGCGGTGGCCATCCCTCACTGTCGGCGGTGGCCAAGACCAAGAACTTCTTTGACATTCTTAATCACAATTGGGAAATCAGAAGAAGGTGGATTGTTCGCAGCGGGCCGAAGGAATGGTTTCGAGATTAAGAGGGATTTCATTCTGCCTACGATTGAATCCTCGTATAAATTTCTCCACGTGATGGCCAAAATAAGACATTGTTCACAACTTGGGCTCCGTTTTGCCCTATGTTTTTGCTCTGGTGAATTTGGACAAAAAAGCTCCACAATTATACAGTGTTATAACCGACACCAAGGAAAAAAAACTAATTTTGAACATAAAAGTGGATGAAATTCCTTGGATGAGGTCGGACGGTCACGAACGACGGTTCATAATTACCGGGTTCACGACGGCCACACCGTGCCAAATAGAGCCTTAATGTCAATCATAAACAGAATAAATTGTAGGCATGACACTGTATACCATTAATGTTCCCCATATTTTGTAAGTTTTTTTCGTGTGAAAGAATATTATTGAAGTCTGGATTGTGCACTTGAGACAACAAGTTGCAACGATGGTGTTGCCAAATAGATGATTTTTTGGAATCGAGCTTCGGATCCAAATTTTCATCCGGGTGGATCGAAAGATCATTGCAATTCATCTTGATTTTCTAGAAGATCATTTCAGTCTCCTAATTTGCTCACGCATAAATGAAAGAAAATGAATTAGAAGATCAAAATGATTTCTTGGGAGATCGAACCATCTCCTGCCCAAACAAAAATTTAAATTCGAAGCTCGGTTTCAAAAATTGTGCCTCTGTATGCGAGCACGGAGAATTATAATATACCAATCTTGTACTGACATAATTATAAAATATTATAAATTAAGGGAATTGTTATGTGCACATCACATTTGGCTAGGTGCACCGCAATCTTAAAAATTATTAGGATTTTTAGGTTTCCTTGATTCTTTACGAGCACAGCAGCCCTCCTTTCGAAAACGGTGAATGGCGTCCCCCTTTCACGTTGCTGCCTCCACCGCCGACGAAGCCGCCGCCGACAACGAGGTGGTTATCTCCTGCGACAAAGAAGTCTCCGTTCCCAGGGAAAACGTGAAGGAGCTTTTAGATCCAGTGACATCAAACGGAGGTGAAGTGTCAGCGCTAGAAACGGAGGTCATCCACCTCCCCAAGGTCTTCTCCTAGGCGATGCCCTGTTTGCCACCGAGTATTTCCCCGTCACCGGCTTTGCAGAACGCCAGCAAGTTTGCTAGGGTTTTGTTGTTATGTTTCGAACTGAAGCCTGAGAGAGCTATCAGAATTTTCTCCCTCTATGAAGACTGTGGCAGACGTTGTAGACAATAATAAGGCTCTATTTAGCACAGTGGGGGCGACTGAAGAAGTAATGGTGGGAAGCAATGAGGGAATAATCATGTGTTTTGCAGAGTGGTAACAAAATCTGTGAAACTGTTTGGAATAATAACTTTTGTGGTGTTGTTTCAATTTGTGAGCCGCAATCACATGAACCAAAAATTTCTATAAACTTAATCAAAAATTTCTTTTTGAAATATATTATATATAACTTATATTAATATAATTTTTTTATATTATATATAATTTATATTAATATGATTTTTTTATATTATATATAATTTATATTAATATAATTTTTTTTGTATTCTATTATATATTATATATATTATAACCTAATATAATCAAATATATTATATGGTAATATATTATAAATTAGATTATAATATATTATAAGTTATTAAGTTTATATATATATATATTAGATTATATCATTATAATATATTATAATATATTATAATATATATATATTTTAAAAAGGACAGCAGTGCTGCAGCCAATTAAATTTCCGCGACTCAAAAACAGTCGGGCGCCGCTGTTATTTATAGTGGATGATGCCACCGTGAAGGCTCAACAAATTATTTGACATGACATTTGAAAAATCAGAGGTCCCGCTCTCAAAACCCCAGGCCAAACAAAGCCTAAGTATGTTAATGAGTGAGTTGCTAACTATGGATTTATGATCGTGTTGCTGCAGTTTGTTTTTGGCGACACCTGTAGTGTGATTGGTTGATCTGATTGCTGTTGAAAATGTTGAAGTGTGAAGATGAGGGAAGTCGGACGGTTAGAAAGGTCTAACCGCACAGATCGCAGAGACCGTGCGGACTAGGCGGATAGCCTTGGCGGGTTACCTAGTCGGACAAACGGCTTGGCTGTGGTTTTCTGGCGGTCTGAACCAGTAAGCGCTCTGGTGGAGTAACCGGGCGGATATGATGTTTATCCGCGGGTTGTTGACAGGTTCTCTGATTCACTAAGAGGCAGCCGGATTAGCGAACTGGGGCGGTTTGCCCTCAGGTCGCTGGTGCCTTTTTAGGGAGGGATGGGTTAGAGTTCGCTGGTTGTTGTGCGGACTCTATGGAGCTCGCAGATGTTCAACATAGATCAAAGCTTGCGGTCTGGATGTTAGATCGTGGAGCAAGCTTTGTTGCGCGGACAATGTGCTTGGAGGTCACGCAGTCTGATGAGGCAGTCCGCATGGATAGTTGCGGACTGGATGTTCAAAAGGGCTCGATCTTGGTATCGAGTGGTGCGGTCTGGGTTGGTGACCGCGGGTTTCTTGGGGACTTGAGCTAGGGGGGACTAAGTCTATCTTGTTGCCTAGCTCGTCATGTTCACTTTGTGCGGACTGATTGACAGCTCGCCTTGGTTATTCGCTAAGTTCAGCACGGTTGGTGGACTGATGGTCTATCCGACAGGTTTGGCGCGGCCAGGCGAGCTAGGTGGTATTCGCGTCATGTGAATACTTGTCTTAGTCGACACAGGTTGATGAGCGGCTATTCTATCGGTATAGGTGGTGATGACACTCCTTCCCACATCTATAAATAAGACCCTCAGCTCATCATTATATATGAGTGAACAGTAAAAACGAGCTCGCACTTGATTATTGCGGTTACGGTTTTCTAATCGCGGCGACTAAGAAAGTTGGTTACTTTGCAGGCTGCGGCTAATACCAGACGGCTAGACGATTAGCGGGAACGTTGGTGTGGAACAGTTCGCGGATACAACCAGCGGTTTAGCAGTAGGTCATAGTTATTGCGGCTTGGTCACTTCCTCGGAGTTGCGGATAAGCGGAGCAGTTTGCCCGACCTATCAGCAGGTTTTGTTCGGTCTCAACATTTGAAATAACAGCAGTATGCGCGGTTAGCTATGGGTAGGCGGCTTCTGCGGTTTTGACGGACAAGGATGGCGAGTAGGCGGATTATGTGGTTACTGGAAACAGTCCGCGCGGTTTCTTCCTTGCTGCAATTTTAGATTGTTCACTGTTTACATTGTAATTATGTCTTGCAATGTATACCTCGGCCTATAATAGAAGTTGATTCTAGTTGTAAACTCTTGTGCCTCTATTGCTGCTGTCTTTTATTTGACTTCAGTTATGGTTGAGTGTTCCTGCGACCTCATTAACTTCCATTGAGAAATGTTTACATGGTATCAGAGGGGTGTTGAAGAGTAGCAGTTCACCTTTGTTGAAGCTTAAGTGATTCAACTGATAGCACAAAAGTCGGTTATGCAAGAGGGGTTGGAATCGAGCTCTTAACGTAGACCAATTTCAAGCGTTGGAGGTCCTCCATGGAGAACTACCTTCTAGGCGAGGACTTGTGGGAGGTTGTCGGCGGAGACAACCAACAAGAAGTGGTTGCTACTTGGGACAATGCTGAGGCGGTGAAGGCATAAAAACGTATAGTTGCTAAGGCTGCATTCGCTATAAAGCACGTTGTTCCACCGGAGTTGTTCGATCATATTATTGATTGTCGATTGGCAGCTGAGATCTCGATGACCTTGGATGGTCTGCTCAATAAGAAGAATGTAGCTCGGTTATAATTTTTGGAGAATGAGTTGGCTAAGGCCACTCAGGGAGACCTGTCGGTATCATTTTTATTCTTAAAGATGAAGAACATCTGCGCTGTGATTTCGACACTGAACCCAGATGAGCCCATCTTAGATACGAAGTTTAAAATACACATCGTTTGTGGCTTGCGAAAGGAGTATGTGACATTTGTTACCTCTATTCAGGGTTGGGCTAATCGACCATCTTTGTTGGAGCTGAAGAATCTGCTGCCTTTGCAGGAGAGCCTCGCAAAGCAGATGACTAGAGTGTCAGTCTCAAAAGAAGACATCGATGTTCTCTTCTCGGGCAAGAAGAAGAGATGGGACAAGAAGAAGAAGATGTATGTTAGTAATGGTTCATCTTCTTCATCTCAGTAGGAGAGGAGAAAGTCTCCTAAGGCTGATGACGGGAAGAAGCGGAGCGGACCACGGTGCTACAGATGTAACCAACTTGGTCACATTCGCAAAGATTGCAGAGTTAAACTTCAGCCAGGGCATGCTGCAGAAAAGGAGGCTGAGTCCAATCTGAAGATGGAGGATGGGGAGGTGCCTTCATGACGGGCACCTGTGTACAAGCACTTTCCTCCATTGATTATCAGGAGGACTGGATTGTAGACTCCAGGTGCGGTCATTGCCTCACAAGGGACGTCTCGAAGTTCTCATCTTTGCAGGAGTTCAAAGGTAATGTTTTTATTATTACTGCTGATGATACTATGCATGCTGTAGAAAAAAAGGGATCGATTTCTTTGGGTAGTGATCAGGGTCCACTTACGTTGCGGGGTGTGCATAACGTACCCGGGATGAAGAAAAAACTCTTCTCGGTGACCAATGCGATGGATGTTGGATATCACGTTCTATTCGGCCCGACAGAAGTTAAGTTTCTCCGAAACGTTTCAGCTGTGAAAGCCGACGCTACTCATGTTGGGAGGAGGGTGAAAGACTTGTTTGTTTTATCGACAAGTACTTATGTTGACAAGATGAGGACAAATGATAGCGTTTCTATTTGACACAAGAGGTTGAGGCATGTAGGAATAGACAAGCTAAAGGTTGTAACGACCCGAGATTTGACCCATAGCCCCCATGACATCGCTACCGGGCTGCAGCCCAAGCACCCCAACCCCTCTCCAGCCCACAGACGGGTTGTTGGTGGGCACAACCTCCCTTTGATGAGGCAAACTCGATAGTCAAACGCGCACCACGAGGACTTCCTAGGAGGTCACCCATCCCAGTACTACTCCAGCTCGAGCACACTTAACTATGGAGTTCTTCCAACCCTCATCACCAATTGATCTCCTTGGAAGTCCCCGTGGTGCACGAGCTCAATTGGTGATGAGAGTTGGAAGAACTCCATAGTTAAGCGTGCTCGGGCTGGAGTAGTACTGGGATGGGTGATCTCCTGGGAAGTCCCCGTGGTGCGCGTTTGACTATCGAGTTTTTCTCATTAAAGGGAGGTTGTGACCACCAACAACCCGCCTATGGGTTGGAGAGGGATTGGGGTGCTTTAGCTGCAGCCCGGTAACGTCGCCTAGAGCGAAGCTGTGACATTGTCACGTTGGATCGGCTAGGGTTGTTACAATAAAAAGTGCACTTTTTTTGTAACGACCTGAATCTAGACCCTTTAGACCACCCCATGACATCATTCAAGGGCTGCAGCCTGTACCACCCAAACCCCTCTCTGGCCTGTTTCTCAGCACAACGGGTTTTTGAGAATGCCAGGTTTTGAACCCAGCACCTCCTTAACAAGGCTTGGCTATGGTTTTTTGGCGGTCTGGACAAACAAGCGCTCTGGTGGAGTAACCGGGCGGATATGATGTTTATCCGCCGGTTGTTGGCAGGTTCTCTAATTCGCTAAGGGGCAGCCGGATTAGCAAACAGGGGCGATTTGCCCTCAGGTCGCTGGTGCCTTCTTGGGGGGGGGGGGATGAGTCAAAGTTCGCTGGTTGTTGTGCAGACTCTATGGAGCTCACAGGTGTTTGGCATGGATCAAATCTTGCGGTCTGGATTTTAGATCGTGGAGCAAGCTTTGTTGCGCAGACAGTGTGCCTGGAGGTCGCGCAGGCTGATGAGGCAGTCTGCATGGATAGTTGCGGACTGGATGTTCAGAAGAGCACGATCTTGGTATCAGGTGACGCGGTCTGGGTTGGTGACCGCGGGTTTCTTGTGGACTTGGTCTAGGGGGGACTAAGTCTAGCTTGTTGCCTAGCTCGCCATGTTCGCTTTGTGCGGACTGATTGGCAGCTCGCCTTAGTTATTCTCTGAGTTCGGCACGGTTGGCAGACTGATGGTCTATCCGACAGGTTTGGCGCGACCAGACGAGCTGGTTGGTATTCGCGTTATGCGAATACTTGTGTTAGTTGGCACAGGTTGATGAGTGGTTATCCTATCAGTATAGGTGGTGACGACACTCCTTCCCACATCTATAAATAGGACCCCCGACTCATCATTATATACGAGTGAAAAGTAAGAACAAGCTCGCACTTGATTATTGCTGTTACGGTTTTCTAATCACAGCGACTAAGAAAGTTGGTTACTTTGCAGGCTGTGCGGCTAACACCAGACGGCTAGGCGACTAGCGGTTGGGGTGCAAATTTAGCCCGGGCCCGGTTGCCCGGGCCGGGTCTACCCAGATTTGAGCCCGATTAAATCTGGGCCCAATGAGGCCCGAGCCAGGCCCAAAGAGGCTCACCAGACCCCAAAATATGATCAGTGCCCGGGCAAGGCCATGGCCCGACCGGGCATTAAAGCCTGCATAAAGCTGGTTGCGACCAACATTTAATGATGGCAAGAGCCATCATTTAATGCTGTCGAGCATTTAATGCTGGCAAGAGCCAACATTTAATGCTGGCAATGCATTGCCTGGCAATGCATTGCCTGACAATGCTCAGCTCAGCCCAAATGCTGGCCTGCCTGGTTGGGCCCGATCTAAAAGGCCCAACAGGCTCCCTTTTTTTACTATGGCCTGGGCCCGGTTTGAGAAGGGCCCGACCTGGGTCTGGCAGCAAAAAAGACCGGGCCCAGGGGGCCCGAGCCCGGCCTGGGCCCGCAATGCGTTATTTGCACCCCTACTAGCGGGAACGTTGGTGTGGAACAGTTCGCGGATACAGTCAGTGGTTTAGCAGCAGGTCACAGTTCTTACGGCTTGGTCACTTCCTCAGAGTTGCAGATAAGTGGAGTAGTTCGCCCGGCCTATCAGCAGGTTCTGTTCGGTCTCAGCATTTGCAATAACAGCTGTCCGCGCGGTTAGCTGCGGGTAGGTGGCTTCTGCGGTTTCGACGGACAAGGCTTGCGAGTAGGCGGATTGTGCGGTTACTGGAAACAGTCCGCGCGGTTTCTTCCTTGCTGCAATTTTAGATTGTTCCCAGTTTACATTATAATCATGTCTTGCAATGTATACCTCGACCTGTAATAGAAATTGATTCTAGTTGAAAACTCTTGTGCCTCTATTGCTGCTGTCTTTTATTTGACTTCAGTTGTGATTGAATGTTCCTGCGATCTCATTAGCTCCCGTTGAGAAATTTTTACAATTGAAGTTTTGCATTGAACAGAGGGAGGATCTAGTAATGTATTTAAAATAAAGCTTTTTTCATTTAAAAAGTTTGTATGTTGCAGTGTAACCTTTTGATCTGGCCGTCCAGCTATGTTCTTCTTCACATTTACAATTTTGATTTGCTCCTCAGTGTATAAAATGTTTCTCTATTTTTCTCAACATTATTCAAATGTTCCATAATCCAGTATTACATTAGGATTCTTGCGAGAAAGATTATAAATTCATAATATATAAGTACCATAATCCAGTTATTCATGTTACGGCCACATATAACTCGTTTTTTTGGATGAAATGATACAAGGGTAAAATGATATGCTTGATATTGAGAATGATTTGTTGTTAAAAATATTTGCGGTGCACTTAACAACTTTGTGAGCCCTTAGGCTGCGTTTGGCGAGGCTTATCGCGACTTATTTGCTCCGGTGAGATTGGACAAAAATGTCATTGTCATACCAAAATCTTATGCCTCAAACTATTTTCTTTTTTGTAACATTTGTGATATCAAACATACATTCTATGACAATGACGTTTTTGCCCAACCTCACCGAAGCAAATAAGCCGCTCCAAACACAGCCTTATCGTGATGCTGTGCTTCTAACAAAAAAAAATACAGCTAGCCAAAAAATATAATATACATAACAATTCTCTAAATTAATCATAAATAGAAAGTGATTAATCACAACCTCAATTTAAATGAAAAGAGTTGCGTACGTCTTTGAGTTTTAATCTACTTACTATATTATCAAATATACTTTCAATCTCCACTTTCTGCAGGTAACAAAATCCTTGACAGCTATATTAACAATTACTTAAATATTATATTAAGTTGTGGAAATGATTAAAACACTAAATTTTGGTTGTACTTATGTTTATCTTATTAAAAAAATTACATAAATAAGAGTAGCAGTCATGAGATTATTGGGCATAATATCTAGGCTTTGTTTGGCGCGACGTTTTGAGAGCAGCGGGCCGCGGATTTTTCAAAAGCCGCGCCAAACAAAAATTTAGAAACCACCAGTGTCATCAGCCACCGCTATTAAAAGGGGTGGCCTGCTATTTCCCAGTCGCAGAAATATTCCGCGACTGGGAAATAGCTGCAGCGCTGCAGCCTTTTGGCTGCAGCGCTGCTGTGCTTTTTATATATTTTAAGTTATATAATATTTATATAATATGTTATATTAAGTTATAAAATATGTTATTTTAATTTTATAATTTAATACGTTATATAATAATTTATATAATAAGTTAATATTATATAATTAAGTTAATAATTATTATAATTAATAAATATAATATTACTTAAATAATATTTAAAAATATAATTACTAAAACAGCACTACAAACGTTGTTCTTCCAAATAGATTCACAGATTCTACCACCACTCTGCAAAACAGCTGATTATTCCACCACTGCTTCCCACCACTGCTTCTCCAGTCGCTGCAGCCGCGCCAAACAGAGCCCTAGTCAATAACTCCAGTGTCACCAGCACCTTAGATGTCTAATGTGAATAGTATTTGAGCAGCAATACCATCACTCACAATGAAAATTAAATAATGAGGGTGATAATTGTAATTTGGAAATTTGAAGAAATGAAAGTTGTAATTACACAAATTTCGAGGGGAGGTCCCAATAAATAATTATTTATACACATGCACACATGTTAGTGAGTCCATAAACTTTGGCATCTTTTTGAAAAGTCTCAAAATTTTTTTGGGGTGAATTTGGTTCCTAAACTTAGTCAAGCACATGAAATCAGTTCCTTAGAGATGAAATCTTCGAAAGGATTGATGGAGATCTTCAACCACGAAGGATATTTTCGAGGGGCTTGAAGAAGATCTTTTAGTTGCGAAGAAAATCTTCAAGGATGTCACAACTTGTATTTTTTCCGCATTAAAACAATATATCAGAGTAAGAAAAGATCTTTTAGAAAGCTCTATTGGATCAACTGCTCAAAAAATCCTCAAAATGAAAAAAATTCACTCACATGATCAAAAAATGACGGTGATGATGGGAACAAAGCTTTTCTCACAGTCCCAAGCAAAACCTTACAGCCGGTTTGTAAGGGCCACTGGAGCTTTGGTGGCCAGTTCAAAGAGGAGATGGGCTTTGGAACGGCCGACGCACGCCACACACCTGAAGCTAGTTCCGTTTGGACCGGAAAGGTGGAGAAACGGGTTATCAAATGCACCCTTAGGCTTCGTTTGGGAGGACTTATTTTCACCGGTCAAGCGGTCATGACCACATGAACCGGACCTTAATTAAGTCTCGATTCATGCGGTCATGACCGCTTGACTAGTGAAAATAAGTCCCCCCAAACAGAGCCTTAGTCTAAAATGCTAGCTATATATTGTTATTCCATGAACAAATCTATGTACATGCACGAGAGAAGTGCACCAATTGAATGCTTTTGGTAGTCTAATGCTCATTAAATAAAATAAGGGTAAAGTATTGGCGACACCTCATATTGTTGTGGAAAGATACTTGTTGTCACTGTAAATTTTAAAAGAATTATTGTTAATCCTGATTTTTCATAATCCTGACATTTGATTAATTACATAAAAAATTTGTAGGGGATCAAATGTCCTAATTATGAAAAATTACAGATTACAACAATGCTTTTGATACTTAGAGAAAATCAAATGTCTTACTTAAAATATAACACAAAGATGTCAGAGGTACTTTAATCATAAAATAATGGTATGAAATTGTATTATTAATCACGCACATTATATAAAACTATAGTTATATTATCATTATTTGTCGTCTTACTTAAAATAAAACGTCGTTTTAGTGCTCATGTAATATGTATTCAGTGTTCTTGAATTTGGTTCAGATCAATTCTTTGAACCGGTTCGACCGTTTACTTGTTCCTTATCCAGCCCGACAGTCAAACCGGGTCGGTTCCGAACCCAATAATTAATTATATTTTAATTACAATGGCTTTTCCGGTGACCAGTTCTTCAGTAAACAAGCTTCCAGCTCCCGCGGGCTCTTTTCTCAAATTACCACGAAGGGGGAGGGAATATTTTAAATCCGCCGGGAAGATGCTCGTCAGACTCTCCCTCTCTCGCCGCCGTGGAGAAATCGGAGGAGAACTCCATAGATTTCATTTCCGGCGAACTCATTCATTGGATTAGCCTTCGATCCAGTGGTGATGGACAGCTCCGGATATCCCCCTCCACCTCCTCCGCCTACTCCGTCCGCACCGCCGCATTCTCCGCCGCATCCTTCGCAGCATGAATCAGAGACGGAACAAACCTATCTACAGGTTTACATTTCTTCCATTTCCTTTTTCTAGGTTTTGTGGCTCGAAGTTCATCCACTGTAAAATACTAAAATGTCCCTTTTATGCCGGCACAATAGGCTAGTAACTAATTCTGCATTAAAGAACAGTAAACAGTGATTAGATATTGTCGTGGAATTATATTTATATGAGAATTGCTAGCTTAGAATTGAAGAGCATGGTGGGAAGAGACACAAAATTTCTTGCTGACTTCAGATTAATATTGCCTCCCTTATGTGCTGGTTAAAAATGGCAAAATCAATCCTAGGGTACAATGTACCCGGCGGGTCAAGAACTTCAACTCGCACAAGTCGTCTAAGTGTTATAGAAGAATTTGATAAGTGGATGCTCAGAATAATTAAATTAGTAACAAGAAGAAACAAAACAGAGTGCGATTGATCAGCAATCACAATGTTTTGGTTGATGAATCTAAAGACAGTTACCGCACGAACAAATGCCGTGCGGAGAGCGTGAACACTGTTTAAACGCACGCCGGAAAAATCCATAACACCGGCGAAATCACATAGAAGAATGAAGGCTTAGAAAGAGCGAAAACATTGGTAGTCGGAAAATAGAGCTCTCAAAAAGTGGTAATTAACAACTTATATATATATATATATATATATATATATATATATATATATATATATATATATATATATATATATATATATATATATATATATATATAAATAATTACCCAAACCTCCCCTGTAAACTAGCATAATTAGTGAGAGCACCCCTCTTATTTTCGAAATTACAAAAAACTCCCCTTAAGTTTTCATTTCATTACCAAAACCTCCCCTGGTAATTTCATTTCATTGCATCCATGAAGAAAAATACCCCCCTGGACACTGTTCACCGAGGGGGGTGTTTTTGTGCATGAATGTTATGAAATTAAAACTTCAGGGGAGGTTTTTGTAATGAAATGAAAACTTTAGGGGAAGTTTTTGTAATTTCGAAAATAAGAGGGGTGCTGTCAGTAATTTAAAAATGGTCACATTTTTAAAAGAGGGAGAATATAAAACATAGAAAATTCATATTGAGCAAGTTAAAAAAAATCTAATCCTCAAATACATAGTAAATTAACAAAATAATCAAATTTAAGTCAAATTCTTCACAGTTCTAACGATAAAAAGAAACTTAAGTCAGATTCATATTTTGTTACTACAGTAAATAAACACCATTAGTTACATTTATGAGTCATTTTTTCTTTTCAAAAATACATGGAGAAAATTTTTGTTTACTTTAAAAAACATTAGTCATATCACAAAATGTAGAACGATCTATAAAATCCAAGCTTATCCTCAGACTAGAATAACATGTGTATCCGTGAGTATCGGGTAGGTACCTGTACCGGAAGCGTACCTGGTACGAGTACCCGACCTTCAGAAAAGTATCCGTGCTTCGTAGCTCCATTGTCAACAACATTTTTCTTTAACAAAATATTGAAACCTTACGAATTTGTATACAAAATCCTTTATAATATGATGTATGTGTTGAATTTTGGAAAATGTTGCTAAAATGGTAACGTTTGGCTCATGGTTATCTGGATATCAATATTATTAAGATGTCAATATCTTTATGTTATATGTATCTATCTTATCATTTAAAGGGTATGACCATTGCACTTAAAAATAGTAGTGTTATCATTGTGTAATTGTTCTTAAAATATCATGATATGTAAATGTTGCTCTATTAAGCACTTTATTACACAATTCTATTTAGCTATACCATTAAGTCAAACTTAACACTTGACATCTTTAACTAATGTTAAGAAGCATCATAGATGACTTTGAAACCCAACTTAACAATCCCTAAGCTACTTGGCATAGGCTCCGTCTGGGAGAGCAATGCCAATGGCTTTGGTGGAGAATGGAGCTCCGGCGAGAAATGGAGTCCCACCCTTCAGTGAGAAATGAAGCTCAAAATTGATTTTTTGGTCTTTCCCACAATACCAGAGGTCCAAAATGGAAGTTACCTAACACTTACATTTATCCCGTGCGGTGAATAAAAACACCATCGGAACAAATCCAGAGTACCAAACAAATATTTCTGATGTGTTTTCACCTACTTAGAATTTTCCTTCTTCTCAATAGATTATGATTTAAATCCAATCTTGCAGGCACTGAATCAAGATGATAGCAGTAGAGGAGAAATTGTATCATCTCAGCGCCCTAGGCGGCCCAATCTGTCTTCCTTAGAAATCCCTGGAAGATCTTTGGAGAACTCAACACTTCATTCGACAAGGACAAATATTCCCCCCTCGGCCACTCCAACTTCAACAAGAGCAGGCTTGCCACCCAGGCCTCCTTCTGTACGAGCAAAATCATCTATTTCAAATCTTCCCCCGCAATGGAGTAGGATAAATAACTCAACAACTAATGGCGACAGAACAACTCTTCTCATGCCAGTTACCTCGCCACAAGAAACAAATAAACCTTCTATTCTGAGGACATTCTCCCGACAATTATTTTTGAGTCCGAAAATGGCACACTCTTTACCTGTAACACCTTTTGGAAATTCATGTGCTCAATCTGCAGGGGACAGACATGTGATTGACATCCCTACTCTAGATGTAAGTTTTCAATGCTTTCTTCTACTTTTACACATTATTTACATAATATAACTACAATATATAATTCCCTCTATAATACTCATCTTACATACCAATGCCTTTTCAATCATCCATCATTCCATATAATTTTCTTGGAAGTGTAACATGAACATAAAAGATGGATTCTTCCGTTGAGGGTTGAATTAAAAAATAAATGTGCAAAAGGATTATCTTATGCTGTTTTGTAATAATACTCACAATCGACAAACTTAACTATAACTTTAATTAATATTTTTATAAAAGTTAATGCTTTATCTTTCTATGCATTAGTGTGTATGCATATGTTTGTTAAATGGAATCGCATAACAATAAATATTCTTAGATGTAGTTGTCGGTGATGACTAATTTATTCTTGTCCTTGTTGTGGGTATTGGCAACATCTTAGACCTTTATAAAATTTTAACCTAACTTTCATCTTTTAAACATGGAGTACATCCAATCATTTAAGAATCAATCCCTTTCTTACTTATGGCTGGCGATTTTGATTTTATTTTTATGTGCAGAAACCTAAAGGTCAGAAACAATTTGTTCGTTCACTTTCAACACCCAGGAATGCCAAAGGTAGGAGTTTGCGGATAGTGGATTCGCCATGCTTGATCCGCGTAGTTCCAGTAACTCCTTGTCCTGTTCATGCTGGCAATGCCAAAGAAATTGAAACTGCTGAAGAAACTAATGGTAATAAATAGTTTTCTTTTATCATCCTTTATGTATTGCAAACTCGTAGTTCTGGTTGATATTCATGAGTGGCCAAATTTATATCAAGTCTGTACAATCCATGACAATGTTGGTTTATTCTTATCACGATTTCCTCGACTGACACCTCCTGTCACTGTATTGTTGCATGAAGTGTTCTTGGCGAGCACATTTACAATTCCTTGCAATCCAACAAGGTTTTGACAAATTGTAGATATTTTCATAGATGAAGATGGAGGTGAAGACATTCTTGAAGAAGAGGCAATTTGCAGGATATGCTTTGTTGAGCTGGGAGAAGGAGGGGAAACTTTAAAGATGGCGTGTAGCTGCAAAGGGGAGCTTGCACTTGCACACGAAGAATGCGCAATAAAATGGTTTAGTTTGAAGGGAAACAAGATTTGTGAGGTATGCAAGAGTGATGTTCAAAACTTACCAGTGACATTACTGAGGTTACCTAGTGCTCGATATACTGATACAAATACAATTCCTGAAAGAGAGGATCCTCGCCACAGGTAATGGCAGATTAGATTATATGATCTATAATGCTTGTTTATTCTGAGTCCTATATATCACAGTTCATAAGTTGAACTAAATCATGCAAGCAATCATTATATTTTCATAAGGTATATGAATGAAGCTACGTTTCAAGAATTTTTTTTTAGAATTTAGGGTTTGTATGTTTGTGTTCACATTGTTGATTTGTGTGTAAGTGTGTGTGTGTGTTTTAATGGCTGATGCGTGTTCATAATGATTTATTTGTGTATTTATGCGTGTTCATAATGAAGTATTTTTTTTAGAATCCAGGCTCCATTTCTGCATGTAACTGAGTTTTCTTCTCTTTTCTTAAAATAGATATTCACTATCACAAGAATATAGGAAACAATAAAATCAAGTATCTCTCAGCCTATTATATTTCTATCTCATATTCTTAATTTCTTAAACATAACTATTCCTTTTATAGCTCATCCTACTAGAATTTATATGCCATCATTATTGTTATTCTATCCTAATCATATATTATGTACTTACTGATACCCGGTGTCCATATCAAAATCTTAAATAAAGAACATGAACTCACATTGCATGAAATAAACGATACAATCGAGAGACGAGCTCTTGCCAAGCATCCAAAGGTTGGGTACTCCAAAACACTCCCTTCTCTATAAAGAGACCAAGACTATCACTCAAAAGATAAGATCTCACAACCGAAGGGGCTCTGTATGTAGATGAAGGCCCCACTATAGGACAAGAAATTACATGACAAAATACATTAAAGACATGTGTGTATCAATATACCCGTCCTGAAAAGTTACTTTGTCCTCAAGGTCGAGCCGAGAAGAATCCCTTGGACGCGTTGGCGAAACTCTGGTAGCTCCTCTAGTGGGCAGATCAGATGAAACATCAAGAATGTAGAGGCGTCGTGGCAGGCTGGTTGCTGTCGATTTGTGGTACAGGTGATCAAAATGGGAGTAGAACTCGGCATGGGACTGCCCGAGCAGGGAAGCAATGGCATGTTGCAAAATATCTCTTCCTCAAAGTCAAGTGAGGTGCACTCCAGTTGGGCTAGGGACTCGGTCCCATCCAAACCCTGAATGAGGATCGTGGGACTGTACATTTGGTCGTTGAGGAGTAGGCAGTGATGATTTGGAAGGATAGCTGATGAGAAGTCTGGTCGAAGTGGTGGAGTGAGGGTAGGGTAACAATGAACTCAAGAGATGCGGAAAAAGGGGAGTCGGGAGATAAGAGAGATGACAAGCAGGTCAGGGTCTCCAAGAAACGGCGGAAAGACGAAAAAACATGTGAATCCATGTGAAAGGCTGGCGAGCCGCCAGGTGGAGCCTCTGTCACTGACTTGTCAGAAGGCGAGCGGATCGGAGGGCAACTTGTGCCAGTCGGAAGATGGGGGTATTCGGGGGGGGGGGGGGGGTGTCGCAACCGGGAGTGGGAAAACGAAGGGTATGTTGGGAAGGGAGGAAGCAGTAGCGGCTCCAATGGTCGAAGACCCACTGAGGGGTGGCGGTGGGATGGAGGGAAGAGGAGGCTCCTTAGGATGCAGAAAGGTGAGCAGGGGTTGTAAGTGGGCTTGTGGAAGAATCTGCTGACGAATCTTAAGCGCCATGGCAAGGAGATTATTGAAGGAAGCGTCAATTCAATCGCATCGAGCATGCACCGAGTCTGGAAGGTGATTCATGGTGGAAAAGGGGGTGAGGGCCAACAGAAAGTGGCATGAGGCTTTGGAGGGCCGCCAGAATGCAGGTGGAGCCGCAGGAGGGTTGTTGCAATGCTGTCGGAAGGCTGGCGGACTGCTATAAGAGACGTAACAGGGCTGCCAAAATGTCGCATGAGGTCTGCGAGGATGAGAAGAGGATGCTGGAAGGATGCAAAGGTCGCAAGAGGAGATGTAGAATGTGGGCGAGACAACTGGAGGGACGCTAGAAGCCGACAAAAACATCGGGAGACTGACCGGAGGCGGGCAGAGGCGCCAGGAAGCCGATGCGTGGTCGGCGATGGCGCTGGAGTGAAAGGCTAGGCTGGATGGGTCAGTGTTTGCATCTAGCTGTGAGGGAATGGCGGATGGCGGACAAACAATGACAAGGAACGAACAAGTTGGG
Source organism: Platanthera zijinensis (assembly GCA_039513925.1). Classification (NCBI taxonomy): domain Eukaryota; kingdom Viridiplantae; phylum Streptophyta; class Magnoliopsida; order Asparagales; family Orchidaceae; genus Platanthera; species Platanthera zijinensis. The sequence goes on from CM077080.1 coordinate 15,770,001, forward strand.
GCAATACTGGTATTCTTGGTTGGACCAGGGTTGCGGTTGTTGAGATGGGCCGCAAAAAACAAGCAAAGGTTGGAAGGATTCTTTTGAACGGAGATCCGACTCATCTAAGCCGGAGGAGCTGGTCGATGCTGAACGGGCAAGGAGAGTTGTGCGGGACCCATCGAGTGTGGATCAGTTACGATCAGGTGCGTGCGGGGACGAGATACAATCGGGAGAGGAGATCTTGCTAAGCACATGGAGGCTGAGCCCTCCAAAGATCCCCCCTCTTCAAAGAGAGACCAAAACTATCACTCAAAAGATAAGGTCTAGCAACCTAAGGGGCTGCTTATATAGATGGAGGCCCCACTACAGAACAAAACACTACATGATGAAAATATTAAAGACACATGCATATCACTTACACGCACATCTCTTCTCATTTAGTTTTAGAATTTTAAAAACTAACCAGATTATTAATATTCTCATCAATAATTATTTTAATAGCATTCGCTGTATCAACAAGTGTGTTCATATGAATTATCTCTTCTTGTAGCTCTTTACCCACCAGTTTCCCCATTTCTTCCCTATTATTAACTTTTCTGGCATTCAACCGCTTACAACCATCTTTGAATGTTTCTCCTTTTCACTTATTATCTTTGAATGTTTCTCCTTTTCACTTATTTTCTTCATCTCTTGTAAATATGCAATGCTTATTCTTCTTATAATCATGCTGATTAACATAAAACAACTTAGTGTAACATAAATTAGTATTTCATTACATTTATAGTCCTTGCACATAAATTGCTAAGAAAGTCACATATAATTAACTAATATGGCCGTCGACCCCGAACATATGTTTTGGTGAGATGATTGTTATCATAAATTTTGATAAGTTGTGCAATGTGCTCCTTTTAAAAGATTTCTTGAAATAAAGACGCTTCCAGTTATGTTTTATTGCTCATAATTCTGGAAGCTAAAGAACTGCTGTTTTTTTATTTTCTTTTGGCACGTTGGTTCAACATTTGTTGGAAACTACCCTTTCTTACAGGATGTGGCAGGATATACCACTACTTTCAATGGTCAGCATGCTTGCCTATTTCTGTTTCATAGAGCAACTTTTGGTAAATTCTCTTTATATCACCACAAATAGCAAGATATTTAATTATCTACAGATGATAAATTATTTTATTGAAACAGGTAGATGAGATGGGCTCACAGGCTCTTGCTCTATCTGTGCCATTTTCTTGCGTGTTGGGTGTCTTGTCATCCTTTATTTCATGCACAATGGGTAACTAGTGTTCTCTTCTTATCTGAACGGATTAGAAATAAATTTCGTACAAGTTATGGAATTTTTGTTGTTATAGTTTTTCTCCTGGAACGAATTGTATGAACCTTCATGTTCTTACACAACCCACTTTCTAATCCCTTCTTACAGTATCAAGATCAGGCTACTGATTTTGCCTCTATTATCCATTTTAATTCATTTAAATAGTTTCATGTTGTGATCAACAAAAATAAGAAATCACCAGTGTTAATTTTCCTTTTTTTTGTCAAAATGGTAAGGGATGCTATGCTATATACATACATTCATTTTATCTCATTTGTCAAATAAACACAAATGAGATGGATCAAGCGCACAAGAGAACAAAATTTGTGTTGAACCAAAGCAATTGTGCTTAATTAGAGGAAAAAGAATATGATCCACTAAGCTATAAGAAGCCATATAAATAGCATTAAATATAAAGGACACTCAAAATCTTTCACAAAACTCAAATACATCCGTCTCTCAACAAAGATGAATCCCTAAACATGAATTTTTTGTATACCCTAGCTCTAATGCAGACTTAATATTTAGTTCATTCATCAAATACAAAGATCAAAATTAGCTTGCAAATTGAGCCACTAGCAGTCAAGCTCTTTTCAATCTCAATTATCTACAATCTATGTAGCATGAGGACGAAAACGGGATACAAGATACGATATGAAACGGATACGAGAAACGTGATTTTTAAAAAAATAAGGATATGAGAAATGTTATTAATTATTTTTAATTATTTTAATATAAGTATTAATTAATATAATAATAATACTTATTAATGATACGGGACGAAACATGTAATGATAACAAAACAGATTGAACTTCGCAGATAAACTTATCCATCCAAATCAAATTAATGATCAATTAAATTACCTATTAACCAAATAACCAAAATATAAAAACTTACCTCAAGAAATAAATAACATACAATATCAAATTTAATAGCATACAACTTTGTCAGGAAATAAAAAAGCTTAAGGCTATATCTGGTTTGGCGGTGGCGGGTGCATTCGGTGGGTCGAAACGCCACTTTGGAACCGGAGGGGGAGAGGTGGGGGTCGAAACGGAGCGGATCGGAGTCATTTCCTCCTTGCTGCGGGTGCAAACGGAGCAAACGCCATCGATTGCCGTTTGTTTACCCGCCGTCCGGCGGCGTTTGCTCCAAACGGAGGCGGCGAAACGCCGAACCAAACGAAGCCTAAGTGCCTCCTCTACATAAAATAATCAAGATGGTCCTCCAATACATCAGAAAATTAATAGCATACAATTTTGTTATCAGCACAAGCAACTCTTGAATAAAATCAAAATCTCATGTAACATCAAATGATCATTGTTTCGTTGCATTCACATGCAAAATAACAAATTTAAGAATTAAACTTTCTCTCTAATAGCATCAACTTCATCATCTTCTTCAATAATCAAAAGCTTCAACCATGGTTCATCAAGTGATAGATTAGCTATCTCAAGTGCACCTACATCTTCGAATGACTCAAAGTCATCACCCGCAATATCCCACAATATAGACTATCCTTCAATGTATTTTTGATCTCTTCTAGAAAGAAGTCGAAGATTGTTATGTATGTTTATTAAATCTTTCGCACGTTGCGGTGCTATTCTTTTTCATTGAATAGATAAAGGAGTAAGTACTCCAATTTCTCTCGACGCATGAAGAAGATGATGGTTGTACTAATAGCTTCAATGCAATGATTTGAAGTGAAAGGGATGGAGAGCCATGATTTATCCGCCAAGTCTTTGGATCTAAGAGATAATGATTTTGAATTGAATCATAATCGTTAAAATCCTCCGATTTGTCAATGAACTCTGCATACTCCTTGGTGACCACATTGCGTTCCATTAAGCTTGGAAAATACTTTTTCAAGCATTTAATTCTTTCATTGCTAACTTCCGGATCTTTATGAGGAGCAACTCTATTTGGATCCTTCGCTAACCATTGTTCACTATAATATATAGTGAAACAAAAAAAGATTGAGTTAAAATTTAATCAAACAAAAGATAAAATATAAATTTATAATTAAAAAATATAAGTACCTTGGATTCAATGAATACGCAAAGCAATGAAAAGGAGTGTTATTCTTGTTCCAAAGATCCACAATGATAGTATGTACTACCTCAAAAAAGGTAGACTCATCTTCTTCTCTTTTCCTCTCATGAGAGTAGATAGCCGTCCTCGTCCTTTCAATCATTGTATCCCACATATCATATACTATATGAAGACAAGGCTTATCCGTATTGTAAAAGCGAATCATGTCATATATTGGAGTGGTGAATGAAAGAATATACTCAATGGAACTCAACCAATCATCATCCAAGACCTTTTCTTTTACATGTCTTGCCTTTTCCATATCATCATCACGATATAAAAACCAATGATCACTAATAATCGTTCTTTGAAGTCCATTCTTTATAAATTTGAATATTTTTAATATGATGATAATTGATGCAAAACGAGTTTCGGCAATAGATAATAATTTCAAGCTCACAAACTCATTAAACATAGTCAATCTCATGGAATGATTCATTATATAGTTTTTAATGAACATGACATCATCACCAATATGGGTAATCCACGAACATTCTTCATAGATAACCGCATTATTCTCTGAATTCTTAGCGGCACATATGTTCTTCAAAGCTAGATTGACCTTCATAATTAATCGCATTCATGAACATTGCTTTTGAATCGGTTATTGTCATAAAATTAATGAGTGGTCTTTTTTGTGGATCGCTCCATCCTTCGCTTATAATACTAACTCCTTTCTCTACCCACATCCCTCGAATGAGAGCTAATCTTTTTTCAATTTCGATCTTTTCCTTCAACAACAATGTGGTTCTTAGAGAATTATATCCGGGTGGTACGTATCCCGCAAGGTTATGACTAGCGACAAAAGAATATGATTCCATCCAATAAGGATTTCTTGTTAGATTGAAAGGCAGCCCCGCCGAATAAAATGCTATGGTAATTAAATCATCTAAATGAACTATGCCCTCATTATTGAATGCACTTGAAATTGGATTTTTTTCTCTACCGCTTGGATCGTCATTTCTTCTCCGCTTATCACCAACACTCCCAATACTTCCAATTCCACTTGAAGAACTTGGAGCTACCAGTATAAATTTTGGAAGTCGTCGCTCCATAAGCTTTTGAGCATTTTTATCTTCCTTCAACATATCCTTGTATGTGGAAGCTGGAACCTTGTTATATGCTCAAATTCCGTTACTCTTGATCCTCAATAAATGACCTTTCACGCGAGTGTATGAGCTTTTGAAGGGCTTACCATAGAAATTACATATCCAACTTATACTTCCACTTCCTTCAGTTAACTTGTTCCCTCTTGTTGGGTCCGGCGTTCCTTCACTTGACTCGTGGCGCTCTGCTACTTATATAAAAAAATTAAGTAGCACCCTCTCCAACAGTCCGGGCTTTTGGTGCAGTTGGGTATGCGCTTGATCCTTCAATTGGTATCAGAGGAGGTCACGGGTTCAAGACCGGGGGGGCGCTATTAAATCCTGATTTTTCCCTTCTACCCGTGTGGGTCCGGTGGGTCAGGCAACCGTGGACATGTGGTAACCCCACCTCTGAGCCGTGTGGGCCATGTGGTAACCCCACCTCTGAGCCGACGGGTTGTGCTGGACGCCGGGGGGGGGGATTGTTGGGTCCGGCGTTCCTTCACTTGACTCGTGGCGCTCTGCTACTTATATAAAAAAATTAAGTAGCACTGATGTAGTGGTAGACCGACTAAACTGAAATACCTCTAATATGCAAGCTAGCTATTGTGGACCAAATGTATTGTGCGCGTGTGAGCATGAGAACAATCCGAAAGCAAACTAGCTAGCATTTAATTCAACAACACCACAAGGCTACAAACACGACCTCACAATTTAGGAGTAAATAATCTAATCAAGAGAGACAAATATGATTTGCAAACAAGCAAGGAGCGATTCAGTTAAATGCGTCAGCAAGGCCTAACAAGTCAAATGACTTATAATACGTCAACATATGAAATAACAAAGCATAACGAAGATTCAACACTGAATATCAATACCAAGAAAATAGCCATTTCATACCATGCTTAGTTCGTACATGCGGCGGGCCGATTTAGGGATGAAGGGGCTGAAGGCCGTTCCGAGAAAGCGGTGGAGCTTCGAGACTGGATCTGGAGGAGGAGGGGCTGGGCTGCGAAGGTAGGGGGGCTGCAGGGGAGTGGCCGATGGGGCAGGATGGAGGAGAGGAGGCTGCGGGCTCTGGATTGGGGGAGGAGAGGGGCTGCGGGCTCCGGGTTCGGGGAGGAGAAGAGGCTGCGGGGTGGATGGGGAGGGAGCAGGGGCTGCGGGCTCTGGATGGGGGGGAGGAGAGGGGCTGCGGGCTCCGGGTTCGGGGAGGAGAAGAGGCTGCGGGGTGGATGGGGAGGGAGCAGGGGCTGCGGGCTCTGGATGGGGGGAGGAGAGGAGGCGGGACTGCGGGCGGGAGCTTACCGGACGGGAGGGAGAAGACGCCGCCGGATCCGAGAACTGCGCGGGTTCCGCAAGTGGACCGGAGGGTTGCTGGCTCAGCAACTTCCAATCCCTCAATCAGCCCTAAACATGTCTATATATAAGAAAAGCAGGGCATAAAATAACTAGGGCACCCGATCGGACGGCAGAAATTGCACGACCCGATCGGGGGCAAAATACAACCCAAAACTTAAAAACTAATATATCAAATTTATTCGCGACGACCCTCCGGGCGCATCCGCGGACTCGGATTGTCCGCCCGAGTCATCGATCACCGCCTCCTGCGGGAATAAACGCGTGCGTGTCGCCGATCGCCATCAACTCCCCCGGACTTGAAAGCACTCATCTCCGGTGAGTGAAGATGATCATACTCCTGGCGCAAGTCGGGGGCGAGTCTCTCGAGCTCCTCAGCAGCAATCCAAGAATCGTCAGAAGTCGGGCGGGCCGACCAATGAACCAAGTACCGTAGAACCGTCAGTCCGCCCATCGTCGTAAAGTCATGTCCAACGATCTGTAGCGTATCTCTGGTGGGCGACTGTCGTCGCAAAGTGTCTCCGTCAGCATGAGGTACCACTGGAACTGTCGGCGGAAGCGGGGGATCCCCCAACCGGTGCTCCAACGCCTGCGGCTGCCTGGGTGAAATGGGCACATGTGCACTGGAAGGGTGGGGATCAGGCAGGGACTCAAAGGGAGGATGAGGATCAGGCTGAGGCACAAAGGGAGGTGGGGAAAACGGGTCCGTATATACTCGCTCCTCATAGTACGGGGTTAAGTCCTCTATATTGAATACCCGGTGTATCCCCATCGCTGGCGGTATGTCAACCTCATATGCATTCGCATTAATCCGTCGCGTGACAATGTAAGGGCCCATCCGACGAGCACTTAACTTTTTCGCAGCCCCCAGGGGGGGCCTCTCGGGACGAAGGCGAATCATAACTTGCTCTCCAACTTCAAATGTCTGCTCCCTCCGGTGCCGATCGGCTTGAGCCTTGTAGTATTCATTACTGGCCGCAATCTTCCTTCGGACTGTCTCATGTAGTGTGTGTATATGCTGAATGAACGACTCGGCGGACTCACTCGGTCGGGCTCCTAATGGGACATCTACTAAGTCAATGGGTTTCTTAGGCTCATAACCTAATATGATATGAAATGGACTCAAACCCGTGGTCCTATTGACCGAGCTATTGAATGCAAACTCCGCAATCGGTAGAGCCGAATCCCAGGTCGCCGGGCTATCCCTCACAAGGCAACGCAAAAGGGTCGCAAGACTGCGGTTGACAACTTCAGTTTGTCCATCCGTCTGTGGGTGGTAGGCGGTGGAAAACTTCAGTGTCGTGCCCGTCTTCTTCCACAACGTTTTCCAAAAGTAGCTCGTGAATCGAACGTCCCGGTCGGAGACTATGGAGGTGGGCAGTCCATGATACTTGAATACTTCCCTGAAAAACAGGGCTGCCACGTGGGGAGCGTCGTACGTCCTATGACAAGGAATGAAGTGGGCCATCTTCGAGAAACGGTCCACGACGACGAAGATCGAGTCGAACTTCCGCGGCGTGCGGGGAAGTCCCAATACGAAGTCTAGACTGATGTCTGCCCATGGCCGGTGAGGAATAGGCAAAGGGGTGTATAGACCTGTGGGCTGACGAATCCCCTTCGCCGTCTGACAGACTCGGCAATGTCGGACGACCCGTGTGACATCCTTCTTCAGACCCGGCCAGAAGAAGCGATCCTCAACTAACGCGATCGTCTTGTCACGCCCAAAGTGTCCCGCGGCCCCGCCCGCGTGCAGCTCCCAGATGAGGTAATCCCGAAGGGAGGTCTGGGGAACGCACAGGCGGGTCCCAAAGAACAAGTAACCCTCAGAAAACATAAAACCCTCGCGGGGCTCAGGTGGGTCCTTAGATAAGGCGGAATGGATATGACTAAAATCGGGGCACTCAGGGTAGTCCTGGCAAATGCGCTCAAATCCTTCAACTCGCGCGTCCATGGTATGGAGAATAGTAACTCGGCGACTCAACGCGTCAGCCGGTTTGTTCTCAACACCCGCGCGGTGTTTGAGGACATAATGGTACTCCTGCAGAAACTCCACCCATTTGGCGTGCCGGTGTCCTAACTTCTTTTGCGAATCTAAATATCGTAGGGCCTGATGGTCAGAGTACAAGACAAACTCCTTGTGTAGGAGATAATGGCGCCAATATCGGAGCGCTTGTACGACCGCGTAAAATTCCCGATCATAGTTGGAATACTTTTGTCGGGCGTCATTCAGTTTCTCACTAAAGTAAGCAACTGGATGACCCTCCTGACTCAGTACTCCACCAATGCCTACCCCAGACGCGTCACAGGCCACCTCAAAGGCCTTGGAGAAATCCGGAAGGCATAGCACGGGGGCGGTCGCTAGCCTTTCCTTGATGCACTCAAATGCTCTGGTGGCCGCTGCAGTCCAGGTGAAATCTCCTTTGCGGAGGCAGCTCGTAATCGGGGCCATGATCGAACTAAATCCCCGGACAAACCTCCGATAGAAGGTAGCAAGTCCGTGGAAGCTCCGGGCCTCGTGGATATTGGCCGGAACAGGCCACTCGCGAATGGACTTGACCTTTTCGGGGTCAACAGATATGCCCGACTGTGAGACAACGTAACCCAGAAACTGTACCGAAGATGTCAAGAACGAGCACTTTTTCAAGTTGACATACAGATGCTCTTTTCGTAGGAGGTCAAATACTAGACGAATGTGGCTCAGGTGCTCCATGCGGTCCTGGCTATAAATCAGTATATCGTCAAAGTAGACTACCAGGAACTTGCCCATATAGGGCCGCAAGATCTGCGTCATCACTCTCATGAAAGTACTCGGTGCGTTCGACAATCCGAACGGCATAACTAACCACTCAAATAGACCATCCTTCGTCTTGAAGGCTGTCTTCCACTCGTCGCCTTCCCTCACCCTGATCTGATGATACCCACTTCGTAGATCAATCTTTGAGAATAGCTGGGCACCCGCCATCGCATCAAGGAGATCGTCGAGGCGAGGGATCGGAAAGCGATATTTCACCGTGATCTTATTGATGGCCCTACTGTCGATGCACATGCGCCAACTCCCGTCCTTCTTCGGGGTAAGAAGGGCCGGAACGGCACATGGGCTTAGACTCTCCCGAATAAAATTCTTCCTAAGAAGATCGTCAATCTGTCGTTTTAGTTCAGCATGCTCTGTGGGATTTAAACGATAATGGGGCATGTTGGGCAAAGATGCCCCTGGGACTAAATCGATCGCATGCTGGATGTCCCTCATAGGGGGAAGCTCATCGGGGAGTTCCTCAGGCAGAATATCAATATATTCGGCTAGTAGGCGCCGAATATCTGGGTCCACACTCTCCACAGTCGTGGGGCTGCCGGCAGCCAAGGCGGCGGCCACCACAAACATGACTCCCGAATCTAAACTCTCACGAATAAAAACACCTCTTCTCACGATGTGCACCGGTCTCGTCGACCCTGCACTAATAGATGACTCGACTTGGCCCTTGGGGGGCTCCCTAGGCTGGGTCGGAGTAAGGGTGATCTTCCGTCCCTTGTCAAAGAAGACGCACGTGTTGGAGCGCCCATAACACGTGGCGTCACGATCGTAGAGCCAAGGGCGGCCTAGGAGAACATGTGCGACGTCCATCGGGATAACGTCACACCACACCTTGTCCTCTACGGACGCTAGCCGGACCGGAACAAGACATCTCTGTGTGACCTAAATGGCCGATTTGTCCACCCAATGGACACGATAGGGATGTGGGTGGGGCTCGGCGGTAAGCTGCATCCTATCCAAACCCTTCTTTGCCACAATGTTCACGCAACTACCGCTATCTATGGCGAGCTTGCAGGGACCGCCTGCACTCTGAAAGTATGTATAAAATATCGAGGTGCGTCGCCAATCTTCCTCAGCTCGAGGGGTGTGGAGGAAGCGACGGATGACTCCTAACTCTAACGCTCTCTCCGCGTCGCTCTCCCAACCATCCTCGACCCCTGCGGTAATCTCTTCCACTACCGCCTCGTCATCCTCAACGCCTGTCTCATCACCGTCCTCCAATAATAAATTCCTCGTGGGACATTGAGCAGCAATATGTCCCCTGCCCGAACAACGGAAACACTGTCCGGGGCCGGGTCTAGGGCCGGCCGGCACAATGGCCTTGCCCTTCGCATCAGAGGGGGTGCGGGTGGAGGTGTCAGAACGGTGTGGCGTCGGTCTCGATCCGGCGAGACGCAGGTAGCTCTCAAACTCGAGTGCGAGTTGGAACACCTGCTCGATCGTCTCTAACCGGTGGGGTATCAGTTCTCTTCGAATCTCGGCTCGAAGACCCGCTCTAAATCGGGACGCAGTCGCAATGGGCTCCTCAAGGATATCACTCCTCACTACCAACTCATCGAATCGGGTCATGTAGTCGGCGACGGAAAGTGATCCCTGCCGTAATGCATAGAGTTGGTCGAGGAGTTGATCGCGATATGAGGCGGGGAGGTACTTGTCCCTCAGCCGCTGCTTCATCTCATTCCATCGGGTGATGGGATAATATCCCTCTCTCTCGAGTGATCTCTCCACGCTAATCCAAAACATTTTCGCTTGGCCTACTAGTTTCATCCTGGCGAAACGAACTCGGCGTTCGTCCGTCATCTCGTACCAATCAAAGAAATGGTCCATATCCAAAATCCAATCGCTAAAAGCTTTCGGATCCAGGTGGCCGTCGAAGGATGGCGCATCAATTCGCAGGCGCCGGATAAGGTCATCCTCTACCGGAGTACGCTTACGGCGAGGTGCCACATAATCCTCATACGGCTCGTCAGAATCGTAATCGTGTCGTGCAAGTGGGCCACGCCTTTGTCGAGCCGGTGGAAGGCGCGGCTCGTAGGGTGGCCGCCGGTGATCCCTAGGAGCAGGGTCACGACGAAAATCCTGAAGGGGGTCAGGGATCCGCCTCTGTGGAGCGAGATCCGGACGTAGTGGTTCCCTCCCCTCCAACGGCTCCTCATAAGGGGGTGTTAAGGCTGGGCCTCTATTAGTTTCCATTTGATCGACCCTAGCGTGGGCTCTAGCCAAATCGTTCCTAAGGGTGGTGACTTGCTCAAGCATTAAGCGTTGAAACTCGGCAGTCGTCATATCCGGATTCGAGCTAGTGGCTTGATCGTCCGTGAGATTTCGATCCGCCATAGGGGTCCTAAACAACCTACCACTACGGAGCATGCAGGTGTGGAACCTCGCCTCTGATACCAAATGATGCAGTGGTAGACCGACTAAACTGAAATACCTCTAATATGCAAGCTAGCTATTGTGGACCAAATGTATTGTGCGCGTGTGAGCATGAGAACAATCCGAAAGCAAACTAGCTAGCATTTAATTCAACAACACCACAAGGCTACAAACACGACCTCACAATTTAGGAGCAAATAATCTAATCAAGAGAGACAAATATGATTTGCAAACAAGCAAGGAGCGATTCAGTTAAATGCGTCAGCAAGGCCTAACAAGTCAAATGACTTATAATACGTCAACATATGAAATAACAAAGCATAACGAAGATTCAACACTGAATATCAATACCAAGAAAATAGCCATTTCATACCATGCTTAGTTCGTACATGCGGCGGGCCGATTTAGGGATGAAGGGGCTGAAGGCCGTTCCGAGAAAGCGGTGGAGCTTCGAGACTGGATCTGGAGGAGGAGGGGCTGGGCTGCGAAGGTAGGGGGGCTGCAGGGGAGTGGCCGATGGGGCAGGATGGAGGAGAGGAGGCTGCGGGCTCTGGATTGGGGGAGGAGAGGGGCTGCGGGCTCCGGGTTCGGGGAGGAGAAGAGGCTGCGGGGTGGATGGGGAGGGAGCAGGGGCTGCGGGCTCTTGATGGGGGGGAGGAGAGGGGCTGCGGGCTCCGGGTTCGGGGAGGAGAAGAGGCTGCGGGGTGGATGGGGAGGGAGCAGGGGCTGCGGGCTCTGGATGGGGGGAGGAGAGGAGGCGGGACTGCGGGCGGGAGCTTACCGGACGGGAGGGAGAAGACGCCGCCGGATCCGAGAACTGCGCGGGTTCCGCAAGTGGACCGGAGGGTTGCTGGCTCAGCAACTTCCAATCCCTCAATCAGCCCTAAACATGTCTATATATAAGAAAAGCAGGGCATAAAATAACTAGGGCGCCCGATCGGACGGCAGAAATTGCACGACCCGATCGGGGGCAAAATACAACCCAAAACTTAAAAACTAATATATCAAATTTATTCGCGACGACCCTCCGGGCGCATCCGCGGACTCGGATTGTCCGCCCGAGTCATCGATCACCGCCTCCTGCGGGAATAAACGCGTGCGTGTCGCCGATCGCCATCAAGCACCCTCTCCAACAGTCCGGGCTTTTGGTGCAGTTGGGTATGCGCTTGATCCTTCACCTCTTGTCACATATTTTCAAAGAGGCTTTTCGTCATTTTCAGTAACGTTGCTACTTGAATCCATGTTATGAAAGATAAGACCTAATTTAAACAACAATGAAATTCACAACAATAATTAACAACATATATACAAGGCATACCCGAGAAAATCATCAGAAAATTCATAACCATTTATTGAAGTTAGAAAACCATCAGAAAAATTATTTATTGATTCATCATGCAAAGAGTAAAGAGTATAATAGTCATAAATGTATTTGCATGTAAAGAGTATAACAGTCACAAATAAAGAATATAACAGTCAACATGTAAAGAGTATAATAGTCAACAGTATCATCATATAATAGTCATAGAAGAAGAAGGAGGTCGCTTACGGGGAGGATCTGGATCTGGAGTGCCAAAACTTATCTGGATTTGGAGCAGCGGGACAGTCAAAAGCTTATTTGGATCTGGATCTGTTCAAAGGAAGAATAGATAATCAGTCAATAGAAGAAGAAGAACGGGCAGAAGAAGAAGAAGAACGAGCAGAAGAAGAAAAAGAACGGACAGAAGAAGAACGGGCAGTAGTAGAAGAAGAAGAACAAGCATAAGAAGAAGAAGAACGGGCAGAAAAAGAAGAAGATGAAGAAGAACGGGCAGAAGAAGAAGAACGGGCCGCTTACGGGATCTGGAGCGGGATACCTAGACGCCGCAGGTAATGGAGTAGGAGCGGGATACCTAAAGGCGTAAAATGAAATGCGAGATTATATCCCACGGAATCGCGTATCCCCCTTGCGGGATACGCGATTCCAAAATTAAATTTTTTATTTATTTAAAACTACGTTTCCAATAGTTTCGGAAACGCGTTTCCGGGCGTTTCCGAGCGTTTCGCGTATCCGATACGCGCTTGAACCGATACGCAGAGCAATTTTATGTATCCGTGATTCGTAGTCTACAATGGCTACAATCTCCATTGTTGTCATTGTTCACCTTTTGAGAAGATCCATTGACGTCAAAATATAACTGTGTAAGGACAACGACATCATCTTTACATCTGAGCTGCCAGGCTCTTGCCAAGGGAGATTTGAAACATTGTTGCAAACCTGAGTTGGTCTCCTGTATGCAGTGGAATAAGCCAGCGCCAGTAAAGCCGTGATCATCTCTTGTATGCAGTAGAACAAGCCAGTGCCACTAAAGCCATGTTCACCTCTTGTATGTTGTAGAATAAGCCAGTGTCATGCGACCTTTTTCTTATAGACCCTGAAATTGCATAGTGAGTCGGGGGAATGCCCACGCGCCATCCTCAAGAATGTACACTTTGCAGAAGCAAGGAGAACTGGGTATGGGGTTTCATAGGTATCATAGCATGGGCAAACTCAATTCTCTCCTCACAAAACCTTGAGCCACTCTAAGGACCGATGATGTGAATGGCTGGGCGTTAATTTTAGGGGATCCCGTCGGGTATCTCGCTAGAACTCACGGAAGCATTCTCTTTTGACTCAGTGTCTATCCGTGATCCATGAGAATCATTTGATGCAGGATGGGAATCTAACCACCCGCTTGCCACCCTGGCGTAGGAATCATTAAAGCCCGTCAGGTGGATTCCTGGGTGGGATCACTGGTCGTGCCTGTTGGGCTGGCGGGTGGATTCCTGCGCCTGGGTGGCAGGCGGGTGGTTAAATTCCCATCCTGCATCATCATTTCTTTTAACGGTTTTGATAAAGTCTTTTGTAAGAGTTGATAAAGTGTGTGAGGATCTCAAGAAGGCTTCATTTGGAAGAGCTTTTTGCTCCGATGCGTTTTCCGTAAACAAAACGCCATTCACATTTTTCGTTTGTTTTTCTACCATCTGTTCGAACCGCCCGTAAAAGCCGCGGTGTGTAATTTCTGGCGTCTCCAAACCGGCGAAAATCCCTCCGGTTTATCGCGTTTAGGGAGGAGGAAGATCCCGCGCCGGCTCAATTTTTTGTTTTTTTTTGTTGCCGTCGGCAGCTCCGTCGTCGGCAGCCTGCTCGGAGCCCACTGGCGGGGCCGCCGGACCTCGGCGAACCCGCCGGGGGTATCCCGACATTGCTCCGTCAGGGCCACCGCCGGTGGCGGCCCTGATCGGAGGCAGGGCGGAGGCACGACGATTTATTAAAGTTCTATACTATACAGTTTTAACAGTAACATATATATATATATATATATATATATATATTATAAAAAATAAATAAAAAATTTATATAATAGATTAGAAAAATAAATAAATAAAAAATATATATTAGAAAAAAATTTAAAAAATTAAATAATAAAAAATATTGTATAATAAAACACAGACTATCCAAACAAATCTTCATTTCCAGCAACCAGTTTCCAACAGCTCCATTTACAAACCTGCATTTACAACAGCTCTTTTTACAACCACAACCGCTCTATCAAATGAACAAGAAGGCCTGCCCCGTATTTTTAGGTTTCTAGTAGTCGCAACACGCAAGCAACTGGCGATGGTCAGGATGCTTGATGTTTAGAGTTCTCTTCTGACCCCAATTGTTTCTTGCAAAACTTGTGCATCGTCTTAATCTCAACCCCAAGAACCAGGGGAACCGAGAACTGTCGATCCAAAATGATCAGTTTGGTTCGGTTCTAGATCAGTTATCAGTTTCCCAGTTCCTTTTGCAAACCCCTTTAATTAACTGCTGGTTTATATCTTCTACTACGAATATATGAGTTATTGAACAAGAAATTCCTACCAATATCCATCCTCATTTAATTTTTCTTTATCCACAGTTAACCAGATATTCATTTGGGCTTATGCTTCCGTCCAGTTTGCAATTGTTGTCTTCTTTGCCCACATTTTCTACACTCTGGTACGTTGGAAGCTGCTTTATACAGGAAGGAATGCAGCCTCAATTAACTCTTAAATTAATTTGTTATGCATTTATACAGCTTAGAATTGTTGCTATATTCTCTATCCTACTCTCATCCTTCACTGGGTTTGGAGTCGTGATCGGCGTGAATATTTTGGCCGTGGAGTATATGAGATGGAGAACGAGGAGAAACCAGCTGATTGTGAGCAATGGTTCGCTGCAGCAACCAAGTGCGAACAATGGTGACGCCGAGCACGGGGATGATGCCCTGCGTCAAGAAGCTGCTTCTTGACATTTTCCAAGCTGGTTCCGAAGCTATCTCCAGGTATTCTTCTGTTTAGCGACCTTTGTTCTCAATGTTGATAATTGTTAACCTCATTTGACTAAATATTGAAAAAAATTCCTCATTTGACTAAGGCTCCGTTTGAGGAGACTTATTTTCACCGGTCAAGCGGTTATGATCGCATGAATCGGACCTTAATTAAGTCCTGGTTCATGCGGTCGTAACCGCTTGACCGGTGAAAATAAGTCCCCCCAAACGGAGCCTAAATATTGAAAAAATTGCGGCATCAAATGCTCATTTGAAACTGAGGAATATCATCTGCATTTCTTATATAGACCTATGCTTTTTTTTCTCATGGTAAGATTTGCCTGCATTTCATTCTTGTGATGTGACCTTTCCCCGGACCCTCATATATATATATATATATGTCCTCTTACTTTTGAAATTACAAAAATCTCTCTTGTAAGTTTAAATTTCATAAAAATAAGCACACAAATTCACTCTTGTAGTAAATTTTCAGGGAGGTTTTGTGTGTGTTAATGTTATGAATTGTATTCTAACAGAAGAATTTTTTGTAACTTCAAAAGCAAGAGGGGTGCAACCTGTAATGTTATGAAATGTATTCTTCCAATTGAAAGTTCAATCCTAGCTCCACCTAATGGAAAATAGGTCAATCCCAGCTTGACCTGATCGAAAATTCTACGCAATTTTTTTGTTCTCCTTGTAACCAACTCAACAGCTATTTTTCCAACCGTTTCTTTAACTGTGTTAATAAGGTCCGGTTCATGCGGTCATAATAGCTTGATCGGTGAAAATAAGTCCCCCCAAAGGGAACCTAGCCTATATTTCTGAAAAATCTCAAATAAAATTGAATTTGTTTTTTTAATATTTTCTTTTATTTAAATTACAGGTGGAGATACTGTTAATAATGTCCGTTAAAATGTTTTTATTGGTAAAAAAAGTGCCGGCGGCTGAGATTCTTCTTCCTACCATCTTTCTTATTAGCAGCAGATCTTCTGGTTTGTGCTCCCGTCCCCACCGCCATGCCGGCAAGCCTAAGCCACCGTCTCCCCGTAAAGCTGTATAAAACTGTGCAGAGTTTTTTTTTTTTTTTTACTTTCTTTTGGAAATTTAAATAACATTTCCGATTCCAGTTTATCTTTTCTCATTTCCAATACGAGCATCATTTCGCCCGCTAGATGCTCTCAGGCGGGCTTCGGCCACATGAAGCCCATGCTCCGCCTGTTCTCCCTGCTCTCAGATGCGACAGTACATGGTCACGACAGTTCTACGGCCCAACTTTGCTCCCACCACTCATGTTGCATTCGATAGCAGGGAGAATAGCGGGAGCATGGGCTTCACGTGAGCGGAGCCCGCTTGGATGTGGGTGGAACCCGCCCGAGAGTATCTTGCACGGGCCGAGACGCTCATATAAAGCAAAAAAGCTAAAGCTTGGTGATCATGCATCATTATTTTGTAATGTGTTGTGGCCTAAAATTATAAAGTAACGAGTTATTGCAATAAAAAAATTACGTCAAGGAAATATTAAATTATTTAAAATTGTGATATGCAGTATAAAAATATTGCAGGAAAAATTGTGTTACAATATTCGTCATATTTCCTAAATAATAATAAATTTATAATAAATGTTTTGTTTACCCTAAACCCTAAATAATAATAAATTAATCGAATTATTACGATGAGTACGAGCTCCAATGTTCTTCATCCCATATAGCTTCCCAAACAGCTCTCTCTCTCTTTCTCTAGCTCTCTATCTTTCTATCTCTCTCTCGCGAGCTGTCGTGGCAGGTTGTGTTAAATCATCGCGCTCATTTTTCATTTTAAAATTTGGATTTAAGATAGGAGAGGCGGGGCCTATTATAAGCGCGATTGGACCGTCTGGATAGGCAATGTGCGACTAATCTTGACATGCCGTCAACATGCCCCCTTAGCATAAATCTTGTTTTAATACCACTTGTTGAGCTACTTGTGTTGGCTAGTAAAAATGAAAGCAGAGGCGGCGGGTAAAGATCGGGAAGCCACTTCTTTGTCGCCGGCTTCGAACATTACTTCAACACCGCCTCCGGCATGGTCCACTTCGCCCTAGTTTTGGTCCCCTGTTCGCTGCCTGAAGCTTTGAGCAGAGCATGGCTTATTTTTAGACACCAAAAAAAGAGGATATGGAAGCAGGGGCTGATCAGTTGCGCGTGTGGGCTGCAAAGAAGGATATATTATGGTGATTGTTATTAGCACTGCACTTTTGGATATTCGCACTTTATTTACTCTTAATTTTTCGCGCCTTTTGAAAATACTCCTTGTACATGCATTTTTAGGAAAAATGTTCAACACGAAAGTTGTAGATCTCGACGAGATCTACAACTTTCGTGTTGAACACTTTTCCTAAAAATGCATGTATAAAGCGTATTTCTAAAAATACGCTCAGATTTCGCGCCTTTTGAAAATACTCCTTGTACATGCATTTTTAGGAAAAGTGTTCAACACGAAAGTTGTAGATCTCGTCGAGATCTACAACTTTCGTGTTGAACACTTTTCCTAAAAATGCATGTACAAGGAGTATTTTTAAAAGGCGCAAAAAATTAAGAGTAAATAAAGTGTGAATATCCAAAAGTGCAGTGCTAATAACAATCACCTATATTATATATATATGCAAGCTGGGGTTGAGCTGCACGTGTGGGCTGCAAAGAAGAAAAGTTGGAAGAAGATGGCGGAGCTTTAAGAAATGTCCAAGGAGGGGTAGAGAAGAAGGATAATTTTATTGGCCGATTCGATTTCGCTATCGGCAGATTAATTTTTTTAAAAAAAACTCGCCTTTTTTCTCCCATATTCGACCTGTTGGCAGCGCAGACTTATCTGCGGTCCCATGGAAATCCCTCATGAGAATTGCGAAACCTACTTTGCCACGCCTTTCCTCCTCGCCGATTCCTTGCACATGGAATAAATAAAAAAAAATTAAAACTAAAATTAGTGCATAATATCGCCATGAGGGCTATGGAGCTGCCTGCTGCTCATCAAACTGTCTTAATTTGAAATTTGTTTTCCCTATTCCCAGCATTTTTTTTTAATTTAGGGTGCCCGTGAAAAGGAGAGATTTTTGGGTCCGCGTTGCGGTTGTAATTAAGATATAAAATTGAAGTCGTTCATCTAAAAAATAGATTGCACATGGTGTGCCATTATAAGCATTAGTATTCTCTCTCCTTTTTGATCCAATAGTCTTGCCATGAAAAGAGGAGGCTGTCTTGGTAATGTTTAATGATGAGATACAACATGGTGTTTTATGACCAAAAGTCAAAAATTAATAGAGCCTTTGTGCTCTTAATATAAGACTATTATTTTGAAGCGAGTATTATTAATGGAATAATGGGGGCTCCGTTTGGGAGGGCTTATTTTCACCGGTCAAGCGGTCACGATCGCATGAACCGGACCTTAAATCGTGACCACTTGACCGATGAAAATAAGTCCTACCAAACGGAGCCTAAGGCTCCTTTTGAGACTGATGACAGTAAGAAAAACTCTATTTTCAGTGCCACTGCTTTTTTTATGGAGTTTTTCAAAAAAAAAAAAGAAGTTTCAAAAGAGATATTTTGAGGAATTTTTGAGTAATCAGTCCAATAATGCTTTGTAAAAATCACTCTGTTTTAAGCTTTTTCTCTTTTATTTGAGAGTTTATAAAATCACGGCTGATCATTTGCAATCATTTTCTTGCCACTCCAAATATTTTTTCTATCATTCACCAATTCACTATCTTTGTTTCTCATGATGATTTTTTGTAACCTACTTATTTAAAATTTATATAATAAATGGTTAGCATGAAACAATTTTTTATTACTAAAAAAATAAAAGTATTATCTACAAATTATTCTTCCAAAAGAAAAAATGCAAACCATTTTTTAGAAAAAAACACTTATTAAATTTTTTCCAAACAATCTAACATTTTAACACAATTTTCTAAATAACTCTAATGTCACCATATATTTTTCAACATTATTTCTTTCACTGTCATCCCAACCTAATATTACAGTACATCCACAATGTGAAGAGAAGAGCATGGCTCTTTTTATTTTAAGTATACGGTGTTGACGGTCATGACCACGGAGGTTAAATTGTCATTCATTAACGCCCACCTAAGGGGTTCATCCACTTTTATGTTCAAATGGATGATGTTTATTAGACGAGCCTTAACAAATGACGGTTTAATCAGGCGTTTACAACCGCTACCACCGTGCCAAACGGAGTCTAAGGCTCTTTTTATTTTACATGCGGTCGTAACCGCTTGACCGGTAAAAATAAATCCCCCCAAATGGAGCCTAAGCCTCCTTGCTATCACTTAGGTGTCATGAGGACCATTCACAAGGTTGGCCCGCAAGTAGCATCTTTCTTCACATTCCAAGTCTATTTTGGCTATCCGCACATTAAAAAATTATTAATTTTTTTCCCAGATCCAAGTGCTGCTCTCTCTGGCACCAGCAGAAATTTTATTGTGCTCAAGCCTTTTTTACCTGCCATAATCCAGATTGGATGGAAAGAATTGTTTACAGAACAGAAAAGACCATCGTGCCCCTGGCTTAAGATTTTTTTCCCATTGGGCTAACTCTGATCCTAGTTCGGTTCAACCCGAAATTTCTTTTTTTTACAAACCAACCAAAAATAAAATAAAAAGTAGAGTTATAAACAGCATATTTGATAAAATTTCTCAGGATTAATTTATTTAATTACCTCATAATATAAGTACATGAAGCATTTATGGAACAGGGTAAAAACATCTCAAAATGATACCAAATAAAGCATATATATTAATATATATATATATATATTATATAATGTGCAAACAGTGCACCTAAATTAATCAGAATCACTTTTTCCCACCCCCAGAAGGATTGAATTTGAAGAAAATGATGTCCCCATCCAAAACAACATAGGTCTTTCCCTCCTGCCTGTACTTCCCTGCGGCCTGCGACACAAACATTAAGCCGAGGTTAGCGATGTTACAATGGCTCAAAGATCGAAGATAGCTCGATTAAACTCCGATCAAAGTAAACCATAAACCGAAACGCGATTCAGACTTTGGATCGAGCCACTCAAATTTAAAGAAAAATTACACGCACACACACCGGCGGTTGTGCACTGGGTTCTCTTGTGTGCAGTGCGCAATAGTATCTTCGAGTATTATTGCCGCCACACCATACAAACAGAGGGACCATGTTCGACCCCCTAGTCTAAAAAAACCGCACGTTTCTCCTTATCAGAGAAATTAAAATTGAGCAGGTCAGAATCATTTCATGGTTCTATTTAGGATAATGATCCCCGGAGTTTTTCTTTTTAATATAGTGTATATATATAGGGTTATTTACCGGGACCTCCCCTTGAAGTTTGCATAATTACAGCTTGCACCCCTCTAACTTTCGAAATTACAAAAACCTTCCCTCAATGTTTACATTTCATAACGGTCATGCACAAAAGTAGCCCCATCGAGTAAGGCTCCGTTTGGGGGGACTTATTTTCACAGGTCAAGCGGTTACGACCGCATGAACCGAACCTTAATTAAGATCTAATTCATGTAGTCGTAACCACTTGAACGGTGAAAATAAGTCTCCCAAACGGAGCCAAAATCTTCAGGGGGGTCCTTTTTCTGCATAAATGTTATGAAATGAAAAATTGAGGGGAGGTAATTGTAATTTTGAAAGTTAGAGGGGTGCAAGCTGTAATTACACAAACTTCGAAGGGAGGTTCCGGTAAATAACCCTATATATATATATATATATATATATATATATATGAATAAATCTCTGATAATTATTAGAGTTCGTGATGTGTGTATTTTATATCATAATCTTGACCTAATTACAAATCAATTTTGGATAAATCTATTATAAAACAGAAAAGCATTCAAATTTTTTTTGAGACTGATAGAGAAATGGGCTTGGGAGACGAGTACGGTTGTCGACAAACCTTAACTGCTGATTCACTGCCCATTTCTTTCAAATCTTCAAACTTCATCACCTGAAATTCAAATTCACAGACATTTAGCCGAAATCATGAAATTTTCGCATAATTATGCATAAAAATGAAGAATTTGAAAGGCTGAAAATCAAAAGTTTTCAGCTAAAAATTCATTGAAAGAAAAAAATTTATAAATTGAGAAATATGAAGAGAGAGAGAACAAGGATTTGCATCATAAGCTTCTTCAGAGTGTTAAATTACACAAGCCTCTTAATTCCTTGAATGGTTATTGAATAAATAGAATGTTTTCAATGACTTGACACAACATTTCTAATAACTAATCATATGAAACATATAACAAACGAAATATATGTTAAAAAAACTACGAAGAATTGCTCAGACAACAAAATATGTTACTTATTAGCTATAGGATCCGTTTGGCGCAGTGCTTTTGCTCCGCTGAGTTTAAACTTTAAACAAAAATGCCAATATCATAAAATATGTATTTGGCATGATAACGGTTATGACCAACAACAACAACACTCAAGCCTTTATCCCACAATAGTGGGGTCGGCTACATGGATCCTTTGTCACCACTGTGCCCTATCTTGTGTCATAATCTCACTAATGCCTAAGTACATCATGTCTTTCCTTATAGTTTCATTCTAAGTCTTTATTGGTCTACCCCTCCCTCGTTTAACATGCCTAGTGACTAGACTCTCGCAACGCCTAATAGGTGCCTCTAATGGTCTCCTTTGTACGTGTCCAAACCATCTTAGTCGAGCTTCTCGCATCTTCTCTGCAATTGGATGAAGTTCCAATTGTAAGTGAGGTCGGTCGACCGTTCATAGCCACCGGGTTGATGACCGTCGCTATCGTGCCTAACGGGCCCATAGTGTATTTGTTAAGATCAACCTCAAAAGCAATCATGCACGCATGGTTCAGCACGCTACAGAATTTCAAATATCGGGCGAGAACATTGTCCTGATCCAATCTAAAATATTAATTTCCACTCTAGTAATTTTCAAGTTGATTAGAAACTATTTCATGGTGATTCAATCGAAATTTCTAGCACTTATATGGGATTTAACATATATAATATGCATTTATTATTTTTTGTAGATTTATATTTCACATAAATGTGGATATACATGTATAATTATATATTGAGTAGAATTGGCATAAAAAAGGGCAGCCCGGTAACCAAGCATCCCCGCGCCGCGAGGGTCCGGGGAAGGGTCCCATCACAATGATGAAATGTAGGCAAACCGTACCCTGCATTTTTTGCAAGAGGCTACAAAATTGAACTAAAATTTAGTGAACCAGCATCGGCTTGAAGCAAATCGATTTTAAATAGATAACTATTGTTCGGGAGAGTGGAGGTGGATACAAGTTGCATTTGGATTGTTGTGAGCGCTACTTCCCCAAAACATCAGTTTGGGTCAAAACGTCACCACAGTCATTCAGGCATGATCAAACATTAGCGGTTGTGAACACCCCGACCTCAAAATGGGGTTTGGGCAAAAAATACCACCACTAAAGTACCAAATGCACGTAAACCATTAGGGTTTAGCTTACCACTGAGATTTCACATTGTCACCACTCAAATGTCACAACTGTCCTTAATAGAGCCAAAATTAGAGTGATCATTGAGCGAGTTTCAAACATAATTGTAAGCCCGAATTAGTAATAAAGTACCTCAGCGCATATAAAACCACGTTCAAAATCAGTATGGATGACACCTGCAGCTTGAGGAGCCTTTGTTTGACGTCTAATTTGCCAGCATTTAACCTGCAAAAAGCAATAATTTATAGGGACGGTTATTTGGCAAGTCACTAGATAATACCATTATAGGAAATATGTAATATCCCGCTGCTTTAGGCTCCGTTGCGCATGACGGTTGCGGCCGACTGGTCGTGAGCGCGGTGGTTATGAACAATCGTTTGTGAACGTCCAAACCTCACATAAGGAACTTCATCTACTTTTACATTCAAAAGTAGTTTTATTTTCTTGGTGGTGGTCATACCCGTTGACATGCCAAACATGCATTCAATGACAGTGGTGTTTTTTTTCAAACTCGCCGGAGCAAAAACGCCGAGCCAAACAGAGTCTTAGGGCTCATTTGGCGAGGATGCCGGGCGGCATGGATTTCATCGGCGCTTTTACACGATTATTAGGGGCGGGGCGGATCCCCCCGCCCGACCGCGGCCCCGCCAAACGCACGGAAACCGCGGCCAGCGGCGTCATCCGCGCAACTGGCGCGGATCCGCCCCGCCAAATGAGGCCTTAATCTACTGTTTATAGACAGTTGGAATAAATACATTTAATAAAAAAACATAATGATAGACCAAAAAAGACTTGGAATGAAACTATAAGGAAATACTTGGAATAAACAAGGGACAGGTAGACAAAAAAAGATTTGGAATGAAACTATAAGGAAAGACATGATGTATTTAAGCATTAATGAGACTATGACTAAAGATAAGGCGCACTACCCACAAATGATCCATATAGCCGACCCCGCTATTGTGGGATAAAGGCTTGAGTGTTGTTAACAAAAGTAAATAAATTGGGTTTGACCAACAAACAAAAAATACCTCATCTGGGCCTGCTGTAAAAAAGTAAATAAGATTGATAGCAGAAAATCCAGTCTTAATGATCTTTGGAATGGCGCTGCAAGAAGACAGAATTTCTTTAGTTTTAGTACTATTTCGTGCTATCAAGTAAATTTTATATCTCAAACTATGGGTCAAGCAATTACTGTTGAAAATGATTTAATGTTCCTGTGCAAGATCAAAATGATCAAATGACGTCTATTGAGAAACATAAAAACACACTCCAAGATTTACAGATAATAAAGAATTACAACAGCAGAATAAATAGACAATGGAAGGAATTCAAATTTTATACAAAACACGTGACCACATGATAAGTTGAAGAAGAAAGTAGTGCATAGCAGACCTAAAAGTAAGGATTTTAAGTATCTGCAGTGTTTCAGTTAGTAAACTAGTAAAGCTAGAATTTTGACTGTATGGGCAAGATAAAGACAGAAGATGCATGACTTGAAGTTATGCATTCTATCCACAATTTTGTCAGTAAAACAATATTCATAATTAAATCTATATAAGATTATAGCAACTTGGTTGGAGGTGCTTTATAGGAGATTAGTAGCCTCACATACTTATCAAGAAACAAAGCATCAGTAACTCACCTCTGCAATTTGTTTTCTTCGCAATATTTGGCAGCTTCATCTGGTGGCATGTCTGAGAGATTTTTTTCAAAAATACAGCTGAAAGGAATAATAGGCTCACCACCATGCTCTTGCACCCTGAACATATATCAACAGTGATGAAAAAGCATCAGAAAAATAAACACTCTGATCAACAAAAAATTTCATAGAACAGAAGTAGCATGCACATGCATTCCACTAGAGTGCATAAAAGCTGAGAAATTCAGCTATGAAACAGGTCTACAGTAATGTATATCCTGCATAATATGCCATAAGAGGAAGAGAGAAATGTGTATGGATGGATCAACTAGGGGTTGAAAGATGTGGCATAAGTTTGTAGGACAGTATTATGCACATGCGACGAATATGTCATGGACCCGGTTATTTTAGTTTAGTTATTATGCAATTTTATTTTGTAACGGGATATTATAGTAAATTGTAAGCGGTCCTTCCTCCCTATATGAGGGAACTTGGGAGTATTAGGTATCTTGGATCATTTTGAGTTTTAGATATCTAATTGGGAGAGAGACTTCAAGGAGGAAGTAGCCTCTTGAGGTTAGACATGAGCATTCCTTGTGATTGTATCTGATTTTCAATTTCCACAGCAACCCAATTTCTGTGTTTGTAACATTGGTCCGACAGCCGTTTCCGCCTGCTCATAACCGCCGGCTTCACTTTCGTTATGCCGACCTGTTTCTGCTTGACAACTCCCCGCCTCGACCGCTTCGCGCCATCATGCCATCCTGGAAGGATCAAAAGAACGGTTTGATCACCTGTTTCCGCTCATTGTTTGCGATCGCCGAGAATACTCCTCATCTACGCACATGCGGTGACTCCTCACACATGCATTCAGATGGACGAATACGCCTCTGCCCCGACTCATAAGCCTACTGCTGAACCAACTCCAGCTCCGACTGCACCGTCCGCACACGCGGCGACTCCAACAACCGCACCATCTTTCAGAATGACCGATCCGTCCTCCGCTCTGACTGCACCGTCTGCACACGCGGTAACGTCAACGACCGCGCCCATATTCAGATAAACGGATCCCTTCATACACCGCTATGAACTTCTCGCACCCTCCATTCGGCCCATCTACTTCTACATGTTTTCTCCCAATCTACCGTGCCTAAGAAGTAAACTGCTTCCCTGTCGTGACCAGAGGATCATGCTACCCCTTCGCCCTCTCCGTATTATGCCAAAGACTCGTCACCTGACAATGTAATCTCGCGTGAAGTCCCACGAGCACGCCCTCACCACCATCAACTTTCTCCTTGAGGCCCAAGCCGACCAATTCACTTCCATTATGGTCCTGCTCCAAAATATGCAACTCGGCCAACACTCTGAGCCTAATGTAACCTCTGCCTTGGGATCCCCCAACACATTGTACCCCGAAAAAACCCGCTTTGGTGGGATTGCATCCTCCGCCTTTTCCCTGCATCGACATCATTCAATAGGATTGACCCCCTGGGTGGGATTTCCTGCAGTATTTTGAC
Organism: Platanthera zijinensis; assembly: GCA_039513925.1. NCBI lineage: Eukaryota > Viridiplantae > Streptophyta > Magnoliopsida > Asparagales > Orchidaceae > Platanthera > Platanthera zijinensis. Next base: position 15,795,994 of record CM077080.1, read on the forward strand.
ATTCACCAAACTTCTCAGGTGCAAAAGGTCTCCACGAATCTTATCGGCATGGAAGGTCAGCCCTCTATTGAGTTTGCTGGCTCCGTCAGTCCTCTCCTAGCCTCTCCTGGGCAACTCTCATTGAGGCACTCATTCAATGTTATGATCAACGCTACTACGGTAATGTAATCCAACGCCTTTGCGGGGTACGTCAGACTGGCTCCATTGACTCTTACATGGATGAATTTATTGAGTTGGTCACCCGCAACATGGGTCTTCCAACTGACCACTATTTAGGCTATATCATGCATGACTTGCAGCCTCATATACACGCTCTCCTCTGCACCATTCATCCTTCTACCATCAATCAAGCCATGGATCTCTCCCTACTCTTGAAGGTTGAATTCCTCGCGACGTCCGGGGACCCTCATTCTACCACGTCTCCTTCCAAACTCCCCTACTAATCATACTTTGCCCCATCCCCCCTAAACCTCCACCATCTCCACCTCCTCTACATCACCCACTCATTATGCCTCCACGCAAAACCGTAATCCCTACTCATTGCATTTCAAACCAAGGGTATCATGACTTGCAGAGTAGGGGAATGTGCTTTCGTTGCAAGAAAACCTACTCTCATACTCATGATTGTCTGTCTTGTCAAATATTTATGCGCCCTCATCAGTGATGACATGGAGGACTTCGACATATCTAACTTTGACACTCTTGCGATCATAGATGCACCGCTAGACGGAGTCCCAGATACCTCCACAATAGCCCACCCGCGGGTATATCACTACTAGACGGAGGGAGACACCTCGACCTTGAGGTCAAGGTCAATTTCCAGGTAAGATATATTATTAAGCACATGCGACGAAGATGTCATAGAGTGTTATTTTGCTGTAGTTATTATGCAATTTTATTTTATAGGGATATTAGGGTAAATTGTAAGTGTCCTTCCTCTCTATATAAGGAGGGGACTTGGGAGTATTATGTATCTTGAATCATTTAGAGTTTTGAGATCTCTCATTGGGAGTGGGAGAGGGGCTTCAAGAGGAACCAACCTTTTGAGGTTAGACACGAGTATTTCTTGTCATTGTATCCGATTATCAATTTTCACTGCAATCCGATTTTTGTGTTTGTAATCCAATGATCTATCCTTCCCCAGTACACAAGTGAAATTTTTTGAAGTATCAGAGAGGAAAAATGTTTGACATATTCCATAAAATGGAACTTTTAAAAACAATGAAAAAACATGTTTTATGTACACTCCATCTTTTATTGTTAGTGGTGCAAAATGGGATTTCTTCTTTACAACCCAAATCAAATCTTCTTACCAATTAAGGCAGATCTTGATCATCACTGCCAAAATTTTATCTCATAGCCTCACCATCCTTATGTCATGTCCTCTCTTTTGCTATTCTACCTATCCATGCGCTATAATATTCCCATATCATCCCCCCCCCTAAGTATTACAGTGTTACCTCATCAAATAGTTCCCACGTTTCCTATGGACAATCTTCTTCTTCAACAACAGATTCAGTATAGACAATAAATAGGATCCACGCATTAGTGCCAAATTGAAAATGGATGTCAGCATCATGGAAAGTCTTATCCCGTTTCTAAAAAAATCACAAAAACATCATGGGAAAAAGTTGTTCGAACAATCTTCATCATCAAAGCACTCTCAAATTTACATGAAATTAGGGAATTCTCTCCTAAGAGCTCACAATTAATAATTATACCTTTTGTAGTTGTGCATTTCTAAACATGCACTGCAAGATTTTGTTGCATTTATATTTGTAAGAACTAATATTGATTGTTAATGAATAATACACATAATATGCATATAGCATCCATTCAAACCCATCAAGTTGTATGACTATTACATTCCTAAAAATACATTGTAAGTACCCGGCGGGTTGGGGAACAAAACTCGCTCTTGGAGGACTTGCTCGCCTGCCCGGCGCCTTTCGCCCAAGGCTTGCGAGGCGAGTATCGGGACCGTGGGCGTCGAGCACTCGCCTGGCGGCGGGAGGGCGAGGCGCAGGGTCTCCAAAATGGTCGTCTTGAACTCATCAAAATCACACTTTCTGACGAACTCGCCCAAGGGGGGCGAGCTACCCAGGTCGGCTCCTTTCCCTTCACTTCCGGCCATGAGACTCAATCAGAATTTTCTAAACAAGCTATGGTTCACACTCACCGCACTAGAATGTTGAACCCGAAAACTTAAGTTCAACGAGGAATTCAGACCCACTAGGTGTAGCTTGCGCTTACTTCTCCCGAGTGAGGGCACAGTGTCAGACACTTGGAGCAAAGAGCCTCGCTCACAATGGTAGTAAGCTTACAACAGACCCCGCGAGCTGCAACGTAGAGGACCCGCCAAAAACCCAGAAGATCAGACAGATCTTCCACTCTCAAACCAGAGATGAGTTGAGCACCTTGGAGGGCACTGGAGAGCGCCAGAATGACAACCCAAAAACCTAGGTGAACAAGATGTTGGAGGTAGGGGTGCAACTCAGATCGGTTTGGTTCGGTTCCACCCAAAACCAGGAACCGACCCATGTATGGTCGTTTCCAAATTTATGGAACCGGAATCGACCCACGGTTCTAAAATATAGAATCAGATCCGAACCGAATAGTTCGGTTCGGTTCAGTTCCGGTTCAATTCTCGGTTCTACTCGTAGTCATCGAATCAAATGCAACTTTATCTTAAAAAATCAGGTTCATTACAAGTTAGCAGCTAGCAGCACACAATGCAAAAGAAAACATAGCAACAACAGACAAATTTTTGATAGAAAAATGACATACATTAGAACACTTTCTCATAAGCAGAGCATATGAGATTTATACTGAGGGCAACAACAAGATTTGATGACTGAGGACAGTGGCAGGTTGGGTTGTGTGGGTTGTTTCAGGAGGCTGGATGTTTGCAAGACAAGTAAATGAATGTTGTCCTCATTTTCAGAAACTGATATGGAGAGTTGTATGAGTTTTTTGAGGGCTAGAAAAGTGAGGCAGTGGTATTAAGGTTGTTTGAATGAATTTCCAGCAGCAGACTTTAGCATGGGAAGCCTCGTTGGTCCTTGCCTTTTCAAGAACCATACATGAACCGAGAGCTATTAGAACCGTCTTGAATTGATCGGTTTGGTTTGGTTTTGGGTCGGTTCTTGGTTCTTCGGTTCTTTTTGCACACTCCTAGTTGGAGCTCTCGCCGACCAGAAACAGCCTCTGCAGAAAAGGAAAAGTCCTCTCCAAAGGTGTCATTGGGGGTCTATTAAAAATTTTCTGAAAATGGTTTGCGGATAGAGGAATTCCACCTTTTGGAATTACCATCTAACACCCAAACGGGTCTGCTACGATCCCGCAATTTTGTATGGCTAGCCGTAGGCCAAAATGAAATCCTCTAGAAAAATGGATTACCCCCTAGGTGGGTGAGTGCACGCCATTTGAGGCGTGCTCTCGCCTAGGTGTGGTGACTACCCGGTGATGTTGGGTACTCGCCACTCACTAGAAGCTGTGACGTTATCGAACTGAAGTGATGCGTGTGCCGGCTAGAGGTCTGGCCGATCGGCTAGAAGCCTAGAAGCTCTTCCAGTATCAGCTAGAAGATTTGGCTGGGGGAGGCGTGTAACCAGTGATGCTGGGCACTCACGACTCGCCCAATGCTAGGGGCGAGCGCAAGCTGCCAGGGGTGCACTTACCCCTCTTCCCTGAATGTTGCCTTTTGCATACTTCGTGTTGGTCCGATGAGTCCACTTGATAAATACGAGGTTGTACACAACCCCGCTCTTTGCGAGTTTTCCTAAGGCTTGGAAAGATCATTCAACCCTGAGTGTTTGGCGAGTGCCTGAACTATATAGAATCTCTTGGTGGGCCCCACCAGAGGCTTTATATATCAAGGGGGGAGGGGGGAGGCAACTCAAAGGACTACCCCACTCCTGTTTGCTTCCCCTTGGTCCCTCGCTTCCTTGTCGTCATGCCGCCTTCCAAGGATATTTTGGTTCGCCTCGCTGCTCTCAAGGAAAAGAACAAGGCGAAAACCTCTGACATCATGGCCATTGTCGCTAAGCACTCCTCGCGCACTCCTTTGAGGCGCGTGGAGAAAAGAACTGCCAAAAAAGTTAGGCGCCAGTCGATGGGAGAGGTGACAACCCGCTCTCATAATAATAACCCGGGTTTAGCTTGGCCCTTGAGATATCCGAAGGTCCCACCATGTGGGAGTCCCCCTCTCCTTTTGACCACTCACAATTTTCTATTACAATATTCCTCCATTTCAAAACCATACACCTCGCAGCCTAACCTCGCCACCGAGGAAGACGCGGGAACTCGACTGGATGTTGACCAAGAGGGCGCGAGCACCCAGGTGAACCTTGATGCTCACCACCAAGTGCCTGGTAAGTAACCAATCACCTCCTTGCTTTCGACTTACGCTTTATGAATACACTTACCCCATGTTTTCCTTTGTAGTGCCCCCCTTTTGTCGACCTCGCCGGGATCACCCCGAAGAGGAAGTGGCCTTCTCGTGACCACGCTAAGGAGCTCGCCGCCACAACAATCAATGCGGTGAATAATGCTCCGACCCTCACTGAGGCTCCTGTAGTGTCGGGCCTAAATAATGTGACTCCTCGCAGGGGTGCGGGGAAGTCTTTAACACCCCTCCCCCCCCCCCCCCCGAATATATTTGGAGTGCAGCCGAAACTCCCCTTGGGACAGCACCGTGAGACCCCTCCCCATCGCCATGGGAAGGGCATTGAGCCTTCGCGCGTAAAGCGAACTGAACTCGCCTCTTTCTTTATCATTCCCTGACCTTGCGGTAACCTTTCCCTACTCTTCTAAGTTCAACATGAGAATTCGGTGGCTGACGAGTCAGATTATGTAGGAAATTACTCGGCGTCGCCCTCCCCTTCAATGATTGATGAGTTCCTTGGCGACCCCTCCCTCCTCCGGAAGTATGGATGCATGCTTCGCGAGTACCAGGAGGAAAGGGCTTTGGGCGAGGATGACCCCTTCTCTCGCATCCTTGCCCTGGAGAGGCGGATGAGCGCTCTGGATGGAGGCCACGCCCTGCTCGCAAAAGTGTGCAACAAAGAACAAGAGGCGACAACTCATCGCGGGGATTCATGCTTTAATTCGGTTGGGCGCGCTGTAATGTTTAATCATTTTTCTTTCTACTTTTTGATTCCTGGACTTGAGTGATTAGGGTGCATGAGCTCGACCCTTTTTGGCGAGCCGTTGAGCCTCACGGTGAGGGTGGGAGAAAGGAGGTTGGGAGGCCACCCGTCTATTCTTAGTCCACCTGTCCAATAGCGGGGTTCACCACTCAAGGCGAGTTTCTCTATGAGGATGGCACAACGCTTGTGCACGCAGCGGAAGGAATAAAACTTCAAGACAACCCAAAAGAGATGGGATCGGGCCATGAAAATTGAATCAAGAAGTTAATACATAACTAGGCAAAAATTACCTTAGCGGCGTTGAGTCACAACTAAACGGAGATGCTCCAAGCTTCGTGTGCTTGTCGGTGGCGAGTTCTACGTGGAATAACGTTCACGTCTCTGCAGAAATCCACACAAGCGGGAGAACCCCGAGCTTCGTCGCACGAAGGGTCGGGAAGAAGATCAGCCGCACCTTTGCACTTCCCACGGACTGCTAGGTCCGCGCCAGGGAAAGCAAGACCAGCGACGGTCGCCGGAGATGAGGTCGTCGGCGGAGCGAACAGGCGGCGGCGGAACGTTTCCGTCCGGCGGGGTCGGGATTTGGCGGATCGGGAGATCGGCGGAACTCTTTCCGTCGGCTCGATTCGTCTACAGGAGAATCCCGATGAATGTTAATCTCTTAATCCCAAAACCCTAAGTCCCCTATTTATACCAAAGGCATAAACAGTCCAAAGAACACCGCTATCCGCAGACCACCCAAGTTAGGGTTTCAGAGTCATTCGGCGAGAATCAGCACAGGTTCAGCGAGAATCAGATACAGATTCGACGAGAATCAGCAGACAGATTTGGCGAGAATCATCTGCCGATTCGTCGAGAATCAAGGATAGAATCGTCGAGTATCACCAATCACCGGGAATCAAACACTTTTGATTCTCGGCGAATTCGTCGAGAGTCGTCGAGTATCACTCGACGATTCTTGACGAATCATTCGCGACGAATGATTCTCGACGAATTCGTCGAGAGTCGTCGAGTCATACTCAACGATTCTCGACGAATCATTCTCGACGAACTCGTCGAGTCATACTCGACGATTCTCGACTAATTTGCCTTAGCAATATTTGCCTGACTCCCCATACTGTATGGTGATTGATAACCCTTACCAACACAGTCAATCTTCCAATTTCTCCACATGCTCTTATGTGCGACCATGCAGGCTCATATCGCGTTGACAGTGAGATTACATGCTTGACCACTTCTAGATCACCATGGTAACTCCAACAGTCTCCCACTTGATCTTGAAAGTATCAAACCAAAAACCTCACAAACAATGAGCGACATCTAGCAATGCATCATTGCTCCCCAAGCAATAAGAGTTCATAACTCATAAGCCTTTATGAAGAATGTCCCAGCGTTGTCTTTGTCCATTTGTCCCTTACATCCGAAAAGAACTAGAGGCATGGACCGTGTCACCCTCATAATAGCTCAATCCAAGTTTCTTGATCTAGAACGGACTTCCAGAGAATGGTGAGTCCAATATCAAATATTGACTCAACCAAGCATGGTCATGCATTTCTCAGTTAAGTTCCATCAAGGGGCTCATGGATGCAACTCCTGTCATATAGGAGGACAAATCTCATATCTGCTCACACACAAATACCCAAATGATTCGTAACGTGCCCAACAACCACCCTTATCATCAACCTTTCTCAAGGAAGACTTTAGATGGCATCAAAGCACGCACTTCCTCACTTGATGAATGTTGTGACTTCAGGTCAAAGGACCACAACACCATTGTCAATTGAGACCTACTCGTGACACGTTTAGATAAAGATCCACAAAGTAGTCTCAGGTTGGGTCTGTCCAGTACAACTTGTTCATTAACAAGTACTCACGTGATGACTTGATATCACAATATCATGACCTGTGAGAATGGTCATCAGTCAACGCACGTGCTAGTCTTAAGGTATCATCATCACCCTAAGCTTCTATGATGATACAACGACCAGGGACCTTTTAAGAATGAAGCTTTAAATAAATCATAGGCTCTCACATTCAAGTCACATACTTGATGTTATATGGAAGCGAACATTCTAAGGGTATTTATTATGATAACATTTAACTATCGCATAGAGAAAACATAATAAAAGAACATGTCATTAATTGTAAAAGAAAAACATTGGTACACAATTCATCATATGAACAAACCATAAACAGCCAACAAAATATATGTTTACATGCAACCCACAAGGCTCTCACTAGAGTTGATCATTTAGGTATCGTATACCCATTGATCTAGTATGACCATCATGCTTTCTCTGCGCGAGAGGCTTTGTCAGTGGATCCGCAATATTCTCCTCAGTCGGCACTCTGCAAATGTTCACATCTCCTCGTTTGACAATCTCACGAATAAGATGGAACCGCCGAAGTATGTGCTTGGAGCGCTGATGGGATCAAGGTTCCTTAGATTGTGCAATTGCACCATTGTTATCACAGTAGAGAACTACGGGACCAATAATCCTAGGAACTACATCAAGCTCACCGATGAATTTCCTAATCCATACAACCTCCTTCGCTGCGTTAGCTGCAGCGATATACTCAGCCTCTGTTGTAGAATCAGCAACTGTCTCTTGCTTGGAACTCTTCCAACTCACAGCTCCTCCATTAAGGCAAAACACAAATCTTGACTGAGACTTTGAATCGTCCCTATCAGTTTGGAAGCTAGCATCCGTGTAACCACTTACAACGAGCTCTTCCTCTCCACCATACACCAAGAACACATCCTTTGTCCTTCTCAAGTACTTCAGGATATTCTTGACTGCAATCCAGTGACACTCACCGGAGTCTGACTGATACCTGCTAGTCATGCTCAAAGCAAAGGAGACATCGGGTCGAGTACATAACATCGCATACATAATTGATCCAATTGCCGAAGCATATGGAATCAACTTCATGCGGTCCTTATCTTCACAAGATTTTGGACACTGGTCCTTGATTCACACCATGAGACATGGGTAAAAATCCTTTCTTGGACTCAAGCATGTTGAACCGCTTTAACACCTTCTCAATGTATGTACTTTGGGTCAAACCCAGCAACTTCTTCGATCTATCTCTATAGATCTTAATACCGAGTATGTAAGTCGCTTCACCCAAGTCCTTCATAGAAAAGCAGTTCCCTAGGTTGTTCTTAAGGACTTTCAGGGTAGGAATGTCATTCCCAATCAACAGTATGTCATATACATACAATATCAGGAAGACAACAATGCTCCCACTGATTCGCTTGTAAACACAAGGCTCATCTTCATTCTTGATAAAACCAAACTCTTTGATTTTCTCATCAAAACGAAGATTCCAACTTCGAGAGGCCTGCTTCAGTCCATAAATGGACCTGTTCAGCTTGCATATTTTAGTGGCTTCATTTGGGGATACAAAACCCTCGGGTTGTGTCATGTACACTTCCTCAAGGAGGTTTCCATTAAGGAAAGTCGTTTTGACATCCATCTGCCAGATCTCGTAGTCATAATACGCAGCAATAGCAAGCAGTATCCTTATGGATTTTACCATGACAACAGGGGAAAAGGTATCATCATAGTCAATACCATGAATTTGCTTGAAACCCTTAGCCACCAGTCGCCCTTTAAATGTCTGTACATTCTCATCCATGTCGGTCTTCTTCTTGAAGACCCACTTGCACCCTATGGGTCGTACCCCTTCAGGTGGTTCCACCAAGTTCCAAACTTGGTTTGCATACATGGAGTCCATTTCGGATTTCATAGCCTCAAGCCATTTGTCGGAGTCCGGTCCATTCATAGCCTCTTGGTAGGTTGCTGGTTCATCATCATGATCCATAAACAACACATTACCTATTTGAGACACGAGAAATCCATATCTCTCAGGCTCAAATCTAGGTCTACCAGATCTACGTAGGACTTGTGTTTCTTGAGCAGGTTCTCTAGTTACAACATCTTGTAGTCCTGTCTCAGAATCCAATTCCGGTTCATTCACTACTTGTGGTTCTTGAACTTCTTCAAGTTCTACCTTTTCAGTCTTTCTTGATAAGAACTCTTTCTCCAAGAAGACGCCAGTCCTTGCGACAAACACTTTGCCCTCGGACGGTAGGTAAAAGTAATACCCATTCGTTTCCTTAGGATATCCCACCAGATAACATTTATCCGATTTGGGTTCCAGCTTGTCAGGCATTTGACGTCTCACAGCCCCAAATTTTAATGAACGACATACTAGGACGCTTCCCAGTCCATATCTCATATGGTGTCTTCAGAACCGTTTTCGTTGGAGCGCGATTCAGTGTCATTGCAGCAGTCTCTAAAGCAAAATCCCAAAAGAAAACAAGCAAGTCTGCATGACTCATCATCGAACGTACTATGTCTAACAGAGTACGATTTCTCCTCTCAGACACACCATTATGTTGTGGTGTTCTAGGTGGAGTGAGCTGTGATACAATACCACACTCTTTCAGATGATCACAGAACTCATGACTTAGGTATTCGCCACCTCGATCAGATCGGGTGCTTTAACCCTTTTATCCAACTGGTTTTCTACTTCATTCTTGAACTCTTTGAACTTTTCAAAGGTCTCCGATTTGCACTTCATAAGATACACATATTCGTATCTACTAAAATCATCAGTAAATGTAACGAAGTAGAAATACCCACCTCTAGCCATGGAGCTCATGGGTCTGCATACATCGCTATGTACAACACCCAAGAGATCCTCAGCCCTCTCAGTATAACCAGTGAAAGGGACTTTAGTCATCTTGCCTAACAAACAAGATTCACATCGCTCAAATGATACATAATCAAATGAGTCCAAAAGTCCATCTTTATGGAGCTTGGATATGCGCTTCTCATTTATATGGCCCAAACGACAATGCCAGAGATATGTAGGGTTTGAGTCATTCGTTCTTAGTCTCTTATTATTTTCTACATTATAGATCTGATGGTCCAAGTTCAAAACATAAAGACCATTAAACAATTAGGCTATAGCATAACAAACATCATTCTTAAATATAGAACAACAGTTGTTCTTAATTATAAAAGAAAATCCAATCATGTCCAAGCATGAAATGGATATAATGTTTCTAGTTATGGCCGAAACAAAATAACAGTTATCTAGTTCTATTACAAGCCCACTGGGCAAAGAAAGACGGTAAACCCCTACGGCTACAGCAACAACTCTTGCTCCATTGCCGACGCGCAGGTCCACCTCCCCTTTACTCAGCAATCTTCTCATTCCCAGTTCCTGCACATTTGTACAAATGTGAGAACCACATCCGGTATCCAATACCCAAGATGAAGGAGCAGAAAAGTTTATCTCTATAACGTAAATATTCGAAGCGGAAGTCATACCTCCCTTCATTTTCTGCAGACCCTCAATATAAGAAGGACAGTTCCTCCTCCAATGACCAGTCTTGCCACAGTGGTGGCATTTCCCTTCCTTCACCGTGCTCTTCTTTTTCATCAGTGCAGAAGACTTGGGCTCGAGATGTGACTTAGGTCCCACCTTCGTCTTATTAGAGTCCTTGGCCTTTCCCTTGCCCTTATGCACCATCAGTATGGGGCTGGCTGGCTTGGCCTTCTTCATATTGATCTCGGCAGTTCTCAACATGCCTAGGAGCTCGGGCAGTGTCTTGTATATTTCATTCATGTTGTAGTTCAAGACAAACTGCTCGTAACTGTCCGACAACGATTGCAGGATCAGATCTGTGGCCAACTTTTGACCCAGAGGAAAACCCAGTCTTTCAAGCTTCTCTATATACCCAATCATCTAGAGTACATGAGTCCCTACTGAGTCTCGAACTCCCATCTTGCACTGAAACAACGCTTTTGTGACGTCAAACCTCTCTTGACGAGCTTGCCCTTGAAACATTTTCTTGAGATGCTCGTCAATCTCCTTGCACCCCATGTTCTCATGTTGCCTTTGAAGCTCAGAGTTCATGGTGGCAAGCATAAGGCATTCGACGTCTAAGGCGTCGTCAGTATACTTCTTGTAAGTATCTTTATCAGCACGGGAAGAATTCCCGGTCGGCATCTCGGGGGCTTCTTCTTCCAAGACATAGAGCTTTCGCTCTTGCCTGAGAACAATTCTCAGGTTCCTGTACTAGTCAATGTAGTTAGTCTCACTGAGCTTATCCTTCTCAAGGATGGCTCTCAGAGACAAGAGTGGAGTGTGAACCACTTGCAATGGAATTCTACAAGAATTCATGCAGAATAATATCAGTACTAAAATTTCAAATACAATTTATTTTAATTTGGACTTCAATTAAAACTCCCACTATTTTATTCGAAATAATAGTCATCACTATTAATTCGGAGAGTTAATGCGAGCTACTCTCTTAGTGGACAAGATCCGTATTTCACCAACACAATGAGTCAGCTTTGGCTTTTTTCTCACGATGCGTTTATTTAGGTAGGCAACGCTTGCCAATTGCATCCTCATGCAATTCTTGTATGGTTGGTGAATAACTCCTTATTCGTGTCCATCATATGGTGCATGCCAACCCTATACCTCTAGGCACTCAACCTTTGAGGTCACCTAGTTAAGCTTGACCCGATGTCGACAGTGGGATATCACAATTATCCGCTCGCACCCTTACCAAGATAGATTAATGCACATTGCTTTGGAAAGCCCACACTTCATCGATCGAGGCAGGAAGAGTGTCATCCATCGGAAGGCATCCGAACACTTAATATTTGATGAAGGGATTTTTGATTATAGGTTAACAATTAACCATGATCAACATTTGATCAATGTGCACATCCACACAAAAACAATTTCTAAAATCCACATGCATCCCTTATGTGCACAACCTGACACTATCAACATTTGATAGAAAGGAATGGCTAAATCTGAACATCCGGACTCTTCCAAATCTTCAGATTTACATGCATTGGACAAAAGCAAAGACAACTCAACTTAAAGCAGTAGACAAACTCGTCTCTCATTATTGGATGCAAAATCCAAAACAATACACTGGTTCACTAACCAATGGAGGGACGGTTACTGCTAAAGAGACACCAATTTCTAACAATTAGAAATTACCACGAAATCCCAGACGTTCCTGGCCGGGTTCCAAGGTGCAGAGCCCCTAACCTGTGAGTTATGAGCCCACCGATTTACCTTGGAAAAACCATCAACAATTGATGTACCAGGAATAAATCTAGACATTTAGAACACTTCTAAATCCCTAGGTTTACACGTACTGGAATAACCTAACTTCCAAAACAACAATAATGGCCGAAACCTCCCTCTAATACCACTGTTGGGTTTCTCTATGAGGATGACACAACGCTTGTGCACGCAGCGGAAGGAATAAAACATCAAGACAACCCAAAAGAGATGTGATCGGGCCATGAAAATTGAATCAAGAAGTTAATACATAACTAGGCAAAAATTACCTTAGCGGCGTTAAGTCACAACTCAACGGAGATGCTCCAAACTTCGTGTGCTTGTCGGTGGCGAGTTCTACGTGGAATAACGTCCACGTCTCTGCAGAAATCCACACGAGCGGGAGAACCCCGAGCTTCGTCGCACGAAGGGTCAGGAAGAAGATCAGCCGCACCTTTGTACTTCCCACGGACTGCTAGGTCCGCGCCAGGGAAAGCAAGACCAACGACGGTCGCCGGAGATGAGGTCGTCGGCGGAGCGAACAGGCGGCGGCGGAACGTTTCCGTCTGGCGGGGTCGGGATTTGGCGGATCGGGAGATCGGCGGAACTCTTTCCGTCGGCTCGGTTCGTCTACAGGAGAATCCCGATGAATGTTAATCTCTTAATCCCAAAACCCTAAGTCCCCTATTTATACCAAAGGCATAAACAATCCAAAGAACACCGCTATCCGCAGACCACCCAAGTTAGGGTTTCAGAGTCATTCGGCGAGAATCAACACAGGTTCGGCGAGAATCAGATCCAGATTCGGCGAGAATCAGCAGACAGATTCGGCGAGAATCATCTGCCGATTCGTCGAGAATCAAGGATAGAATCGTCGAGTATCACCAATCGTCGGGAATCAAACACTTTTAATTCTCGACGAATCATTCGCGACGAATAATTCTCGACGAATTCGTCGAGAGTCGTCGAGTCATACTCGACGATTCTCGACGAATCATTCTCGACGAACTCGTCGAGAGTCGTCGAGTCATACTCGACGATTCTCGACGAATTTGCCTTAGCAACATTTGCCTGACTCCCCATACTGTATGGTGATTGGTAACCCTTACCAACACAGTCAATCTTCCAATTTCTCCACATGCTCTTATGTGCGACCCTGCAGGCTCATATCGCGTTGGCAGTGAGATTACATGTTTGACCACTTTTAGATCACCATGGTAACTCCAACAGTTTAATCATTTTTCTTTCTACTTTTTGATTCCTGGACTTGAGTGATTAAGGTGCTTGTGCTCGACCCTTTTTGGCGAGCCGTTGAGCCTCGCGGTGAGGGTGGGAGAAAGGAGGTTGGGAGGCCACCCGTCTATTCTTAGTCCACCTGTCCAATAGCGGGGTTCACCACTCAAGACGAGTTTTAGGAGTTTTGATTAGAATGACAGTTCAATCGATCAACCTAAACTCAGTTAGGCGTATCCTTAGAAAAAGTGCGTTTATATTTCGGGAACCTCCACGGTCCAAGCATCTTCGTTAAAGTGAATTAGAACTCTATTTAATTTTGATCGTTTCTTTCCAAGGTGATTCAAGATCGAGTGTTAGTTTCTCTTAATATAATTTCAATTATTTTTTTATCAGTTATTTCTTTTTCTGCAAACTCAACTCAAAATCTAAACGATTGGATAATAGTGAACTCTTTGAAGTAGAAGTACTCAACATACCCCGAGTCTAAATATGACAAATTCAAATACTATATTTTGATAAGTATACTTGTTTATATCGGGATATTAGTTTGGATAATTTTTTTAAAACGAAAAATCTCCATCACATGCCCCGGGTGACACCCCTTCTTTGCCCTCTCCTTCTTTGCCTTCTCCTCATGTACCTATCCTCGTTCCTCCACCTTATCCCTCACTTCAGGGGGAGCTTATACCATTGGAAGTGAGTGATTCTCCTGCTCCTCGTCCAACCGCTCTTACTGCTCCTAGTCTACAGGTGTACACGAGGAGTAAACAGAGGACCACTAGCACACTTGACCTGACTGTGCAACCAGATCGATCACTGGATCCTGACTCAGGGCCTTCTGAACCTCTCATTGTTCTCAAAAAAGGTATTAGATCATGTACTCAACATTCACTTTCCAATTATGTTTCTTATGACCCATTCTCTACTTCCCAAAAGACCTTTGTGTCTTCGCTCGCTTCCCTATCCGTACCAACATCTTGGCAGAGTGTTCTGGAGATTCCAGTGTGGAGAGAGGTGATGCTTGAGGAAATGGCTACTCTTGAAAAGAACACATGGGATTTGGTGCATCTTCCCCATGGAAAAAAATCGATTGGATGCTAAATGGGTGTTCTCTGTTAAAATAAATCCTCAAGGTGTTGTTGAAAGGTGTAAAGCAAGACTGGTGGCAAATGGTATACCTAAACTCTTGGGATTGACTCAAAGTCCTTTTATCCTGTGTTGCGTACAAAGGATGAGACCTTTGACAACTTGACGTTAAAAACGCATTCCTCCATGGTGATCTGGACGAGGAAGTTTACATGTCCTTTCCACCAGGCCTTACTAGTAAATGTTCAGCGGAAAATGTTTGCAAGTTAAAGAAAGCCCTATATGGGCTGAAACCGTCTCCAAGATCTAGGTTTTAGAGATTCCACAAAGCCATGTTGTCATTTGGGTATCACCAGGGCAATGCCAATCATACATTGTTTATGAAACATCGGACCGGTAAACTCACAGCTCTCATTGTTTATGTTGATGATATTGTTATAACAAGCGACAATGTGGAAGAGATCAAACTCTTAAACAAAAGTTGGTCTCTGAGTTTGAGGTGAAGGACTTGGGTGCACTCAAATATTTCTTGGATATTGAAGTGACAAAGTGCAAGCATGGGATTTTCATCTCCGAAAGGAAGTATACTCTGGATCTACTTGAGAAGATTGGGATGAGTAGTTGTAGACAAGTTGATACCTCAATTGAAGAGAACCACATAATGGGTCGTGATGATGGAAAGAAGATTAAAAAAATACCTGAATTTCAAAAATTGTTAGGGAGGTTGATCTATCTGGTTCATACCCATCCAGATATTGCTTATGCTGTAAGTGTTGGCAGCCAGTTTATGCATGCTCTGAAGACTCGCCATGCAGATGTTGCCCAAAGGATTCTCAGGTATCTCAAGTCCTCGCCTCGAAGTGGGATCTTGTTTTCCCAAAATTCAGCTCTAAAAATTGAAGTCTACACCGATGCTGATTGGGCCGGGTCAATCGGCGATCTACCTCAGGGTACTGTTTTCTTGTTGGTGGGAATCTTGTTACTTGGAGAAGTAAAAAAAACATGTTGTGGCAAGATCTAGCGCTGAAGCAGAGTTTCTGGCTATGACTCATGGTATTTGTGAAGGTATTTGGTTACGTTCTTTGCTAAGTGACTTGGGACTTTCAGAATATGACCCCATTCAGATGTATTGTGATAACAAGACTGCTATCAGCATCGCCCACAATCCTATCCAACATGATCAAACTAAACATATTGAAGTGGATCATCATTTCATCAAAGAGAACATTGAGAAGGGGGTTGTATGTACTCTTTTTGTTCCCTCAGATAGACAGCTTGTTGACATACTCACGAAAGGCCTGAGTGGAAGTACCTTTGGAAGAATTGTTGTCAAGTTGGGCATAATTAACATCTCACATCCAACTTGAGAAGGAGTGTTACAATATGTGTGTTATTATTTGTTGTTTATTTATATGTTTTATAATATTGTATTTTATACCCTTTAGAAAAGAAGGGTTTTAGGTTGAGAAGGGCAAAGACAGAGTATATGGAGCTTAAATTTAGCAGTACAAGAAGGACGGATGACTTCGTTATTAAGTTGGGCGATCAAGATATTTCCCGTAGTGACTGTTTTAAATATCTTGGATCGATAGTTCAAAAAGACGGAGGTATTGATAAAAATGTGACACATAGAATCCAAGCGGGTTGGTTGAAGTGGAGAGGCGCGTCAAGGATCTTATGTGATTGCAAAGTACCACTAAAACTTAAGGGCAAGTTTTACCGTACTGCAATTAGACCCACGATGCTCTATAGTTCTTAGTGTTGGGCAGTGGATTGTGTACATAAGCAACAAATGGGAGTTGCGAAGATGAGAATGCTTAGGTGGATGTGTGGACACGCAAAATTGGATAAAATTAGGAATGAATGTATCAGAGATAAGACAGGAGTAGCACCAATTGCAGAGAAGATGCGAGAAGCTCGTCTAAGATGGTTTGGACACGTACAAAGGAGACCATTAGAGGCACTTGTTAGGCGTTGTGAGAATCTAGTCACTAGACATATTAAACAAGGGAGGGGTAGACCAATAAAGAATTGGAATGAAACTATAAGAAAAGACATGATGTACTTACGCAATAGTGAGATTATGACAAAAGATAGGGCACAAAGGCGACAAAGGATCCATAAAGCCGACCCCACTATAGTGGGATAAAGGCTTGGGTGTTATTGTTGTTGTTGTTGTATCCGCCTCCATATATATAGGGGATTAGGGCTCTTTGAATGTAATGCAAGTCTAATTTCATTTCCCGCAACAATAACCATCTCTGTGTTCATAATCCTCGGCCAAACAGAGCCTTATTAAAAAAATTAGATTAATTTAGATTTAATAGGATTTTTATATTAATTTTATACTTGTACTCCTATTTCAAGAGAATTATTATGGAGTACATCATTAAGGCAATACTAACCCTAAAAAACTATTGAGAATAGCTTCAACTTTCAATATTAAAGTTATTTCTAAAAATAGCCTTTACGTATGTAAAAACCTTATTATGACCGGTAATGAAAATCTTATGCACCATACTTTTAGCATTTTGGTCTTTTTTGAAATAGCACAAATCCACAAACTGCTTCAAGAATTCAATAGTCTAGATGCTTAAAGATTCAATATCAATATAGTGGCGATGTGATGCAAGATGAATCTACATGACGGACATGTATGCCCCAACACTAGATGAACGCAAACAAGTACGTGACAATGGAAATGAAATTACGGACTGACTGACTAAATGATGCGGAGCAGAGATGAGGACGCGCTTTGGGCCCGTTCGGGGCTAATTTGGCAACTTTCCATATATGGCGTGCCCGGATCGACGATCGGGCTTTACGATTGCGTCTGGAGCGTCGTCGCGAGTCAAAATCTTATATTACTTTATGTTTTTTGGACTTTTATTTTATGAATTTTGAGTCATCTGGTCAATCATAGTCATCGAATGGGATGCCCTATGAGTCCTTTTATTATAAATAAGAGTGGTAGGAGGCTGAATTGATCATTGCAGAATTTGGAGAAGAAGTATCCCGGATTCCAGCGATCCCTCCCCGGTTCCGACGCCGCGGAACCCTAGGTGACGACTCCTAGGCCGTCAAACTCCTCCCCAAGGTAATCCTTGCCCCCACCTTCATTTTCCACCCCTCAAGCTCCACTTCCAGCCAACCCTAATTCTCTAGATCCAACCCTCCGCTTATTCTCCCCTTCGTGGAACCACTTCCAAACAACCCTAATTCTCTAGATCCATTCAGATCTGAGAATTTCGCTCCCGATCCGTTATTTTCACATCTCATACTTTCCATTTTTGCCCGTATCCGCCCCTAAATAGCAGATCTACTCATCCCCGGCCCGGATCTACTTATTCGTGGCCAGATCCGCCGTTTTACTATCCGTTACCACCGTTTCCCGCCAAGGGCAGCCACCGTCACCGTCGTCTTGCCACCGGTTCCACCTCCGATCGCCGATCTACACATCCGGCCCTCCAAATCTTCAGTGTCTCGGTTCAGCCCTCTATTTTGAAAGCGTTTGTGGTATTGTACTATTTGATTCATATTTGCATTTGGTAATTTATCATATCTTGCTGCGATATTTTGTTTGTGAGAATTTGTTTTGGTGCATTAATAGCTTGCAGGAGGAAACATTCGCCGCTCGCTTTGCTTTTGGCCCTCCGAGCGGAGGAAAGCCATTCCAATTGCCTAAATAAATAATTGCTTTTCTATTCAAATATTTGCGTGGTGCAAAAATTTATATTGCTTAAATTATTTGTCAAATACCGATCATTGCATTGCATGTACAGTTGGATTAGCGTGTCACCCCTGCACGATCACCTAGCGTTGTAAGTTTTGTGCACCAGTAGCCTACCCCTACATCACTAAAGATTTGAACTAATGTATTCACGCAATCCAATGAACATAATATTACAACATAAACTCTAACCCTAATGCAATGCGAGTACAAATGATTCAATCACGCAATTGCTCTAACACACGATTAATTAAATAGCAAAACATAACTCAATATTTGGTCACAAGCATTCAAATCAAATAACATGGACTAATTGCTAGTTAATTGAGAGTGCATAAGAATTAAATTGCATAGTGAATAGATAATGCGCGTCTAATTGAAAAAAAAATCTAGCCAATATTAAATATGCAAAATAAAGGGGGCAGCCTCGTGCACAAAGCATCCCCGCGCAGTGCGGGTATGGGGAAGGGTCCCACCATAAGGGTGAAACGTAGGCAAACCTTACCCTGCATTTTTGCAAATGGATGTTGTTACAGTCCCGCCGTGGTCCCACCTTGGTCACACCTTGGTCGCTCATGTCGCGAACTATTTATCTAGTCTACTTTATATTTTTGTATGCGTAATCGATCCTCCGTGTCTAAGCCCAAGGAAGGGGCACTTTATGAACTATTTATGTGTGTGTGCGGCCAAGAGGAGGCAAGCAAGAAGCATTTTCATTTTGTTTTTCTAAACCCTCTCTCTAGTTCTCTCTCTCTCTACCGTGCTTTATCCCACCAGGTTGCCTTAACCGACTACGTCTTCTGCAAATCGCGAAACCCGCAATTTCCACAGTGCCGCCTCCCCCGATTCGTGAATTCCGCAGGCTGCCTCCGCCGATTCGCACACCGTAAGCCACCACCGCCATAGCTCGCCGGAATCCCTCCACCTCCCATGAGGACTTCCCTCCTCTTCCCCTGTGCACACGCTCGCAATCTCGGGCTCGTAACAACTTGGTATCAGAGGCAACTCTCCTCCCCACCATCAAAACGCCAGATCTGCCTCCTTCTACCTCCTCTAACCGCTTCACACTGCCATCTCCTCCCCGACCGAGCTCCGGCCCGCACAACGCCGTCCTGACCTCCTCCGACCCGTAAGGCCCCTCCCCGACCTCCTCCGACCCGCACGACCCCTCAGCGCAGCCGACCCCTCAGCACACGGCTTCGCACCGACCGCTCACCGTCGGCCCCTCGTCCCCGCGCATCCTTCTCTGCTCCTCCCTCGACGAGGGCTCCTTGCTCGCTGCCTCTACCAGGCTACTTCCATTGTCAGACCCTTCTTCCTCCACTCTCTCCGGCGCCGACAACATACTATTTTTCGTCCTAAGCAAAGGCCGACCAGCCCTCCCTCTCGCAATTTTTTGAGTCTCTCGCCAAGATCCTCACGGATAACAACAATGCACTCATTGTCGCCGTCACCACCCAACTAGCGGCTTACCGACCGGCCCAACCGGCCACAGGTTTCTCCAGTGAAGCGCTGATTCCGCCAACCCTGCCAGAGTTTTGTCCCTCGCGGCATGACGACAATGGGGTGGCACGATACTTGCGGCTGAATTTTCCAATATTCGACGGCCACGAAGACCCTTTAGCTTGGCTCTCTCGTTGCGAGCAGTTCTTCGCCCACCAGCGCATCCCTTGGGACGAGTGGCTCAGCAATGTTGCCTTTCACCTGATGGGCCCTGCGCAACTTTGGTTTTCCCAACTACAACGGGAGATACCACTCCTTTCTTGGGAAGATTTCAAGGTGAACTGCAACCTCCGTTTCGGGCCACCCCTCCACAACAATCCCTTGGGGAATCTCATTTCCATCCGGTAAACTAGTCCGGTCGACGAGTACCTTGAACAGTTCCAAGTCCTCCTGGCCCGCACTACCACTTTTCTTCTGACACAGCAGGTGTCCATCTTCACGGCGGGACTCCATGAGCGCCTCAACATTGACGTAGAAATTCAGGCACCTGCAAATCTGACCCCTGCAATGAGTTTTGCTCGCATTTGCAAGAAGCGTCAGCTTTTGTACCGCCCTCATCTACATCACCAGGACACTGAGTGGTCCAAGCGTCCTCCGCGACCTCTGTCATCAACCACAGCCAGTCTCCTCGTCCCAGACCGCGACGCTGACCGCCCAGCTACCATTCGACGACTATTTCCACGGGAGATGAATGACCGTCGTGCCAAGGGCCTCTGTTACAACTGCGACGAGCCCTTTTCCGTGAACATCGCTGCAAGCGCATCTTTTGGTTGGAGGTCGATGACTTGGCTTTTGAACGGGATGCTGACACTGACACGGGAGATTCGACGCCCACCGTCACTATAGACCAAGCTTGAGAGCAAGCTTGTCATCGGGAAGGGTGGGGATGTTACGGTCCTGCCTTGGTCCCGCCTTGGTCGCGCATGTCGCGAACTATTTATCTAGTCTACGTTATATTTTTGTATGCATAATTGATCCTCCATGTCTAACCCCAAGGAGGGGCACTTTTATGAACTACTTATATGTGTGTGTGTGTGGTCAAGAGGAGGCAAGCAAGAAGTATTTTCATTGTTTTTCTAAACCCTCTCTCGAGTTCTCTCTCTCCCTCTATCGTGCTTTATCCCGCCAGGTTGCCCTAACCGACTACGTCTTCCAGAAATCGCGAAACCCACGATTTCCACTGTGCCGCCTCCCCTGATTTGTGAATTCAGCAGGCTGCCTCTGCCGATTCGCACACCGCAAGCCGCCACCGCCATAGCTCGCCGGAATCCCTCCTCCTCCCTTGAGAACTTCCCTCCTCTTCCCCGGTGCACACTCTCGCAATCTCGGGCCCGTAACAACTATTTTAGGACTCGAACCTGTGACCTCAAAGTCACATGACAACACCTCAACTGGGCATCAAGCCTCCCCTAGAAATACAATGGTTTATTCGTGCAAATGTAGATAAATTTGAAAATAAATATAGAGCTTGCATATTAGAGTAGTCGTCAGCGTTGGAAAGAATTGGTGGTCGTAGATGCAGTGGGGGTTGTCTAGAAGGGTGAATATCATTGTAGGTTGTTTGTTGTCCATGAATGATGGGGGTGTTTGGGGGCAGGTTTAGTGGAAGAGGGGTTGTGGAGCTAGGTTTGAGATGCGTGGAGGATTGAGGGATCCGATAAATGGCTATAAATCTGGTTGTACGCAAAAAGTGGGGTGGTTGAAGGCTTGGTTGGTGGCAATGGGGTGTTGGGGAGGTGGGAGAAGTCCGTGGAGATGAAGGTGGGGCTGTTGGAAGTAGGAGAGGGCTATGGAGGTGGAGGGACTGCCAGAGCTCGAAGAGGGCGGAAGACGGACACTGGAGGTCGTTCGTGGAGAGATCAACGGATAGAGGTCATCTCGAGTAGGGGTCAATGGCTGGAGGTCGGTGAAGGCGCATCAGAGGCGAGAGAGGCAGTGGGTGGGCGTGTCGGCACCCCTGGATACAGGACATGGCGGCTTTGGCACCGTGAGAGACGGTCGGCGTCGCACTGAGAGGAAGATCGACTGGCACACTATCACAGAAGCCCTAAACTCTCAATGCCCTTAGCCAAACATCTCTTATAATATGTATATGAGTGAAATTAGGGTAAGTGAATATGGCAGTTCAAGTTGTCTGATCGGATTGTTTTACCCTAAGCTTCAAAATATAAGTCAGAAACATACATTAAAATATGAAAATTCGTGACGAACGCAATGACGGTCTCCAATCGTTAATCTGACGAACCAAATGTCATTGATACTGTAAATCACTCAAATGAGGCGCGATGTTTTACATAATTTTCTTTCTATATGTTTATTCTACCTTTGTTTTTTATTATTGAAAAATGATGCCTAACCTACATGAAAAACCCTACATTGCAAAATTATTGGGCTTGATACGTGCCAGATTGAACTACTTAAAAACACAATTTAAATTGAAGTTAATTTGGTGGAACATAAAAAAGCACCTGAAATTTACAATAACACTTGAATTGCTTGAAAATGGTAAGTTCCTTAGTCATTTTTGTGTAGTATAAAAACTCTCAAATTAACTTTTCTAAAACTCATATGCATGTCTTTCATTTTCTTTAATAACTAGTTTCATGAGCACTGGGGTGATGGCTGCTGTAAGCGGTGGAAAATTTTGTATATATTTCGTGGTTTTTGTAGAAGAATTGAGTGAACCTTGTATATACTTCTTGAATTGCAAATTACAAGTATGAGTACAAATATATAGGGAGAAGAGAGAGAGAGAATCATCCTTTATACAAGATGTGAGACTAATACATGAGAAAGTAAAAAGACCTATAATGAGCCTCTAAATGGGCCTTTACAAACAGTTTTCTAACACTCCCCCGCAAGCTAGAGCTTACAAGTCATAAGCTCCAAACATGGATAAGAACTGATAGTATAACGACTAAGAGAGGGCTTTGGTTAGGATGTCAACAACTTGTCATGTAGCGGGAACATGTTCCAACTCTATCTTCTTTGATTGAACCTTTTTCCCGAATGAAATGACAGTCAACTTCAATATGTTTTGTTCGTTCATGGAAGACTGGATTCTTGACAATATATATCGCTGCTTGACTGTCACAAAATAAAGTTGTCGGAGATGAGAGTTTGAGTCCCAAATCATCAAGAAGACTTTCAAGCCAGGTTAACTCAGATACAATAGCAGTCATAGCCCGATACTCGGCCTCAGCTGAGGATCGAGCAACAATGATCTGCTTCTTGCTACGCCAGGTTATAAGGTGTCCACCGAAGTATGTATAAAAACCAGTTATGGAACGCCTATCATCCAGAGAACCTGAGTAGTCGGCGTCAGAATACGCAACTAGAGGTAGATGGTTTGTAAACAAGTTCTTGTTCCGGAACAGTCTTTAGATATCTAAGGATGCGCTCAACGGCTAGGAGATGAGATGTCTGAGGGGCATGCATAAAATGACTCACAACTCCCACAACAAATGAGATGTCAGGTCGAGTAACTGTAAGATAAATCAACTTCCCCACCAAGCGTCGATAGTACTCTGGATTTGTAAGCAGTTGGTCAAAATCAAAACCATGTGCAAAGAGCTTGTGATTTACATCCATAAGGGTATTCACAAGTTTGCACTCTGAGTAGCCAACATCTTGAAGGAGGTCAATACAATACTTCCGCTGGGATAAGACGAGTCCATCAGGTCGTCTGACGACCTCGATCCTAAGGAAGTAGCAAAGATTTCTCAGGTCTTTTATCTGAAATGCTGAGTTCAAATGTTGTTGGATTTGTTGTATTTCTGTAGAGTCGTCGCCAGTAATTAGGATATCATCAACATACACAAGGGGAATTACCGTGTTTGTTGGCTGATGACGGGTGAATAGAGAGAAGTCAGCCGAGCTTCGTGTAAAACCAACTTCACGAACAACCTTGCTTAATTTTTCAAACCAATCACGTGGGGAATGTTTGAGACCATATATAGACTTCCGGAGATGACATGCATGAGACTCCCCCGTGGTCTAAACCCGGAAGGTTGGTGCATATAGACAGTTTCTTGCAGATCACCATTGAGAAAGACATTTTTAATATCCAACTGATGAAGGGGCCATTGGCGATAGACTGTCAAGCAGATCAGGACCTGAATAATATTCAACTTGGCAACTGAGGAGAATGTTTCATCATAATTAAGACCATGTTGTTAAGTGAACCCCTGGACCACAAGGCGAGCTTTAGGCAGTCAACAGTCCCATCGGCGGCATGTATGATAACAAAAACCCACTTGCAGGTGGCACAGAACTAGCCGGGAGGAAGAGGAACCAAATCCAAGGTCTGGTTATCCCAAAGGGCAGTCATTTCATCCTCCATGGCCGCCCGTCACCCCGGGTGTTGAAGCGCTTCCTGCACAGAGTTAGGAATAGAAATGGAGGTAAGAGAGACGACAAAATGGTGGAGTGGTGGAGAGAGCCGATGTAGAGACACATAATTAGCAAAGGGGTGAGCCATAGAGGTTGATGCAGGATCAGCAAGACGCGGGATGTCATCTGCAGAGGGAAGCTGTTGCAGGGAAGTAGTCGTGGACTTACGACGAGTATAAACACGGAGAGGTGATGGAGGTAGAGAAGGGATCGAGAGAGGTATAGGAGGAGGGGGTAGAGAGGGAGTCGTGACAAGATCGATAGGATGAGCAGCAGTGGATGGTGGTGACAGGGTAGAAGGAGAGTAGTGAAATGGTGATCCTCAAGGAAGGTTACATCAGCCGAGACAATCACCTTGTTGTCGGCAGGTGAATAACATACATAACCTTTTTGAGTGCGGGAGTAGCCAACAAACATACATTTTGTGTCGCGAGCAGCGAACTTGTCATTAGACGGACCAAGTAGGTGAACATAACATTCACAACCAAAGACACAAGGTGTGAGAGAGAAGGGGTCTTGGAAGAAAAGAGAAGACAAAATGGAGAGGCGGAGTTGAGGACGGACGAAGGTATGCAGTTGATGAGATGACAGGCGGTAGAAACCGCAAAGTTCCAATATTTTGTGGGCACCTGCATTTGAAACACGAGGGATCGGGCGACATTTAGGAGTTGGCGATTTTTCCGCTCTGCCACACCGTTTTACTGGGGGGGGGGGGTATAGGCACGTTAGGTTTGACGTAGGATGCCAAACTCGGTGCATAAATTGGAGAAGGTACGACCAATATATTTGCGAGCATTATCGGTGCAAATGATTTTTAGCATAGTGGAGAATTGCGTACGCGTCTCAAGCTCTGTTTGGCTCGGCTGCAGCGATGGGAGAATCAGTGGTGAGAAGCAGAGGTAAGAAAATCGGTTTTTTTGCATAATGGTGGAAAAAAATCTGTGAAACTGTTTGGAAGTGCAGATTTCTCAGTGTTGTTCAGAAATAGAAAACTGTTTCAACTGTTTGGAAGAAACAGTGGTGGGAAAACTGCAATTTTTTCCATAAAGTTAATAAAAAACAAATTAAAAATGATAATATTGCATTGTTAAACATACAAAATTAAAACCACATAGCATAACCAAGTACATTTTTCCTCCAACATTGACGTACATCACAACCTTCTACGAGTTTTGAATTTGATCTGCTATGAAATCTCGTAACGCTGCCATAGCAGTTGACCCAGACCCTTTCGGTGTTAACATAATCTATGTTAGGATCGACATTACTTAGGTTTTCCCCTATTCTATGCTCGTAAGCCTCTGGGTATACCAAAATTTCATCTTCATCACATGGACCAAACTATAGATCAACGCGTGAAGGATGTTGTCGTATGTAGTTGTGTAGAGTCATTGTTGCCACCACAATTACACATTTTGAGAATTTATATGGTGGCATCCCTCGAAGGATACTCCATCTTTTTTCGCACCCCAAATGTTCTTTCAATTACGCTTCGAAGCGAAGAATGAGTTTTATTGAACATTTCACGTCATCCTTCAATCGGTCTTTCACCACTTGCAAAGTCCGGCAAGTGATATCTCGTTTTGGGATATGACATCAGTAATCCAGTTTGTAATGGATAACTTGCATCTACTAGATAATATTTTCCTACAATAACCAAATAAATTAAAATTCGTATATATTTTTTACATAACAATTTGAGAATTAGAAAAATAATGAAGTCGCACCTTGAGGAGGATATGGGAAGTTACACCTTGCATCCTTGTATGCGCGTTGAAATATGTGACTATCATGACTCATGAGAAGAGTCTTTCCATCCAGGTACCACATAGGTGAAACACATGTTGAAATCACAGATAACCATTACATTCTGAGTTGGGGTACCACGACGGCCAATATACGACACTCGTTGGTGTAAATGAATGCATGCATCAACATGTGTACCGTCGATCGCTCCAATACAGTCACAAAAAAATGGCATATAACGTTCATTATGCAAAATATGAGATAGAATCGCTCTGAATAATCCGTCTTCTGGAGCAATAATTTCCAAAGATAAACTAGTAATTACTTTCAGACTCATAGTAAAAACCTACTAATTAGTTTAGTTGAGTGCTAAAACCACTCAGTTGTCACTCGAATCGGCTTGTTGTGTGCCAAAATATATAAAGTAACTGTCAACACCTCCAGTGACAGTGTTCGTTGTGAGCCTTTAAAGCCATGTGATCGCTCCAATACTATCAGCAAGTCAAAAAAAAAATCTCTTTGGACATATGAAACATGTTATGAAACCGGGTGACCAGAAATTAGCTCGCATAACTATTTATAGCCCGTTTGTTTTGATGTCATGCATGGTATCTTATCGCAACATAATGAAACATATTCGTGAATCAAACAAACTAATGAAGCAAGTATATTGGCATGACACACATAATGATTTTGTCTATCCAATTGATGAGTCAACATCAACTCATATTCCTCATCTTCAGATAACTGTGGCTCTGCTGGCTCAGACATTTTCAACAAACTGAGTACAGAAATATGATCTACACAAACGAAGGTTCTAAAATAAGCATTTGAGCCTACACAACATTTGGATCTACACAAATGAAGGTTCAACAAAAATCTGTCAAAAATAATGGCTATGACCATGACATTTATCTATAAAAAACTGATGGGAATAAGGAGAATAAGTCAAAAATTTGAACACTAGCAAAAATCTATGAAAATCGGTCAAAAAAGGCCCTAAGAAAGATGATCTATTAAAAATTGAACACAAGCAGGAGGATCATCCGAAATGCACAAAAATGGGAAGGAGAAGGAAATACCAAGGAGAAGGAGAAGCTAATTGCTGCGTACTTGAGTCGGCGAGCACCATACACTAGTCCGCGAGAGAGGAGATGGCGTCGTGCTCTGTCGAGGAGGGAGGAGAACGACTGGAATTCGTCGGCGAGAGAGGAGAAGGCCGTCGTGGGGAATGTCGCGCGCAGGGAGGGGCAAATCGAGGAAAACCTAACAGCGGAGCAGGAGGAGGAAAGTCGCGAACAGGCAAAAGCGGAAAATAAATTCCTAATCGCGCGTGGGGAGGCACGATAGGAATAGAGGTAAAAATCAGGTATATTTGAAATTCTATTTAGTCACCGCTCCTTCCAAATAGCTGTTTGGCGCGACTTTTCAAAAATTTCCAGTCCACAACACCAATAACGTGGAGCCAAACAAAGCCTCATTTAAAAAAGTACGAAAAATAGATGTTAGTTCAGTACGATCATGTAGTAAATATAACCAAGTAAGACGTGAGTAATCATCAATAAAAGTGACAAAATATTGATAGTCAAAAACACTGAGAACTTTATAGGAGCCTCAGATATCAAAATGAACTAAAGAGAACGGAGTATCACTCTGGGTACATGTAGGAGGGAAAGAAATACGATGTTGTTTGTCGTAGATACATGATCCACAAGAAAACTCTTGCAGTGAGACATCAAAAAGAGTCTTCTTGAGAATCGAGAGGGGATCATGCCTAAGGCGGTGATGTCAGTCAACAGTGGAGACAGCAAAGAGGATGTTGGGTGAAACATCCAAGAGATACATCCCATTCGACATCCGTCCTTTACCAATGATACTCCGCGTGCGGCGATCCTGTGCAACAAAAGAGGAAGCAGAAAATATTATGAAGCAGTCAAGTTCTTGAGTAAGACGACTAACTGATAACAAATTGAAGGGGGATCCCAGAACATGAAGAACTAAGGAGAGAGGGAGAGTGGGAGTAAGCCGAAGATTAGACGCGCCAGCAACCGGAGTGGTGTCGCCATTGGCATCAGTGATGAACATGGGATAAGCAGACTGTATATACTACGGTAGTCTCTGGGATGTAATGTGGTGAGTAGTACCCGAATCCACGATCCAGTGGGAGCTATGGGAGAGACAAGATATACCTTCAGAAAAAAATGCTACCGGGCCAGATGAGCGACTGATGATGCCTAGGAGTTGTTTAAGCTGGATGCAGAGAGCATTGATATCTTGCCGGGTAGAAGAATCAGAATCCTATGGAGCACCTGTGGGAGGAGGAGCAGCTGTAGTAGAAGCAACAAGGTGCAGAGGCAGACATGCTTGCAATAGCATGTAGCTTCAAGATGACCCTCTCGACCACAGTAAGTACATTTAAAACCGGAGCGCCCAGCACGTCCTCATTCCCGAGACGTGTGGCGGCCTCCTCCCCTAGTTGAAGAGCCACGAGCTGGAGCTGGAGTGGGAAAGAGTGGCTGCTGAAGGAGACCCGGTGAAAAATTTGTAGGGGCCTCAGAAGGAGGTGTGACTTTGAGCAACATAAAGCAGACATCAGACAAGAAGGGCGTAGTGGAGGAGGAAAAAATCTGACCCCGGACACTGTGTAGGTGAGGAGGAACTTGGGTCATCATCATTGCAATCCCAACAGCTTCCTTTTGCGCCTGTTGTGTAGCAAGATCCGTGGAAGGAGGTTGATGTTGTATCCAGGCCTCAATCAGAGTTTTGGCCTTAGCAACGAAAGAGGTCAAATCACCTGTTATCCCGAGATCCAGAGCTTGAAGCGCAGAGATGATATCGAACAGATGTAACAAGTTGTCTTTGCCAGAGTAGAGAGAGTGAAGCTCCTCCCACATTGCATTGGTCGTCTTATTATACATGGTCATGCGGTAGGGCTCCGTGTCCATGGAATTGAGGATCCAAGATTGGACTCGGCCGTCATCACGCAACCATTCGACAGTAGAAGCAATGGGAACGATCGACTAGAGGTTTGTAAAACATGACGAACGGAATGCACTCATTTCACAAAGTTGTGCTTCCCACTGAGAGGGATGGTAGTGATCTGAAGCTCATTGCGTACTTCAGGAGAGAGAGTCGCAGCACGAGCGGGAAGAGAGGAAGCCGTCGTAGAGGCCATATTAACAAGAGGAGGGCGGCAAGGGCAAGCCGCAACAACTAGAGTTGCAGGTAAAGCAGCAGGGAGAAAGTAACAAGCCGCAAACGATCAGCTAGAGGAGCAGAGGTCGGTGAATAGCGGGCAAAGGCGACTAGGCAGCGCGAATAAAGAAAAAAGACTGGGGCGGTTAGAGAGGCAGAACACGGAGGTTAGAGAAGCAGACCATGACGGTTAGAAAAGCAGACCGCTGCGGTTAGAGAAGCAGACCATGACGGTTAGAAAAGCAGACCGCTGCGGTTAGAGAAAGCAAACCGCAAATAGCGGTCTTCAACGGGAAGCAGCGGCTTGAGGAGACAAGGAGGGCAGAAGAGGCAAGGACTAGGCTGTGCGACAAACAGTCCGCACGATAAAAAAAAAGGAGCACGTGATGTGGAAGAGAGCAGGGCCAAGCCCGCAACAGGTAGAAAACCAAGTCTGGAGCGGGTAGAGAACACGACCAAGTCCGCAACTATAACAGGGTCAAGACCGCAGCGGATAGAAAACCAATCCACAGCGGGTAGAACAACAGCAAGCCCGCATAAGCCAGAGGAGTGACGCAGCGGGTAGGGAGCCAAAAAAACCGGTCCGCGGGATTAGAAAAGAGAGGTCGACGGCAGTTAGAAGAGAACCAGTCCGCGCAAGAGAAAGGCTGAAGAAGACCGCGCGAGTCTGAGGAGGTCGCAGCAGGTAGGAAAGAATCTGGGAGTCCGCGACAAACAACAAAAGGAGAACTAGTCCGCAACGATCAGAGAGGAACAGTCTGCGGCAAACAACGGAGAGAAGCAATGTGCGAGTAGGAACACCCGACTAGCGAACTGAGGAAAGGCAAACTGCGCGGGCTGAGTCAATCCGTAGCGGGTTGACGTAGACCGCAGCGGACAGAGTCAAACCTCAGTGGCAAGGCGAGAAGAGACGGCAGCGGATTGAGTCGAGCAAGAAGCCCCACAAAGCAGACCGCAACAGACAAGGGGAAAGCGGGCCCACTATCCAGATACGAAGAGCTATATAATCAAAAAGAAAGGGGGAAAAGAGGGGTGGAACCACGGGAGGGACAAACCGGCGGATAGAAAAACGGAGTTCACACAGCAAAGAGGCCGCAACGTGCGAGTAGGAAACCAGTGGTTAGAAGAGTCTAACCGCCAAGGGAGAACAAGATGCGATTAGGATAGACACTATCTGCCAAGGTTGATCGGTGGCTCTAATACCATGTAGAAGAATTGAGTGAACATTGTATATACTTCTTGAATTGCAAATTACAAGTATGAGTACAAATATATAGGGAGAAGAGAGAAAATTATCCATTATACAAGATGTGAGACTAATACATGAGAAAGTAAAAAGACCTATAATGGGCCTTTAAAAACAGTTTTCTAACAATTTTCATCTTTTGATTACCATATTAAAAAGTGTCACTCCTATGAATGCATGTAGAATAATATGTGGTTATCTCATACTAAGCTTATTTGTTGTGATTTTTATTCTCAAGTAAATAGCAGCATTTGTACGTATGGCCCGGAATTGGAAATGATTTTAAGATTATAATAAAATCCAGAAAAATTGTGCCACTGCTTTATTTGGTAAGTTATAATGTTGATGCAAAACTGAAATATGGTCGGTGCATATAGAACTGCATGGTTAAGAAATTTGGCACGCAAATTATTCAAGGAAAACTGAAATGTGATTGATGCAAAGTAAAGACTCTTTGGCTGGGAAATTTGGATGTTTAGAATGTAATACATTTATGAATATGATTTGGCATGTTATTTGGTATAGTGCTGATGGATCACTAAAATTGAAATGTGCATAGAAATATAACAATTTAAGTAATGTATATTCATTGTGCTTGAAGAATTTGTAATAAGTTGTCGGAGCTCGTAAGGATGCCTATTTGGAATAACTTGACCTTATGTTTTGCTATCTATTCTGAGCTATTTAAGCTTAATAGAAGCTTAACTCATTACAAGCTACATGCCAAAATCTAAGTTGTCTTTGTACTAGCAAGGACAAGAAAATATAAGACATTCATATGCCAATAGGACATCCTTGAATACAGGAAGGTACGACCCAACTCAAATACTTGTTACCTGGATCCAAGATGTTTGCTTCTAGATTTAGTTCCAACTATATTGAACAGAGAAAGCATGGTTAATTTCTTGGTTCTTCTCAAAAATGTTGGAACCAAACTGGTTCACACCCTACTTTTTTCATCAAAACAAATCTTAGGAATGACCAGAGTTGTGCACTAGCAGTAAGTAATTCATCTAAATCAACCATGCAGAACAACTTTTAACATGAAAACTCCCAACATTTTAGTGGCGCATTCTGTTTATACTATGAACTATCATCATCATATGAGTATGAAGGGATCTAGATTGTTAGTTCAAATCATTCTATAACATGAAGCATATATAAGATAGCACTACAAATCTGGTTAGATAAAAGAACATAATCATCAAAAGAAAATCATGACACCACATTGTCCTGGCGATCTATCGGGCTATTCAAAACACTACTGCGACAAGATGAGAAAATAACAATTTAGAGCAAGTCAGAATAAATTTAAACATACCACGCATGTATCTTCGGCAAAAATTTATTCTTCTTTCGTTGATAGTCTTTTTCATTCATATTTACCTACAAGGGGAAAAAGGAAATATTTCAGACCATAGTGCCATCCTTAAAAAGGTTTTCGCTTCGAAAGGGTGAAGAGTGAAGACTTAGAAGTCAGCCAAAAATAAAACAAATCAATGTGTGTAGGATGCTTTCAAGAAAAGAAAGCGTGAGAATGCCAAGTACCATGCCACTCTAGTCTTATTAGAACTACTGAGACGAGATTTTGAAATACTCAATGTTTTGAATTGCCTATCCCTCAAGACAGCAGTAAACATTAGTACAGGCAACCCTTCTGAATAGCCAACAAATATTGCAATGTTACCTCAAAATAAATTATGCATATTTCATTAAAAAAATCATGCATATTTCAATATGAATGCCAGTAAGATATAGACTAGTGTGATTTATAAGAAATGTTGTTCCACAGTTTTTTCACTTGAATGCGTAATTAAATCTGAAACTTAATCATTAATAATTATGTACCCTAGTGGCTTTCATATTCTTTAGGCTGTAAGCCCATTGATATAAGACAGCAGGCTTGACTTCAACCATACAATCTTGTTTGGTCAGCTTTCTCTCTTCCACATTCTCTTCTCTAGATCGACAAGGGAAATAGAGGTAGTTTGTCAAGAAAGAGGGACTCTACTATTACACCAAGAGAAAGATCAACTCATAAGAGAAATCGAGATTCAAGGTAACTTCATCAAGTAAATTATTCTTCTTTCAATTTCTTCCGACTCTCGAGAAAGAAGAATAAATAATCTCGTGAGAATACTAAAGAGGAAGGAAAGATTGAAATCTCAACCAATGACAAAAACATCGATGTCAAAAATTAGACTCTTGGATTGGCCGGATTAAATTCGAATTAAACCTCATAGTATGGTAGTTTCCATGCAGATATTTTATGCAGTATAAAGTTTACCTATAATGCCCTCATAAGAACAATAGCTAGAAAATGTCAATCCCGACAAAGAAGTCTCTTAAAGCAACTTCAAAAAGCTAGTTTGTTAAGAGCTTACCCAAATGGGCATATAGAAAACCAATGGAGGAGGTACAATTTCATGATGAGAACATCAGTTTTATGGAGGCAAGCAATGGCTCGTGGGATTTCCCAAGTGACCAGTAAAGCCTGATGGAGTTCACCTCCAAGCAATATGTGACCAGAGAAAAGCTATAACTCTTCAGTATGTAATGCATCAGACACACCAGCACATTGCTATGGCAAATGAGACAAAGGGCCAAGACAGGGAATCAAAAAGGCACAACAAACTATTCTCGGTGGTGATGGGGATCGGGCCACTCGACCCACTCGTGTCTATTCTAGCCGACCACGGACCTAGTGACAATCGGGATCGCTCATCTTAAGCGGATCGCAGATCATAACATTTTTTGTTCTTTGTATTTTCTATTTTTCTATGTTATTTTCTTTGTTTTGAGGTAAGCAATGAACGAAGAATCATGATCGTTCATTGCCCTCCCACAAGTCTATATATAAAGGTAGAAGACTCTAAAGAGAGGGTAGTGAAAGTTGAAGCCAAGAATCCTAGCTTTTGATCAACCAATGTTGAAATTAGAACCCCTCCAGATGCGATGTTTGGACCTCCCCTCTTCCCTTGGCTGTCTGCCATACTCCCACCCAACCACCCACCCACTTTTCCCCTCCAACCAAGCCTATTCCATCCTCCCCAAACCGACCCCCCATATCCCAACGTCCCTCACACAACTGACCACGCCTTCCCTTCCCACCCTACCACCACTTCCTTCCGGCAGCCCAAAACTAGCCCACTAACCACCGGCAAACCACCATCAAAATCCCCTCCCCAACTCCACCAAAGTAGACCCTCTCCAAATTCTCTCAGTTTCCGACGATCACCGAAAAACCTTCCCAACCAATTCCGGTAAACATCCACCATCACCCTCAATGTTCCCTTCATTTTCAGTTTTTTGGCAATTGCCGGAAAAATCTCCGGTCACCACCGCTGCCGGCCGCCTCTCCGGCGACCACCTCCGGCCAACCACTACCCCATAACCATCGTCCCCCACTACCTCCATAACTTCCCACCATTCAACTACTCTCATTTCTCTCTCACATTGAGCCCACTCATCGCTCTCACTACTGCAACCGGTCCACCCCCTCATTCTCCTTACTTCACACCCCCCCACCAACAAATTGAGCCGGAACTTCAAGCTGCCTATTTCTCTCTAATTCCCGCCCCGTCCAGCATCCATGTTACATCCTCCACACAACTGGAAGCCCCCCATACAGCCCGGAAACTCCAGAAGCAGTCCCACTGCCCACTGTCCAGCAATTCAAAGGTTCACCGGGAGCCCGAATTTCAGTACCACGACTTGTCCCAACTTCAGGAGATCCTCTCCAAGCATTCTACTACTACTACTACCGTGGGAGTTTATTTGTTTTGAAGTTCATTCTTAGAGTTGAATTCAGTGTTATTTATTCAAAGAGTATGTATTTTGTAATTGTTATTTCAAACTCTTGAATCATTGTGAGTTTCCATTTAACTAGTTATTTGAATTTTGAGTACTCTTTCGCATATACTCCATCCTGTCTTCTTGTTTGTGTTTTATATCGTGTCACAATTGGTAGTTTGATTTATAAATTAATATTTATTACAAATAATTTACATTGCCGGAAAGTACATTTGAATATAGTGCATAGCCCTAGCCCCTCTAGAACCTTACCCTGTGTGTGGCCAAGAATGGAAGGACAAGGAAAACAAAATCCCTCCTCTTTATTAGCATCAAGAAAAATAACCGTTGTTAGTTTGCAAAATACAAACAGAAGAATTTCTGAAAACTTCATTATCAATGTTTACAAATAAATTGAAGATAGTCACAAAGGTAAGAAGAAGACAGGTGCAGGAATTGTAGTTGGTGAAACTAAAAAAAACATACTTGAAGCCACAGGAGATGCAAAACCAACCTTAAATATGATGACAGCGTCAAAAAATATATAGGAGAGCACATTAACTACACCTGATGAATGAAAAACTGCATTGTCCTTATACATATGAAGTGCAGAGATGGGATACAACCTTGGTAAGAGTTATACAAAGAAAAACTTACACAAGAAAGCTTGGAAGGGAAGCTTGACTTGAAGAAAATATTCTTATCCACATTAACACCTACAAGGGATGATCATGAAGACAAGATGTAAAGAACTGGTCCTTAATCTACTTACTATTTTCCTATCACTATGGAGCACACTAATGAGGTGACTAGCCAAGTAGTGGCGTGGACCATCAATCCTAAATTGGTCTAGTCCAGTCTCTATCAGTGTAAACCTCAATAGTTAGCTCATCATTTGGTGAAAAAAGATGCCCTCCCAGGTGACGACTTGAGGTATCTTAGGATGCGATGACCAACATCAACATGATGGGTCTTTGAGGAATGCATATATTGGCTAAGCACTCCCACAACATAGGAGATATCCAGGCAAGTATGCGAGAAGTAGATCAATTTTCCTACAAACCTTTAAAAATTGAGAATGTAGTGAATCGTATCACCATTATCTCTTCCATGTATGTGATTAGCTTCAATTGGGGTGTCACGTCTACACTCACTCATTCCTGAGATTTCAAGCAGGTTCAGTATATATTTTCTCTATGATATGAAAATCCCATATTTGGACCTTGCAATCTCAATGCCTAAAAAATATTTGATGTTTCCCAAGAATTTCACTTCAAATTCCTTCACCAGCTTCTCGTTCAATGTCTAAATCTCATCTTGTTTGTCTCTTGTTATAATGATGTCATCCACATAAACTAACAGAGCAGTCAACTTCTCTTTATTATTTTTGATGAAAAGGGTATGATCGAAATTACTCTAGAAGTACATGAAGCATGTCATGGTCTTGTGGAATCTTCCAAACTAAGATTTAGGAGATTGTTTCAGGCCATATAAAGTCTTCTTCAGCTTGCACACTTTACCTTCGGATCTTTTAGGAGAAAGGTCGGGAGGTAGAGTCATGGATACCTCTTCTTTCAAATCATCATGAAGGAACGCATTCTTTACATCGAGTTGGCTGAGATTCCATCCATTGCAGGCAGTACACGATAAGAGAATCCTTATAGAATTCATCTTAGCAACCAGAGCAAAGGTTTTTTGGTAATCAAATCCTACCGTCTGAGTGTACCCTCTTGCGAGCAGTTTTGTCTTATATCTCTCCATGACACCTAGGGTGTTCTGCTTGACAGAAAACACACACTTACATCCCACAAAATTCTTCCCTTTAGGCAGCTTGGTGGAGACCAGCCCAGATCAGGTCGTCGCAAGAGTGTTCGACGTCGCACACGACCGAACCTCTATCGACCCTGAGTTGGCCTTTTTATTTATGCTATGTATTTAAATGTAAATTTTGTGAAATATATATATATATATAATTATGATATTATATATATATATATGGATATGGAGTGGCAGGATATATATATACATATAATATATATATATATACATAGATAGGCGATTAGGGTAAAGAAGCGGTCAACTGTTTCAGTCGGTCCAGATTTCACGGGAAGAAGAAAACGGCGCACTGTTTATCTTCCCCGCTCACGCACGTCGAGGGCTCAACAATGGCGGACCGTTTTTCTGCCCCACGACCAAACAGCGCCCTCTATCCACCAGATCTAACGGCGTATTCGGCCGATCCCGCTATCCACGATCCAGCTACAACCCTTCTCCGACAGGTTCGGCCATGATCTTCCTCCACGACGCCATTTCCGATGGAGAACCGGGTCAAGTTGATTTGTTTGCGTTTATTTTTCAGTTATTTGTAACCCTATAAAGAGGAGGTTTTGATATTTTTTTGGGAGTGATGTTGATTATGAATGTTGATGAAAAGCTTTTGTTGGGTGTTTCCCAATTGTGAGCGAGGTTAGGGAAGATGAACAGTGCGTCTCCCTTGCTGCTTGCTGTAATTTCAGTTACAATGTTGGTGAATGGTGAATATTGAAAACAATTTCAGATTGCTTTCAGATTGAAGTCCCGTGATGGATTTGTGATCTTCATGTTTAGGACTTGAGTGAATGAAACCATTTCTGTGTGCTTTTTTGCTAGAGAGTTCTTGTGAGTCTTGATCGAGTTTCTGTTGGTTCCTGTTGTCAGGATATTGTGAATGGGAACTAAATTCCTTTTGTTGTCGTTGCCTTCTTTGAGAAGAAGATGAGTAGTGATTAGTATTTAATGATTAGGTTGGCTTGGTTGCTGTGTGCTTTCTGTTAAAGTTTAGAAGGAGGTGAAATAGATCTGCTATTATTATTAGAGAAATTTCGTGGAGCCGCCGTAAGTGCTTGAGGTTACGTGGAACCACTTCGAGTGTGACAACGAGTGAATTTTAGGCGTGTTAGTGTGTGGCTTTCCTTACTTTGTTGAGTGATTCCGTGGAACCACCTCGTGTGAGGGCGGGAATTAATTCCTTGGTGCCCGTGTGCGATAGCGGCCAACCTCGGAGCGGAAATCGAAGGTGACTAGGAGTTCCTCGCGTGATCGTAATCGACTACGGATACGGAAAGACGTCTCTTTCGGTTGGTAACTTGTTTCTATCATTTTCTTTGTATGTATCTAAATTTTCTCATTAGGATAAATAGACTCATAGATGAGTTTTCGGCCAAATCTTGTCAGCAAACGCTACGTCGAAGACTCCAAACGGAAACGTATTTGGAGTTCACGATTTCCGTTTTGCTATGATAAGGGGAACATGAAAAAAGTTGTGAATTTTCATCCCCGAATTTAAACTGAACCATTTTATTTAAGAAAATCCCTTTTAAAACAAAATAGTTTTGCTGTGTTTTATAAAAAAAAACGTTACTTAAATTCATAGTTCTGCGCAACCCCCGCTCAAATTGTTTGAAAAATTCATAATTCATTGCATACATTTAGGGTTTCCTAGAATAGCCGACAGGCGCATAAACCCTATGCGCCGTCCTGCATCACAGCTGTAACAGGTCTCATGTGTGATTTTTGTCAAGAGCATGGACTTCTTAAAGCATAATCGTCTTCCACCTGTCATCAGAAAGGGCGTCTTGCCACAATGTAGGAATGGAAGTAGCAGACAAAGAAGACACAAAAGCTCTATGGGAATCCGTTAGAGACGAACTGAGATAACAAATGTTGTGTAGAGGCACTTTCCCTTGGAGTAATGGACCCTGACGATGTATCATATGTCGGCTCTAGGATTCTGATAGGGGCCCGTGTGTTTGTTCCTTTGGACGACGAGAGTAGACCTGCAGGGGTATCACCATAGGACCAGCGGGAGTTGGCACGGGAGCAATAGGAGACGTAGTTGAGTGAGATTGATACAACGCAGGAATGAGTAACAGAGTGGTAGACAGAGAGTAAGTTGGAGTTAAGGAGCTCACTTCCAACATAGGAGAGGTCCCCCCTGAAGTGACGGACCGCAATAGCTCGCAGAGTCAAGGAACGTGACGTCCATGGTTACAAAAATCTTCTTGTGAACCAGTTCAAAACATTTATAACCCTTTTGAATGGGAGCATAGCCTATAAAAACACTTGTGAGTACGAGTATCAAGTTTAGTCTTTTGATGAATATGGACAAAACAAACACATCTGAACATACAAGGTTGAAGATTGGTAGGAGAAACCTGAAGAGTGTGAAGGGTAGTATTATATCCTAGGACACGTGAGGGCGTACAATTAATAAACTAGGCAACAGTGAGAACGACATCCCCCAATAGTACTTGGGAAGGTGCATTTGGAGAAGAAGACACCGCTCAACTTCCAAAAGGTGATGATTCTTGCGTTCAGTCACCCCATTTTGAGCAGGGAGTAAACGCAAGATGTTTGGTGGAGAATTCCATGATGTGCAAGATAGTGTTCAAATTGAGAAACAATGTACTCGCGATCATTATCAGTTTGAAAAATAAAAAAGAAACTTCACATTTAGCCTTCATTAGTTATACCCAAGTTGTGCGGGAGAAATAGTCAGTGAAAGTTACAAACCAACAACAACTAGAAATAAAAACAACGGGGCAAGTCCCCCAAACATCAATGTGTATAGTATGAAATGGTGCAGAACTAGGAGATGAAACATGATTAAAAGAAGCATGATGATGTTTACCAAGTTCACAAGTATCACAATAAAAATTATCAACTAAGACAGAAGGTAAAATAGGAAATAAAAGTTTCATAGACATAATAGAAGGATGTCCAAGGCAACAATGTCAGGACTCCAAAGTGACCGCCTAATCAGCATGAAGAACCTGGGAAGGAGACGCGGGAAAGGAAGAATCAAACACGTAGATCCCATCCACCAGACTACAAGAGTCAATCACCGCTCTCATCCTCAGGTCCTGAAAACACAAGATGAGGTGTCACAGAACAGTTCATAGAGTTGGTTAAATGACTAATGGAGAGAAAGTTGTGAGTAAACTTGGGTACATGAAAAACAGAAGAAAGAGTGAGAGAGGAGCAAGAGAAGGTTCCTTTCCCGATAGTTGAAGATAGGGAACCATCCACAATGTTAACTTTGTCCCTACAAGACAAAAGAAGGTAAAACACAAAACCAGTAGCAGAGTCAGTCATATGATCCATTATTCCAGAATCAATAATCCAATAGGTGTAAGGACCTTGAGAGCGATCATGTTTGTTGTCTTCGAGGAGACCCCGCCTCTCGTATCCAGTCTGCACTACGTCTGCATACGAGGGCGAAGACGAAGATGCAGAAGGCTTTAGAGACTGTCTCTGCATCAGGCGGCAAAAGTCATGGATCTCATCAGCAAACGGGGCCAAAGGAGGTGCAGACTGGACAGTGAGAGGCGGGGTCTCCTCGAAGACAACAAACAGGTGGGTAGAGTAGGGCTGAGTAGAGCGACCTTGAGAGCGATCATAACCACGACCATCGCGCAGTACAGAACCCCCACGGGGCATAAGAAAGCCATGGAGACGAAAACAGATGTCCCAGGTATGACGGGAATTTCAGTAGTAATCATAGAGTAAATGATCTTTATCGGTGGACATCAGCCTAGAATCACGAGGACCTCTATTGTCAAACTGAACAGCCAAAGCAGGATCTTCCGGAGCAGTGTCGAGGGTGGGGTCCATGTCTATCGCCTATCAAATTCTTGATGAATAAGACTGAAAACCTCTAGAAGAGAGGGCAGAGGATCGAGAGCGCCCCAAAATCTGAACACAAATCTGATTGAAGTCCCGATGCAGACCATGAAGAAACTCAAAAACTCTGCTCTGGTCTTCCCGAGCTCAAACAAGGATCTCATCCTCAGGAGATACAAGAGTGAGGGAGTCAAAGTGATCATACTCTTGATAAAGCTGAGTGAACTCCGGGTAGCAGACAAATGGAGGGCGATTACCCTGACGAAGGAGGAAGATCTTTTGTGGCAGCTGAAAAATCTGGGTAGTATTTCCATGACAGGAGTAAGTGGCCCCGGCCCTCTTCCAAATATCTGTTGCGGTCTCCAAAAATAGATGATTTTGGGCAATAGAGTCAACCATAGAGTTAATCAGTCATGACATAACGAGGGAATTCTCAGACTCCCATTACAGCCAATCAAGAGAATTTGGGGCAGGTGTCGGAGCAGTACCCA
The DNA here is from genome assembly GCA_039513925.1 of Platanthera zijinensis. Classification (NCBI taxonomy): domain Eukaryota; kingdom Viridiplantae; phylum Streptophyta; class Magnoliopsida; order Asparagales; family Orchidaceae; genus Platanthera; species Platanthera zijinensis. Next base: position 15,836,326 of record CM077080.1, read on the forward strand.
GAACATAACCGAATAAACGGCTGCTCTTCAAGGTCGGGGTAATAGCCTGAGACCATGAGAGAAAATTGGATCCATCCAGGCGTATAGTCGTGATTTGAGGAGCATTGTGATCATAACTTGACCGAGCCGATCCACCGGACATCAAGGCAGCGAAGGAAACTCCGGCACAAGAAGAGATAGTGAGAGATTCAACATTCCCCGATATGATATCCAAGCATAAAAACCAGGAATCGAGGAAAGAAACACAAACACCTAGAGAGAAACTAGGGTTGCCTGGTGGAAGAAAAAACGAGACCAAATCCATGTAGGATCTTCCAAAGAAAAATCGACATCGGAAATGTTGTTAATAATTAGGGCAGCATGTCCGGTGCCAAGCGGAAAGCAACAACAAAATTGCGGGATAGAGCCTCTCCTCATCCTGCTGGAAGGGGACTTCTAGAGCGGCTACGGGAAGGTGAAACTGCGGTGAACCTAGGCGCGTAATACGCGAGGTGTAGTAGTTGTTGTAGTTGTGGACGGGAAAAGTGGAGGACGCGTGCGGCGGAGCTGTTGACGGGAAGAGCTGCTGACGGAAGGAGCATGTGATGCGTGCAGAAGGAGTAGAAGACGCGCGGAAGAGTCGTTGACGCGAGCAACGGGGAACAGCTGGGACGTGAGACGACAGGAGCCGAACGGTGCGTGAGAAGAGAGATTAAGCCATATCCCTCTGATACCATGTTGATTATGGGAAAAAGTTAATATTATTCATCCCCTAAGGGGTATTTAAAGCTTACACTAGACATAACAAACTGAAAACATTGTGTGGGACAAAACCATAATACGCTAATACCAACAAACGTCTATACATGTTATGCCAGATTGAGAAAAAATACATACCAGATAGACAATAGGTTTAGCTGTAAGCAGCTGGAAAGTGTTCAATATCTCTATATCAGCAGTTTTCCAGTCTCCAAGGCGTACATCTTTCCCATCATGTACCCATGATTTCACCTTTAACATGACAGAAGAGTCTCAATAAAATCACTTAACAGGCCATTGAAGCACCTTTAATTGGAAAATTTGCCTGTATAAAAGAGTATAACAAAAAACGCATAGAAAAAGTATAGAACATATCAATTGCAGAAAATAAAATAAAGGCAACACATTCTATTTTATGGTCAACAGCAATCAGATTTATAAAAAACAAAATTAAGTTCAGATATAGCACATTATTGTTGGAAACAACAAGGTATCAGGTTTGTCAAACCTAATGGAAGACCATTGGCAGCTAAAGTTACAAAAGAAATTGTTCAACAAACCAATATAATTTCCTTTAAGAAAATTACAACGATAGATTGAGGGATGATTATATGAGGGGGAAGTGGGAAAGCATCTATTTAAAGGTAATACAAAAGCCGGACTTGATTTCAGAATGCACTAAAAAAAATCGATAGATAATGTACTGCATGATGGATTCGGGGGAAAATTGGTAGACCAAAGTTAACACAAGTGCAATGCAAAAAAGTAACTCATACAACACTCTGCAGTGATGAATGGCGCATGAGGTTTCATAAAACCAAGCAGTATGGAATATGAGATTTCATAAAGTTGACCCAATAAAATTCGGAAGGCTAATTTTAGTTGCCATTGAATCAATTTAGCGATCGTGTAACTCACTAAATTTTGAGAAAAATTACCAGCTAATACAACATTGGTGTCAGTATAAAGCCTTTAGAGCTGAAGTACTAGTTTATGATACAAAAATTCACTTTTGTTGTTTTTTAATCTCTTACTTGTAACCTAATCACTGTTGTGGATATCCTCCGACATGACCGATATATCGGCCGACATAAAGGTTTCATGGACAAAACGACACGTTTCCGATTTTTTTTTGCAAAATATCCTTTTGGAATATATCCTCCGATATGTCTGTTATTAACCGATATACTCGCCGATATATCGGCCGATATATCCCGACATTTTATCGACTGATTTTTTTCAATTTATTTTAATTAGTTTCTATGGTCTAATAGACAATAAACCAAAATTATTTCAATGTTTAGGTTGTTTTTTCCCTTCCTCTTGCTTTCTTTCTTGCTCAAGTCCGTCATCAATTTTAATTATGCATAGTCTTTGAATTATGAACTAAATGTTACTTATATTTCAGTATCATGGTCAACTTATCAATATTTTGCTCGCTCTTGTTTTATTTCACTTGTTATACTTAGTTTCATAAATTTAGGAGTTCAATAAATATCAAATAATAAATATATTAATATACATATATAATTTTAAAAAAGATTAAATTTGCAAATGATTACTCATATAAATAATTAAATATTAAAATCCGATATATGAAATATCCCCGATATATCCCCCGACATATTAAAACCGACATGAAAAACCTAAACCGACATGTCCCCGATATCCGACATCTGCAACCTTGAACCTAATACATTCATTGTTTATGATTTCCTTATTTTATCAGAGTAACTGTCTAGATGTTGAGCCAATCCTCTTCTTCACTCTCAAGCAGCGTCCCTACTCTTCCTAAGTTGAGACACTATTACGGATATGCACGACGAGGCGCGGCCATGACGGGTCTAAAAGCGGCGGGAACCGGCGTCGGAGGAGAAGGCGGGCCCGGTGTTGTTTTGAGGGGTATTTTTGTCATTTTTGGTTTTGCCCTAATTTCCCCTATAAATATAAAGGGATTAGGGTTCTTATTTTGGGGTTTAGAGAGAGTGGTGTGTTGTAATTTGTATTGGCCTCTTCTTTTCTCCCCCGCCGGTGATAGTGAACAGCCCCTCCCCGTGGACGTATGCACTCTTCGCCGAACCACGTAAATTGTATTGTGTTTTATTGTTTGTGGTTGTGTGATTTAGTTTTTTTCGCATCGTTTTGCACAACAAGTGGTATCGGATCTAGGTTACGGTGTGATTTTTGTTTGGAGGTTGCGTGGTTGACTGATTCTCAGATTTTCAAGCAGAAGAGGATCGGTGCAGGTATGGATCTTCTTTCATTTGGTGGAGGCGGTTGTATGTGAGGTGGCGCAGATCTGCAAAGGCGGCATCGATTAAGAAACCAAAAAAAGTTTTCTTTGTTTGGGTCGCAAAACAAAGCAGGTGACCGCGTGTTGTTTGGAAGGAGGCTACGAAGAGAGGGCGACACTAGGCCATTTTTGCGCTGCAACTTGAGAGAGAAGGTTTTGCTCATCTTCTTCAAACGACAAGAAGGAAAAAATAAGAAAAAAGGAAAGATTTTTCAACGCCGGGATTTTTTTGGAGATTTCTTTCTTTCCCTCTCTCATCACACACGCAGAAAAAAGGAAACTCCATTTTTCCTTTTCTGGTACAGAGCAAGCACGGAGAGGCAGCGACCAAAAACAAAAAAAAATGGGTTTTGGGCTCTCCATTGACGGTACAAGTGGAGAGAGGTCTTCGGTTCTCTGGTTCGGTGGAGTTCGCCGCTAGAAAAATTATTTTGTTGGGTTTCTCTCTTGTTCAGCGATTACAAACTTTGAGAGGTAACAATTTTTGTTTTTGTTTTGAATTAACTAAAAAATATATTTGCTGTGTTTTTTGGGATTTCTTGTATTTGTGTTGTTGTAATCAACCGAAAAAATAGGAGACTCTGATGTAGTTTTATCATCCTCCGGAGAAGTAGAATCACAATCCATCATACTGGTTCGCATCCGGTCAAAATTGTGTTGAAAGGGGGGACCCGACCCATCTTGGGAAACCCGGAGAAGAAAGCCCACAGCCTGACTGCAGTCAGTGCACTCCAACCAAATCTCTCGGGGCCCATATCTTGGGGAAATCCCAGGAAGGTTGTTGAGCCTCGGACTTGATTCTGGGACCTCCTTTATCAAGCTCCTTCATGAAGTCCTAATACCCAACTGAGCTGAGTCCTGATACCCAACTGAGCTACAGCTCAGTTGGGTATCAGGACTCCATGAAGGAGCTTGATAAAGGAGGTCCCGGGATCAAGCCCGAGCCTCAACAACATTCCCGGGATTTCCCCAAGATGTTGACCCCGAGAGATTTGGTTGGAGTGCACCGACTGCAGTTGGGCTGTGGGCTTTCTTCCCCGGGTTCCCAAGATGGATGCATTACCAAGTTTGACGGAAAGGACAACTTTGGCATGTGGCGGTGTGAGGTGATGGATGCATTATGCTCTCTAAATTTGGAGGACGTTCTTGATTGTCATGAATGTCCTGATGGAATGACTGAGAAAGTATGGTCGAAGATGAATCGGAGCGCTTGCGAGTTGGTCAGAAATTGTTTGACTCAGGAGATCAAATATAGGGTTATGTTGGAGACGTCTACTGAAAATCTTTGGAGGACGCTGGAGAATAAATATCTCACGAAGAGCGTGAAGAATCGTCTCCACATGAAGCGCCGATTGTACCGGTTTCAGATGAGACGTGGAGTCTCGATTTATGAGCACTTGAACGAGTTTACAAAGCTGTTAGCAAATCTATTGAATTTGGACGAGGATGTTGGCGATGCAAACAAGGCACTCTGGTGGAGAGTAGACCTAATCAGGTCGACGAAAAAAAAACCCGAAGCCGCACCCGACCGAACCTCTATCGGCCCAGAATTTCACATTGTGTTCTTTTGTAATTTTCGTAATTGTTCTAGTATTTTGTGAAATATATATATATATAAGTTTATAAATATATATAAGATTTAAATTATATTAAAATATATGTTTATATATATATATACACACACGGTTATATATATATATATATATATCATATGATGTTAAATAGGTTAACACACAACCGGTCCAAATTCTCTGCCTCAAGTCCCGACCTGTGCGCAGTTCTTCCCTGGTTCAGCAATGGCACGCCAACACAGTTAGGGCTCAGCACAGTCTCGATTTCTACAGCTACCTGGGGTGTGCTGCCACGATCCAACCGCTCCCCACGCCGTGCGGCTTCCGCCCCTTCTACAGCCTGCACGAACCTTATTTCTCGGCGGTTATGCAACCGCCCGCTTTCGTCATTCCCGCTCCGCCAAGCTTCCGTCATGGCCGCACTTTCAAGCCCACCGGTACCTGCGTTCTTCTACTTTTTCGAAACCATATACAAAGGGCATGCTGTAGTTTTCTGGGGGGGGATTGGTGAAAAATTGAGATTATTGAATGATTTTTGGGGATTTCCTGTTGATTATTGCTTTGTTTGTAAAGACGATGAGCAGTGACATGTTAATGTATTAATGGTTGTTTGCTCCAGTGAGAGTAAAGTGATGAATGTTGAAATTGATGTTCTTGTATGTAAAGTTCGATTAATGAATAGTGACAGTTAGCTTGCTCTAGAAAATGGAATTGATGTGAGTTAGTGTATTCCAGTTTAGGAGTCCTCTAGCTGTAAATGTGGTGTTGAGGAGTTGAAGAGAAAATTGCTTGTTGTAGGTGTTGAGTAGCAAGGATGATGAACAGTGGCTTGGATAATTATTGTAAAGTCTAAAGTTGGTAAACAGTAGAATCAATTTTACTGTGCTAAGCCGTGAACAGTAGAATTTGATTTTTTTTTTGGGGTGTGGTTGTCCAAATTAGTGGAGTGTTAGGTAATTTCGTGGAAACCACTTTCGTGAAAGCGAGTGAGTTTAGATGGTTAGTTCGTGGCTTCCTAACTTTGTTGAGTGATTCCGTGGACCCACCTCGTGTGAGGGAGCGATTTAATTCCGCGGTGCCCGTATGCGATAGCGGCCGACCTTGGAACGGAAGATAGAAGGTGACGAGGAGTTCCTCGCGTGATCGCCAACGACTTCGAATACGGAAAGACGCATCTTCGTGGGTAACTTGTTCTTTCCCTTTCCTTTGTGTGTGTCTAAATTTTCTCATTAGAATAAATTGACTCGTGTTGGGTTTTCGCCAAAATTTTGTCAGAAAACGCTATGTCGGAAACTCCAACGGAAACATATTTGCAGTTCCGATTTCCGTTTTGCCACGACAAGGGGAACGGAACAAAAGTTGTGAACTTCCTTCCCGAATTTAGAATTAAACTTGTAATTCAAGAAAATTAAATTTCTTAACAAATAGTTTTTTTTTTGTTTTCCAAAATCAAAGTTGTTTAATTTCAAGTCTGTGCAATGTCCGCTCTACTTTGTTTACAAATTTATTTAATCATCGCACGCATTTAGGGTTCCCTAGAAAAAAGACGACAGGTGCGCAAACCCTACATGTCGTCCAGCATCACACTCCTATTGAATTCGATTCCAGATGAGTATGAGAACTTCATGATGTCTCTCATTCATGGGAAGGAGCTCTTAAAGTACAGTGAAGTGTCTACTGCATTGTTGAATCCTGAGTTTCGTCGAAGAAATAAAGAGTCATCGAAGACAGAGTCAGCTGAAGCACTTGTGTCTCATCGGGGCAGATCTGAGAAAAGAACTGACACTGGAAGAGTAATAACAGTACTAAGAAGCGTAGCAATTCACGTAGTCGCAGCCTTGGGCACAATCAGTGCGCATTAAGTTTGGAGACGGGTCACTGGAGGAAGGATTGCATCAAGTTAAAGGAGAAAATTAAGAGGCTTTTCTCATAAGCGAAGGCCCCTTACTCAGGAGATTACTAGTGGCGAGTCTGGTGCTTCTCTCTTTGTTACCCCACAGAGTTTACTTACTGAAGATTTATGTTGGATTCTGGACACGGGTGCTACCTATCACATTTGTCTTAATCGGGAGTGGTTTTGTACTTACAAGTCTTCGGATACTGGTGTTGCTTCTATGAGAAATGATCAGATTTGTCGTACTATTGATGTTGGGAGTATTCTGGTTCGGATGTATAACGGTGCAGTGAGAGAGTTGACAGAGGTCAGACATGTTCCGGATATTAGAAAGAATTTGCCGTTTGTTGGGGATTTAGAATTCAAGGGCTACAAGGTAATGATCGAGGCGGGAGTTTTGAAGATCAGTCGCGGAGCTTTGGTTTTCATGAGAGAAGATTGACACCACTCTATATTATCTTCAAGGGAGTACAGTTACCGGGACTGTGGTTGTGGCTGATGATTTTTTGGATGTCAGTACTTTATGGCATATGAGATTAGCTCATGCTGGAGAAGCTTCCATCCAGGCTCTTTCAAGGCAAGGATTGATTAAGAGAGCGAAAAGCTACAAAATGAATTTATGCGAGCATTGCGTGCTTGGCAAGAAGACGCGAGTATCTTTTGGCCTTGTCGTCCACAGTACAAAAAGTATTTTAGATTATGTTCACACAGATATTTGGGGCCCGACGAAGACAAAATCTTTCACTGGGCAACGATATTTTGTCTCCTTCATTGATGATTATTCCAGATAAGTTTGAGTGTACATCATGAAGCATAAGAGAAAATTTTAGAGATATTTATGACTTGGAAGAAGTGAATTGAGATTCAGACTGACAAAAAGATTCGATATATCAGACCAGATAATGGAGGCGAATACACATTGAATGCATTCTTGCGAGAGTGCAAGAGATCAGGTATAGAGCATCACTTCACAATCACGGGAGACACCGCAGCAGAACGAGATGGCTGAGCGCATAAACCAGACTTAGGTGGAGAAGGTTCGATGCATGTTGTCTAATGCTGGGTTAGGCAGATTTTTTGGGCTGAGACTATTGATTATGCTTGCCACTTAGTGAACCGTCTGCCTTCAGCAGCTATTGGAAAGAAGACTCCAATGAGATGTGGTCAGGGCATCCTGCTAGAGATTATGTACACATGAAAGTGTTTGGGTGTCCAGCTTATTATCATGTGAAGAATGATAAGTTGGAACCACGGGCAAAGAAAACAATCTTCATTGGCTTTAGGCGTTAAGTCAAAGGCTACAAACTGTATGATCAGGCAGAGAGGAAGATTGTCATTAGCAGGGGTGTTACTTTTGACGAGGCGAGTTTGTTGAAGCATCGGGACTCAGAGCAGGTGTAGAGTTCCAAACCGATCACTAGTACTGTTCAGAAGAAGTTTGATGTGACTCCATTTGTTTCACCAATTCCTCGCACTCCTGATGAGATATATGATGAGACTACTGATGAGGTGCCCAGTGTTGATGATCCGGAGGTGGAGGAAGTTGATGCAGAGAGTCGTGTTCAGGATTCTATTGCCAGGAGGCAGAATGTCCCGAAGCCAGCATGGATAAGGGACCACATTGCATTTACACTTTCAGCATCTGAGGTTGAAGTCCTTTGTCACTTCAAGGAGAATCATGTAGATTAGAGGTGCATTCGGATCGGTTCGGTTCCACCCAAAACCAAGAACCGACCCATATAGGTTCGGTTCTAAAATTTTGGAACCGGAACCGACCCACGGTCCTAATGTATAGAACCAGATCCGAACCGTTTGCTTCGGTTCTCGGTTCTACTTATGTTTAATAAAAAAAATTAATGGCTCTTCTAACTCATGATCTTTTGTAATACAAGTTTTAATATCCCAAAATAGTTAAATCATGACTCTATATAATATTAAAGTTATACAACTACAAAAGTACAATAAATATATTTTTAAGTCATACTACTATAGTCGCAATTATTTTCCCATATTTAGTCATACGACAATAATCGATGTCGCAAAATATTTTATTTAGCACTGATATTCGGTTCTCGAGTCGATTCTGGGTACCCCACCCATGGAACCAGGAACCGAACCGAATTGTTGGTTCTGGAAATATTAGAACCGAACCCGAACCGAACCAAACCTATTTGGAACCGACCCAAACCATTCGGTTCGGTTCGGTTCGGTCCGTGTCTCGGTTCTTCGATTTTTTTTGCACACCCCTAATGTAAATAAGCTTATAGAGGTGCTTGCAGTCCAAAAGTTCACATATTGCAAAGGCTTAGTGAACGTTCGAGCTCAGAGGTGAGTGTTTTGAGGGGCACTTTTGAAGGACTACGCGTGACTTGATCCCATGGGAGGGGGTACGTAGGTAGCCATCTTGGCGCAGCCGGTTTAGTGTTGTTGTTTGTTTGTCATCTCATATTTGTTTTGTTTCAAATAAGTGATAAGGTGGAGATTGTTGTTTTGAGGGGTATTTTTGTCATTTTTGGTTTTGCCCTAATTTCCCCTATAAATATAAAGGGATTAGGGTTTTTATTTTGGGGTTTAGAGAGAGTAGAGAGAGTGGTGTGTTGTAATTTGTATTGGTCTCTTCTTTTCTACACACCAGTGATAGTGAACAGCCCCTCCCCGTGGACATAAGCGTTCCTCACCAAACCGCATAAATCACATCGTGTTCTATTGTTTGTGGTTGTGTGATTTAGTTTTTTTGAATCGTTTTGCACAACACCCGATTGGTGTAAACAAGGAGAAGTCGGTTATGGCAAGCGCCGAGGATATTTAATATTAAATATGTTGCTATGTCTGGGTTATGCACCTTTTAGTAATTTTTGTTATTTTATATTTTCGTTATTTCCTTTTGTATTCGCTACCTGCCACTAGAAGAGGGCATGTGGACCTGTTATTGTTTTTGTCTTGGATATGAATTAAAAAAGGGTTGCTCCCTTGTTTCTTTCCTCTCAACCCTAGCCCCCCTTCTGGCTTTCTCTCTGCCATCCCTCCCCTTGCCGGATCTCATTCGTATGGTAATGGACACGCCTCCAATATCCTCATCGAGATACTTTCATTCACATCTCAATGTTGACGCCGGCCCTCACATCTCGATCCGCATCGAGCTACTCAATGCTCTCACTCATGTCCTCTATAGAGTCAATCCTAGAGTCTAGCTCTCTTCAGCCAGCTCGAACTCCTTTTTGGTCGTCACAAGTGCAACTACTTCTGCTACTTCATCCCAAGGCTTCCTAGATCCTTCAACGTAGTAACAGTTCCAGAATAATAAGCGCAAAGAATCTTAAATAGATGCTTCAAAGAAGCTTGCCCTATTGTGAAATTGGTGTCATTCCCTCAGCTTCCTTCATTCAGACAATTTCCCTGTCAATGTGAGCAAGCTTCTAGCCTGCTCTTCGATATCCTTGAACCAACAAGTACATTCTCAATTGTAGTAGACAATTTCTTGGTCACAGATCTTCCATTATGCATGGATCTATGATGGGGATCACGGATCGAGGATAGACCGACACATACCAGAGCCAGCACAAGTCTACATATGCATGAGACAGAGATAGGATAGTTAGATAAACGATCTGAGTTAGTAATTTCATTCAAAGCGACGACAAAATATTTTTTATGAATATTATTTATTTTATATTTTTTTACATGAAAAATTAGTGGCTTTATGTTTCAGACAATATGTTATGGGTTGCACGCCCGATTAGTTATAAAGTCTTTTATAATGTTATTATCATATCATATTTATGCGTCTTTAATTATGGTTCTTTAGGTTGCGTCATTATTTACAAGTATACCCTTGTATGTTCAATTTAAGAGACCATATGGATCTTGCATAAGTAATGAAATAGTTTTATTCTCCTAAACCCTAAATGAGATCTGGGAAGCTCTCTCTCTCTCTCTCTTGAGCACGCCCCACTTAGGCAGACGCGGTCATGGCTCTGTAGTATCTTCGTCGCAGCATCTTCACCTCATGTCACTCCTCCGACGACCTCCGAGTTGGCCCATAACAACCTAGTATCAGATACATCCATCCCCCCCACCACATTTTAGATAGACTTTCCTCCTTAAGCCGGCGGTCCTCCTCCAACGCAACAAAACTTGTTTCCCTTATCGTCTTCATCATCGATTGGGTTCAGTCCAACCGCTGCATCCATCATTACCACTGCTTCATCGACTACAGCAACCACAGTACCTCGTCTTCTCAAGTGCGTCGTCATCATTCGGTCATCGTTCAGACATCGTTGTCCCTGTAATCATCTCCAACAGCCTATCGTCCCATAATCAAAATAGTGTGGTTCTTCAGCCAATCCTTAGAAGCAGGCTTCGCATCAACGTAACACTCCAGCACATCGCTCTTGTCGATGCATCTCTCGACTCCTTCGCCCAACAACGCAATCGCGACTCTACATCCAGGAAGGCACGCCCCAGTCAGTCGCCTCATTCACGCAAGCACCAGCAAGATCTCATCTAGTCCGACGACCTCCGCCTTCTGCAAGCGTTCGAGACTCGCATCGTTTCCCCAGGTCGATTACGACAATATTTTCCTCAAGCCGTGTCTTCCCTCATTCCTCGTCGAGAGGCGTGCGCCCCTTCCGTCCATGCACACCTTCACTGGAATCTCCCCATTGACCCACACGTGCTTCCCCTCGAGCCCCACCCACAGGCTGTATTAGAAATTAATTAATTCCTTTCCTTTCAACCCGAGATTGTTTTGTTTGGAGGATAGCACGCGCCTTCAGTTTTCCTTCCTCCAACCCATCAACACAGCAGCCCTAACGTCTATTTAATTGATTAATGGCTTAGCAATTAATTCATTGATGTAATGCTTTGTCAACTAATAGATTAACTATTTTAATCCATTAAATTAATTAATTGATGTACAGCTAAGTACAACCGAGATAGACGTCTTTTGTTCAATGGAGGAAATGATAGCCTCTTGGGACGCCTGCCTTCGGGACTTCAACGCACGTTGTCAGGACCCCAATGCTCGTCGTTGGGATGGCATGTCCACACTCCACCACAAGCTTGATGATTCGATAGCCGCCTTCCCGCCAAAGTTTCCTCCTTCGTCGCCATTGTTGCCTCTTCTCGTGCAGTCACCTTCTTCTCCAGCCAACGACGAACCACCGCTTTCCACGATGATTGCCCCTCTGCCATCACCTTCTGTGGTGGTGTCGCCCCACCTTGGGCCGCTTTCGTCAGTCACTGCGGTTGTCGTCCCAATATCCCATAGCTTCCTTTGTTGGCCCCTTCTCCACTAGTACCTTCGGCCACCTCGCCGCCAGATCCATTCCTTATGTCGATCGTCGTTCCTTCAACCGTCTTGCCATTGTTGCTAAACACCGCTCCATCAATTCCACCGAAGATATTCCTTTTGCCGCCTATTTGTTTGGCAGCGCTACAGCTACTCGTTGACATCACTGCACCGCTACAAACTATCGGGCATTGTTCTGGTGGGAGATCAAGATGCCAAAAGATCGTCCATCCACGCAAAGTTTGAGTACAAGGACAAGCTCGATTTGAATGCTGAGAGAGATTTTATGGGTTGAGTGTCTGATTAGTTATTAGGCCTTCTATTATGTTTTATCGTATTTATGGGTCTTTAGGTAGTGTCGTTATTTACGAGTATACCCTTGTATGTTCTATTTAAGACACCCTATGGGTCTTGCATGAGTAAGCAATGAAATAGTTCTATTTTCCTGAATCCTAAACGAGATCTAGAAAGCTCTCTCTATCTCTCTATCTCTATCTCTCTCTCTTGAGCACCCCCTGTTTAGGAAGTCGCGGTCATGGCACCATAGTATCTCTGCCACCTCCGGTCACTTCTCTGACGACTTCCAAGTAGGCCTATAACACAATATTAATAGTTCGCAATGGTTTTAGATATATAAAGTGGTATGAAGGCTGATTTTAAGATATGGCGGGTTTTGGATAGAAATTTCGGGCTCTCACAATTGCTCAACCACGTTGATTCAGTGGATCCTTGGTGTCGAGGTAACTACTCTCTCTTGCATAACTACCTCATAACTACATTCATCGCTCATAATCACGAATAACTACCTCCTCCAACCTCATCAATCCTCATGTAACTAACCCTTAACCCCATACCATTGTAAACTCCTCACCATACTGTCAAAACCCCATTAACACTTTCTATTACTCCCATCCAACTCTCTTAACTACCTACATTCATCCCCAGTTCATCAGTGTCAACGTGAACTCCACTAATCAGAGAAAATCCTAGCCAAATTCCCTCATTATAGCAATTTTTGCTAATCCATGATGCCACCCCATCCATAAACCCCCCGCTGGACATTACCAAGTAATGTATTTGCCTAGAAGAACCTTCAATTGTGATGCAGACAGACGCTCGCAGCGACAATTTACTTTACACTTGCATTCCATTTTTTAGTCATGTCAAACATTTTTCTTTTATGTCACGCACTTATCTTGCGCTTTTATTTTCTCGTACGTTCATGTATTGGAGAAGTTGTGGTGGTGTAATCCCTATGACGTAATTAACTAAGTCATACATTTAATTGCTCTAGATTAGTTGGAGGCGTAATCCTTTGATTTGGTAAGGTCAAACATTTTCCCTCTCCTACTTCCACGTGGAGCTTTAATCATATTTTTGAGCCTACCACTATTTATTTCTCAGTACAAGCGATGTTGTGTTAAGAAAATAATATAGTTCATTGTATTCATTTTTTCCAGACAATTGAATTAGAAGAAAAAAATCTGATAAAAATGATATGCTATAAATTTCCCTATTCACATTTCACGAGAAAAGGAAGGAAAAGGAAGTTTTTAAAAAAAAGGCCTATTGCAGCTGTTTTTGACCCACCTGAAACCCAAACCCCTGCTTCCAGTGCCCCGCTCTCACGTGAGCAAAAGTAACCACGCAAATGAGGTAATGGGATATATGCGGCTGTTGTAGAAACGTGGGTTATAGGCGGTTGTTTGGAGAACTAAAAACGGTTCTCTATGGGATTAAAACGGGACCATTTAGTTGATTACGGGAACGAAAAAAACAGCCAGTTAACTGATCTCCCCTCGTCTTTCCTGGACAGAACCGTGAGTCTTTTTTTCTTTCTTCTCCCCCCTTCCACCTCTCCTTTGTGACTTCTTCGTCCTTCGTCTCTCCACGGATTTCAACGACACCACACTTCTTCTATACTTCCACCGCTCCATCTTTCTTGCAAGTCACCGCCTCCTTCACTCTGTTTACGTGGAGTCTTTTGTCTTCCACCGGACCTTGCACCGAACACCACCATCATACCTTTTCACTCCCACCTACCAATAAGATCTATCTTAATCTTTGGGTTCGCCTCAGTCTAGTTTATAGTAATTAACCTAGTTTTTTAGGCAAGCTTGTTTTATTTTTATTTGTCCTATTTTCCTCTAAGTTGGTTCTCTCGACGAATATTTTGTTATTTTTTGGTTGTATTGATTGTTGCATGATTATCATTCATTGGATATTTTGCATCGCAAAATGAAATTAATTGCTAGTTTTGTGCAGATTGCGCTCCAAAAGTTTGTTTATTAATCCTAACATCACGTCTTTATTTTAAATTGCATAAAATTTATTTCTACATTGTATTCATACCATCGGGTGCGACTTCGAGTGCATCAAATCCCCTGGATTCCCTATAAATTCAGGTTCCTATCACTGACCTTTTGTGGCCTATCCCTCCTCTAACCTAAATTGGGCTTGTTAGCCACCTATTTCCTCACCGCACACCCCAATACCTTCCCATACCCCACAATACCCTGCAGCTCCATCTGACGACTACGAGTGGAAGGCACAGTTAGCATAGAAATATATCACTTTTGCTGTCCAACCACTGAATCAGTCCCATATAACCCTCCCAGGCTCATATTGTTTATGTAAGTTTTTGTTTGAAATCCAAATTACTTATTGTTTTGTACTTTGGGAACGAGTATATAGTATATGATTGTTGAATAATAATTTGAAATCTATAACATTAGAAAAAACACATTTAATAGTCCGTGAATCCAATTTGTTGTTGTGTGCAATAGTTTGAACAAACAAGTACAAAAAGAACAACAACAACACGCAAGCCTTATCCCACTATAGTGGGGTCGGCTATATGGATCCTTTGTCGCCATTGTGCCCTATCTTTTTTCATAATCTCAATAATGCCTAAGTACATCATGTCTTTCCTTATAGTTTCATTCCAAGTCTTTATTGGTCTACCCCTCCCTCGTTTAACATGTCTGATGACTAGACTCTCACAACGCCTAACAAGTACAAAAAGAACACATTGTCAAAAATCAAACTAAGCATTTGATTAACATGTCTATTTAATAATGTGCATTGGAGGATTTATAACATGATTATCTTATGTTTGGAGATGATAACTGAAGATAATAACTAGAAAATAAATGCTCTATGCAGCAAGAATTTCAGTTATAATGACCTAGGTGGCTAGGTTTTGATTTAATTACAAAGTTCAAATTCAAAATTGTTTGTGATATATAATGAGATTATCAATGAGAATTTGTAAGATGATCTGAGTCATGAGAATATAAACCTCCATTTATAAAACATGAAAAAAATTGAATGATTGCATAGAACTTGCTTTTCTACACTTTAAAGCGAGACTATAGCTAGCCCTTTTGATCTCAATGTTAATCATTTGAATATTTAATGAGTATATTTACTGATATTCTTTTAGGTTAATGTTACGCCCCCGAACATGACTCAGTTCTTTGGGCGAACATACGTTCGCAAGCGGAAGACGGCGACAGATTGCAATGGGGCTGAACCATCCGGTTCAGCCCCCACTCTCTAAAAACCGGCGGATTGGGGTTGAACCCACCCGGTTCAGCCCCGTGGGAGGGGCCGGCCGGCCCCTCTTGGGCCCGGGTACATTTATACCCGTGGGCTCTCTCTTTTGGGGGCACTAAAGAATATCCAAGGTATTTCTCTCCTCCTTCTTCTCAAACCCTAATTCCTCTCTAGTTCTCTCTTAGCCTCCGTTTGTTTCGGCGTTTTCGCCGGGCGTTTGGAGCAAACGCCGCCGGACGGTGGGTAAACAAACGGGACGCCGGCGGCGTTTACTCCGTTTGCACCCGCCGTAAGAAGAAAAAGCCCCTCAAACGCCGCTTTTCCAAACCCGCCTCCCCACTCCGGTTCCAACTCTCCATTTCGATCCGCCGGGAGCAAACGCCATCGCCGTACCAAATAAACCCTTAGTCTCTTTCTCTCTAATTCTCTCTTAACATTTGGTATCAGAGGATTCGTCTTCCACCATGGTTACCACTGGCACACAAGAAGAAATCACTCGACTAGAAACCCTAGAAGAAAACTTTGTCGGCTTGACGGACTCGGTGGCCGCCATCGAGGAGGAAATGAGGGTCTCTACTCAGCGATTGGAAGAACGGATCAACTCCCGGATGGAGGAGATCAAGGCGCTATTAGCGCAAATCTGAAGGGGAAGGCAACGGGGCACGAAGATGCCGGCGGAATACAAAATCAGGGAGCGGAAACCCACGCATCCCAATTTCACGGCCCACTAGCGGGCGAAATCGCGGGATCGGCTGATACCGCTCGTACAGGCGTGGGATCGAGCGGATCCGGTGTTGGCGGGATCGGCAGCTACGCGGCAGGATGGGGGAGTCGGGGGTTGTCGTCGGGGGACGGAGGCACAGTGCTTCCAGGGTGGGTGCGGCACCAGGGCGAACAAGGAGAGTTCGGCGAGGGCTGTCCGCCATGGATTTGGGCCGACAGCGAGCAGGGAGGGGCCGGAAGGGCTTACGAAGGACCAACGGGAGGAGCAGGGGGCATCTTGCCTCCATCGCGGGGAGTCGGTCCTCCGGGAGGCTACGGCGTCGGCGCTCCTTGGGGCGGTCAGCCATTTCAGGGCTACCCGGGCGCCAACGCCGGTCCGATGAAGCCGAGACAACCGGCATGGAACGGGCAAGAACAAGGGTGGCAAGGTCAAGCCGCCCCGCGGGCATACAAGCCTCCGAAATTGACACGCATGAATTTTCCGAAATTCAAAGGAGGGGACGCTTTAGAGTGGGTGCAGAAGGCCGAGCTTTTTTTCAATTATCAAGAGGTTCCAGAGGGCCAATGGGTGCGGCTAGCGTCCTTCCATTTGGAGGATGACACCTTTCAGTGGACGCAGTGGTTCTTGAGGGGCAAAGACTACGTACCCTGGATAGATTTTGTAGAGGGGTTCACCACTAGATTCGGGTCGTTGGAGTATGAGAACTTTGAGGCTCTCCTGCAGAAGCTGCGTCAAAAGGGAACCGTGTTGGAGTACCGTACGGAGTTCGAAAAACTGGCAAATCGAGTATACTGGGAGGAAAAGACATTACTCAGCTGTTTTGTATCAGGATTGAAGGACCACTTACGTGATGAGGTCCATGCCTATATGCCTCGCAGTCTGAACCATGCCATCAACTTAGCCCGCATTCAGAAGGAGCGCTTCAACAGACAGCGAACTCACACCACGGGGAGGCCCGTGACTACACCCGCGTCTGTCGGGCAAGAGCTATCGGCGGCCGACAAGCCAACTGTGACACAATTATCATGGGTCGAACTACATGCGAGGAAGGAGAAGGATCTCTGCTTCAACTGCCAGAAGATACATGTTTACATGCTACATGAGGATGTGGAGGACAAGCTTTCCCCCGAGTCAGAATTGGAGGGGGACTTGGACTTGGCAGAGTTTGGGGTATCCATACAGGCGATGGAAGGATGCAGCGCACCCCTCACTATGCGAGTCGCAGGAAAGATTAATCAGGAGAAGGTGACGATTTTGGTGGATAGTGGGAGTACCCACAACTTCAGTCATCTCGAGGTCGCACAACGAGTGGGGCACATGATTGATAAGGGAGCCGTTTTTCAATTCATGGTGGCCGATGGAAGCAAACTTCAATGCGAGAGTGTTCTGAAGGGGTGGAGCTACGGATACAGGGGTACTCAGGGCGCACTGGCGTCTATCTTCTTCCTATCAGGGGCTCTGACATGGTGTTTGGGGTTCAGTGGTTACGTCAACTGAGGCGGGTTACATTTGACTGGGAATAGATGACGATGGAGTTCTTGCAGCAAGGGAAACAGTACTGTCTGGGGGGGCCTAAAATCTTCCTCTATGAAGGAAGTTTCCCTACGGAGTTTGGAGCGACTAGACAGTCGGGGCAGCACGATGGCAGTGGTTATAGGGGTCACACCGGCTCCCACCGTTCCTCCAGTTGTACCAGTTCATTTGCAAGCGTTGTTGGCCCAGTATACCGATATATTTCAGACACCCTGCACTCTTCCACCGCCGCGCTTCAGAGATCATCAGATCCAGCTCAAAACGAGCGCCGAACCCACCAACATCCGACCGTACCGCTACTCGTACTTCCAGAAGACCGAGATAGAGCGCAGCATTCGGGAAATGCTTATCTTCGGTATTATCCGCCCCAGTACTAGCTCCTTTTCGTCTCCCATCATCCTGGTCAAAAAAAAAGACGGGTCGTGGCGGTTTTGTGTGGACTATCGAGGTCTGAACAGCTCCACTATCAAGGATAAGTTTCTCATTCCTCTGATCGAGGAATTGTTGGACGAATTGCATGGCGCTCGTCTCTTTACCAAGCTCGAACTTCGATTGGGCTACCATCAGATTCGGATGCGGGAGGCGAACATACACAAGACAGCTTTTCGTACGCATGATGACACTACGAGTTCCTGGTGATGCCTTTTGGGCTCACCAACGCTCCGTCCACATTCCAAGCTGCCGTGAACGAGATCTTTCGTCATCTACTCCGTCGATCAGTGCTGATTTTTTTTGATGATATCCTCATTTACAGTACCAGTTGGGAGGAGCACGTGGTCCATGTCGAGCACGTTTTCACCATCCTCCGCCAACACCAGCTATACGCCAAGCATTCTAAGTGTTCGTTCGGGCAAGCAGAGGTGGAGTACCTGGGACATTTGGTCTCTGCTAGCGGCGTCAAGGCGGATCCCAAGAAGATCGAGAGCATGCTTTCATGGCCTCGTCCTCATACGGTTCGAGGATTACGCGGCTTCCTGGGCCTCACCGGTTATTACAAGTGATTTGTCAAGGATAGCAAGATCGCTCATTCACTGATTCAATTATTACAGAAGGAAGCCTTCCATTGGTCGGAGGAGGCGGACGCAGCATTCCAGGCCCTTAAGGGGGCCATGACGACCACTCTGGTTCTCGCCCTTCCCGACTTCAATAAGGAGTTTGTGCTCGAAACAGATGCCTCTGACGTGGGCATCCGCGCGGTGTTGATGCGGGAGGGTCGGCCTCTGGCTTTCTACAGCAAGGCGTTAGCACCGCGCACCCTCGGGTTTTCCACTTATGAAAAGGAGATGTTGACGATCATTCATGCGGTGGTCATGTGGCGACCATACTTCTTGGGGAGACATTTCACAATCCGTACTGACCACTAGAGTTTGAAGCACTTCTTGGACCAGCGCGCCTCCTCTCCGCTTCAGCAGAAGTGGGTGACTAAATTGTCGGGCTATGATTATGAGATTCTTTACTGGCAGGGCACGGAGAACGTGATTGTCGACGCCTTATCCCGCTTACTGGAGAGCTCCAACGGCCAACTTCCGGGCCCCCTACTCGACTCTCCGATGATATTCAGGAGGAGATCATGCGCGACCCCGCACTGCGAGTCATTGCGGAGTCCCTTCGCCAGGGGCAGCCCACTACACCGAGCTACCAACTGCTGAATGACAGGCTTTATTATCAAGACCGCGTGGTCATTCCACCACAGTCCGCCTGGAAATTGGTTATGATGTACGAGTTTCACTCTTCCCCGAAAGGTGGTCATGCGGGAATGTTCCGGAATCTTCAGCGAGCGCAGGCGAACGTGTTTTGGATGGGGTTACAGCGTGACATCCAACAGTTTGTGCGACAGTGCGAGATTTGCCAGCGACAGAAATATGAGACGACTTCTTCGGCTGGCCTGCTTACCCCTCTGGACATACCGCACCTCATCTGGGAGACAGTGTCCATGGATTTCATCGATGGGTTACCCAAGTCTCAGGGCAAAACAGTTATATTGGTCGTGGTCGACAAGCTCTCGAAATATGGTAATTTTTTGGCATTGAGCCACCCGTACACCGGCGAATCCGTCGTCGCGCTCTTTGTTAGAGAAATTGTCCGTCTCCACGACATACCACGTACTATCATTTCTGACCGTGATCCGACGTTCATGGTCAAATTCTGGCGGGAGCTCTTTTGATTACAGGGGACTTGCCTGCGCTTCAGCACGACAAATCACCCCAGACAGATGGACAGACCGAGGTTCTCAATCGGGGGGTGGAAACATACCTCCGTTGCTTCGTGATGGACGAGCCGCGAGCATGAACCAGTTGGCTACATTGGGTCGAGTATTGTTACAACACTTCCTACCACTCCGCCAGCAAGATGACCCCATTCAAGGTCGTTTATGGTCGTCCTCCCTCCTTGAGCAGCTATGAACCGGGAAGCACAGCAGTTCCGGTCGTGGATCGGGCACTCAAAGACCGGGACCGTACTATCGCCACTCTGCGGGAGAACCTCCGTACCGCACAAGATCGCATGAAGGCCCAGGCCGACAAGCATCGCAAGGAACGGGAGTTCGTCGTTGGCGATGAAGTCTTCCTCAAGCTCTGCCCTCATCGGCAGGTGTTCGTAGCCCACCGGACGAACGAAAGCTCGTCGAGGGCACGCGCATTCCTACGTTCCATGTCTCCCTACTTAAACAGAAGTTCGGCGACACAATTCAGACCAGCACAGTCCTTCCAGAAGCCACAGTCGCGGGAAAACTGCGTCCGCTACCCGAGGAGATGCTCAAATGGAAACGTCGGGGTACCGAGTACCGTCCCGAGCTCCTTGTCAAATGGAAACACTTGTCAGCAGCACACAATACTTGGGTGAATCTGTTGGAATCCAGGGAGCTCTACCCAGACTACAACCTTGAGGACAAGCTTGTTCTTGATGAGGAGGGGAATGTTACGCCCCCAAACATGACTCAGTTCTTTGGGCGTACATACGCTCACAGGCGAAAGACGATGATAGGTTGCAACGGGGCTGAACCATCCGGTTCAGCCCCCGCTCTCTAAAACTCGGCGGATTGGGGAAGAACCCACCCGGTTCAGCCCCGTGGCCCCTCTTGGGCCCGGGTATATTAATACCCGGGGGCTCTCTCTTTTGGGGGCATTAAAAAATATCCAAGGTATTTCTCTCCTCCTTCTCAAACTCTAATTCCTCTCTAGTTCTCTCTTAGTCTCTTTCTCTCTAGTTCTCTCCTAGCACATGTCTATTTAATAATGTGCATTGGAGGATTTATAACATGATTATCTTATGTTTGGAGATGAAAACTGAAGATAATAAATAGAAAATAAATGCTCTATGCAGCAAGAATTTCAGTTATAATGACCTAGGTGGCAAGGTTTCGATTTAATTACGAAGTTCAAATTCAAAATTGCTTGTGATATATAATGAGATTATCAATGAGAATTTGTAAGATGACCTGAATCATGAGAATATAAACCTCCATTTATAAAACAAGGAAAAAATTGAATGATTGCATAGAACTTGCTTTTCTACACTTTAAAGCGAGACTATAGCTAAGCCCTTTTGATCTCAATGTTAATCATTTGAATATTTAATGAGTATATTTACTGATATTCTTTTACAAATCACTGATTAGGTTAAAAGTTTTCATTCTTTTTTTTACAATAAATATTAAGTTTTTTTAACAATGAAAATTTTATGAACAAAAATAATGGACCTGATGCATCCTTCGTCGCATCATAAGTCACACATTTTATTTTTCAGCTTTTATTTATTATCGTGTATTTTGTTCGTGCACCTGCTTTTATTTGAAATTGTTCGGCTCTTCGGGTTGACCGTCCGAAGAGATCTTAAATAAAAAGGTTCGGTAATTTGGGTAGTTAGGACGGGAGAAGGCAAGCTCCATTTATTTAAAAGGACGCATAAACTTAAGCAAAAATATTAGAGCGGTTATTATTAAAATCTATACCTTTTGATCTTATCCCTCAATTTAACGTGAAAACAACAACTTTGGAAATTAATTAGTTGGGATACCCAGAATATCATTTCAAGAGAAAATTTGGAAAAAGGTTATATAAGAATATAATTACATGAGGAAATTTGGGGAGAAAATAAATAATCAACATTCGTATATTATTGGGGAGCTGCTGAAGAAGGACCTAAATAATCGTGGAAGATATCAGGCCATGAGAGGACTTGGTAAAAATCTCAGATTTTGGAAAATAATCAAGTTACTTGTCTTTTGGAAATAAGTTGTCCGCCAGCTATTAAATCTCTCCATCAGGAAGAAGCAAGTGGCAACCCGGATAACAGAGAAATTGAAATTTCAATTCAATTTCTCTGCGCTGTCGGCAGTCTTCTCCCGTGCAAATGATTTCTGTCGCCGCTCCAGCCCGCTAACCATCGCCGGCACTGTCTCTTCCCGCTGCTCCAGTGAGCCCTAGCAGCGCTCGGACTGTTCGTCGAACTCCTCTTGCCGCTCGCCTCCGCAAACCACCGGCGGTCTCTCGGTATAACTCCTCCAATCCTCCAGCGACGGTCCCCGTCTCCATCGACCTCGCTACTTCTACCGGCGGTCCAATCTGACTGACGTCGACGCCGGCTCTTCTCCACCGCCAGTCGGCCGTGAGCCCCGTTTCATCCTCCGCTCAACCAATTGTTCGGCCTCAGCACCGATTGAATGTAAATCGGACTCAGGCCCGTGGTAATTCACCCCTCACTGTTACTAAATATTGGCGTAGCTTTATGTGTTCGATTAAATAATTTTTGAGCTTGCCTTCGAACATTCTCGCTACCCTAAATACCGTTCATTTCATAAATTCTTACATGTGATATTGTTAGTGGAATAACATGTCTCGCAGTGATTCAAAAAGACAAACAAGCAAAGAATTTTCTCTCTGATTATCACGAAGTTCGAACGATAAGACAATTGTGTGTGCGAAAGTTTCGTTTGGTCTGCTCGACCTTTTTTAAAATTGAAAACATATATATATATAGTAAAATTTAAATCCTTTTACATTTTGAGCCCTCATTTTACTTTATAACAAATAAAACATATTTTGATTTAGAAAATATATATTTAACTTTTTGAGAACCCTAAATCAAGTTTACATCAAGACCGATCAAGCATTATCATGTAGAGGGCTAGAAGGATTGTCCCACAAGGAGTCAATCACAGTCTGCTAGACTACCCCAAAAGGGGTGATTTTCAAGTAGAGAGGAAAACAGGAATATTATTCAATAATCATAAGCAGGTCTCTTACTCATATATATACATGAGTAAGGGAAAACCTAAAAACAAGGAAAAAGACAAAAATTCCCGACCATGGGAAAACGCGACTTGTACATAACATTTCATAACTCAACTCTCTCCCTCAAGTCGAACGGAAGATATCAGTCATCCCAATTTTTTGGATATCATCGGTAAACACATCACACCCCAAGCTTTGGGTGACACATCAGCCAGCTGATCCCGGGACTGAACAAACAGAGTAACAACTATTTTATAATCCAAGTGATCCTTAATAAAGTGTCGATCCACTTTGACATGTTTTATCCTGTCATGTTAGACCGGGTTATGAGCAATACTAATTGCAGCCTTATTGTCACAGAATAAGGAAAAATGAGCTATCACAGGAAAACCCAAATCTTGTAACACAGTACGCAGCCATAATCCCTCACATACGCCTTGGGTCATGGCATGATATTCTGCCTCTGCACTTGACCAGGCCACCACATTCTGCTTCTTGCTCCGCCACATTACAAGGTTACCACCAACAAAAGAGCAATATCCAGCTGTGGACTTTCTGTCATCCTGGCAACCAACCAAATCCGCGTCAATAAAAACCTCAATCGTCAAGTTGTTGTTCCTAGAGAATAGGAGGTCGCGACCAGAAGCTTTCTTTAAGTACCGCAGTAGACGATACACCGCTTCTTGATGTCTGATTCTAGGAGAATGCATATATCTGCTAAGAATACCAACTGCATACGTAATGTCGGGACGAGTATGGGATAGGTATATAAGTTTACTGACCAATCTTTGGTAACGTGATGCATCAGCATCATCACCAACACAATCTTCATCAATCATGTGATTTTCCTCCATATGGGTGTTCGCAGAAACACAACAAAGCATACCAGTTTCCTTTAGAAGATCCAAAATGTACTTTCGTTGGGATAAAAAGATAGCCCGCTCAGATCTAACCACTTCGATACCCAGGAAGTACTGTAACCTTCCCAAGTCCTTCACTTCAAATTCAGTCGATAGAAGGGCCTTGAGGTTGACAATCTCCTCTGTATCAATTCCAGTAATCACGATGTCATCCATGTAGACAATGAGAACCACAACACGTTGTTCATGTCTCTGGATGAACATGGTATGATCCGATTGGGCTTGCTTGTACCCAAACTTGAGCATTGTTGTGAGAAATCTTCCAAACCAGGCCCTTGGAGATTGCTTCAGGTCATATAAAGATTTCCTAAGGCGGCATACACGTCCTTCAGTTCCTTCCTGCACAAAACCGGGAGGGAATTTCATGTACACATCCTCCTCAAGCTCACCATGGAGAAAAGCATTTTTCACGTCCAGTTGATGAAGTTCTCAGTCCAGAAAAGCAACACATGACAACATAACCTGAATAGAGTCCATGTTTGCTACAGGAGCAAAAATCTCCTGATAATCAACTCCTTGAATTTGGGTGTATCCTTGAACGACAAGATGCGCTTTGTACCGTTCCACCTCGCCATCTTGGTTCTGCTTAACAAAGAAGACCAATCGGGAACCTATAGTTTTCTTTCCGGAAGGGAGAGCGGAAATATTCCACGTATGATTTTTGTCCAAGGCGGACATCTCATCACGCATAGCCTGTGTCCAAGCCGGTATTGTCAATGCTTCCTGCCATGTCTTAGGAATAACAACTAGAGAAAGAGATGAAACAAAAGTCTGATGACTTGGAGTAAGATGATGATAAGCCGCATGATTAGAAATCGGATGTTCCGTGGAAGTAGCTTTACCCTTTTTCATCAAGGCAAGAGGCATATGCAAGTCGGCATCATCAGAATCTGAGTCCGAAGTCGGCACCGGTAGAGGTGGAGTGGCGGTGACTTGTGTACCTGAACGACGGTGGTATACACGGGGAAAAGGAGAGAGCATAGTAGAGGAGTCTGGTATCGGGATAGGAGCTCTGGGTACCGGAGTGGAAGGAGGTGAAGGTATGGAGGAGGAGAACGAAAGAAGAGGCAGAGGGACATCAATAACATCATCCATAGTACTACTCTCCCCCTGATGAAGGTCATGAGTCAAGGACGGAAAGTAGGACTCCCCCTCACGGAAGGTAACATCCATGGTACAGAACATACGCCGGGAGGGGGGTAATAACAGCGATATCCTTTGGTCGTGGAGGAATAGCCTAGGAAGACACAATGTTGAACCCGAGGGTCAAGTTTGTCACATTGAGGTTGGTGCACATGCACGTAACAGATGCACCCAAAAACACGGGATGGCAAATGGCAAGTATGAACCACGCAAGAGGTAGAGAGACGGGCTAGAGGAGTAGTATAGGAGAGAACACGAGAAGGAAGACGGTTAATAAGATGTGTAGCAGTAAGCACTGCATCACCTCAATATGGTTTAGGAAGATGCATCGTCAAGAGGAGATAACAGGCAACCTCGAGGAGATGCCGGTTTTTCGTTCGGCCGCTCCGTTCTGAGTAGATGTGTACGCACAAGTTTTCTGGTGGATGATACCGTGAGAGATGAGGTAAGCGTCAACTTCGAAGAAAACGGATAGTGCCATTAAATTGATTTTTCACCATGTTATGAAAGACTTGAAAACACGGAAAAACTTCACTTTTCTTTTTTAATAGATAAACTCATGTAGTACGCGAGAAACAATCAATAAAAGTGACGAACCAGCGAAAATCAGTCAATGATATAACAAGGGATGGCCCTCAAACATCAGAATGAATAACATCAAAAGAAGTGCTACTAGGAAAAGAAATATGTGAAAAGGTTTGTCGCACATATTTAGACCGATCACAAATATCACAAGAGAAATTTTGAAGAAAAGGTAAAAACAGGAAATAATTTTTGCAGGTAGACGGAGGACGGGTGTCCCAAACGCAGATGTCAACGGTGAACATCCTCTGCAATAACAGTAGAACTGGAAAGAGCATGAGAACGAGGTGGAGTGTCCAGGTAGTACAAGCCGCCACCGCACCTACCACTATCAATGTTCCGCTTCGTACCCAGTTCCTGAAAAACACAAAAATCAGGAAAAAATGTTACGGAGCAGTTAAGAGATTTCGTAATATTGCTGATGGAAAATAAATTGCGTGGAAAAGAGAGGACGTGAAGTACAGAGGTAAGGGATATAGACGGAGAACAAGAAATATTGTCCTTGCTCGCAATGGAGGACAACGATCCATTAGCAGAAATAACTTTCTCCTTACCAGACAAAGGAGTATAAGAGAGAAAACCTGAAGAAGACCCAGTCATGTGGTGGGTGGCACCGGAGTCGAGCACCCACTCAGAAGGTGAGGTGGTGGCCGCATGAGCATTGGGCATGGCAACAGTGGCAAAAGAAGTAGAGCTTCCAGTGGCCGGATCGTACTGAGCGTGAAGCAAGCGGCGAAAGGCATCCAACTCATGTGCAGTAAGAGAGGAGGAAGCTGAAGACTAGGACTCATCATAGACATCAGCAGTGTAAGCAGCGTCATGAGCACGGTAGCCACTGTGTTTATGGCCCCCACGGCAAAGTCCACGGCCCCGACCACGACCACGACCAGGAGGAGCCGGATGAAGTTTGAAGCATGCATCCCGAAAGTGTCCCTGTTGACCATAGTAATCGCAAATGGGCACAGAAGATGCAGGAGTAGGGATGAGGCAACGGCCAACACTCGTCAAGGCAGAACGATCTGGAGGAGTAGTAACACTGAGAGACTTGCGGCGGTCTTCATCACCCAGAATCAAGTTGAACGCCTCTCGAATGGAGGGAAGAGGAGAACGGTGTAGAACATGAGTCCGGACCACATCACATTCCATATTCAATCTCATTAAAAGACATGAAGACGGAAGCAGTCCTCTCGTTGCTTTAACAGGACGGCATCTGCAGTACACGCTGAAGTGAAATGTGCAAAGTAGTCCGATTCTTGATACAAGCACTCAAATTCCGAGAAGAAAGATGAGACGGACATCGACCCTTGACGCAACTCCAAAATGCGGCGAGTGAGCTCATACATCTGGGTGGAACTACCAGTCTGAGAGTAAATTTCACAAGCACGAGTCCAAATCTCGAATGCAGAATCCATCAGCATATAACTCTGATAAACCTTGGGCGACATCAAATGCAGGAGCCAAGACACAACCAGAGAGTTGTCTGAATCTCAGCGCTTCTAGGAGGGATCAGTCACTGGAGGCTTCGTAATCGACTCATCGATATAGTCAAACATTTGTTGACTACGGATGACATGTTGAGCAGCACGAGACCATTCCAGGTAATTTGTGTCGTCCAGAGGAACCGTGGTAATCTTCAAGGAGCTAGAGTGGTCATGGGGCCGCTGAGGCTCAACCATCGGAGGCTGGATCACGCCCGGAGAAGAAACTGATGAATCGGGTTCACCCATACCGACACAAGAAGCACAGGAGCAGGACACCTCATCCTGTCATACAGATCAGCAGCACCGGCAGCGGCACAATAGCGACACGGTAGCAGGACAGCGGTCAGAAATCCGCATGGGAGCAGGACGACGGCACGAGAGCAGGACAGCGGCGCTGTAGCAGAACACCTTCTTACGGACAGGCAGCTACACGGGCGCAGGACAACGACGTGTGAGCAGGACAGCGGCACGGTTATTTTCATGAAGGAGAGGCGGACTGCTTCATGGAGGAACGGCGGCGGCGTTCCTCTCAGCAGTCGGCACTGTTGTCGTCCGGCATCACGAAGACGTGAAGCGCGACGGTGAAGCTGGAAGAAGCGCGACGGTGAAGCGGGAGACGGGCGACGATGAGTAGCGGGAAGAAGCGTGTCGAGAGACGGGCGATCCGATTGATGGCTAGGGCACGGGATTTTTCTCCCTCTGATACCAAGTAGAGAAGAAAACGGGAATATTATTCAATAATAATAAGCAGGTCCCTTACTCATATATATACATGAGTAAGGGAAAACCTAAAAACAAGGAAAAGGACAAAACTACCCCGACCATGGGGAAACACGACTTGTACATAACATTTCATAACTCAACTTTCCATACCCATAAATTTGTTCTTAACAATTTCCTTGTAAAAGATATGTTATATGTACAATTATTTTCAATATATGTGCATGAAAAACATCATTCACCATGAGAAAGACCCTCCTCTTATGATCTTACAACTTTGAAAGTAGAAAAATATAGATTAAGAGTTTAGAAAGCTAGCATACTGACATTAAATCATGAAAAGAAAAGACTTTGGACTTTATCTCGTAGAGATAAAAAAACTTCAAATTTGTTTCTTTAAAAAGTTCTTATTACGTAGAGATAGAAAAGTTAGATTTATTTCTTTAAAAAGATTAAATTGAGTTTTTTCTCCTCCCTAGGGCATTTAGAATCTTAAGGCGGGTAAGAATCTCGCCGAATCATATGACTCGCCCTTTTTTAAATCAAATCATGCTACAAGAAATAAGAGAGATTGTCAAAATTCGAGATTGGATGGCTGAGATCTTGATGAGCTCCGTAAGTAGTTAGAGTTATCTTATTTGAATATCCATTTGAGAAAACCTTAGCTTTGTGGGAGGAAAATAGGCTTTGTCAAATGGAGAGAGACTACGAGGAAGTCGAGGAGTTTGGGAAGACTGCCAAAAAGCATATAGTTCCAAAAAGAGCCCTAATGGTCTTCTTTTGTCGATGGGTCCTCAACATGCCACTCGCTTATACTCGCCACACTGTGGGGCGTCCCTCCCACCCATTGACATCTGTAGCAATGCCGCCAGCAGGAAGATCTGCCTTGTCCTCAAGGCAGAAGTCTGGGATATGAGTGAGGAATGCAGATTGTTCAACCTGTGGCCTCCAATGGGAGGTAGCCTTGCCAATGCACCGGGACCTAATGGACTGATAGGCCCCCTCGAGTGAGAACATGGGTGTCCACAACGAGCTATGGAAGGATGTTGAGTAGAGTGACCTCGGCAGCCGACGAAGGGAGGGTCGCATTTACCGGATGGTCTTTAATGACCCGTTTAAGCTAAGAGACGTGAAACACTGTGTGGATGCGGCTGGCGGGTGGGAGTCGGAGACGGTAAGTCAAGGTGTCAACTCGTGAGATATTCTAAGATGACCCATAGAATTTGGCATCAAGCTTCGAGTGAGTCCACCGCGTTACTGAAATTCAGGGATGTAGCTTGAGCATGATGAACATTGTGTCTCAGTAAATTGCACATCCGCCCGGTGACGGCTAACAAAAGTAACCATCCAGTCCTACACGTGCTGAAGATGATGGTGCAATTGGAGAAGTATGGAGCCACGATCTCGAAGTAAATAAATTAGGGTCGACACGGGACATTTGTCTGGAAGATTGGGGGTGAGGGATGGTAGGGATCTACCATAGACAGCCTCGAATGAAGTGGTGCTGAAACAAGTGTGGAAGAAGGTGTTGAAAGAATATTCGGTCCAGAACAGCCTATCAGCCAAAGCCCGCGGGTGATCGCATACAAAACAACACAAGTATGTTTCAAAACAGCGACTCATCACCACAGACTGTCCGTCCGTCTGGGGATGGTAAGTTGTGCTCATACGAAGCTAGGTGTCATGCATCTTGAATAGCAACTACCAAAAGGAACTCAGAAAAAGGGGATCGTGGTCACTCACAGTGGAGTGAGGAAACCATGCAAACGGACCACATCATTAATAAAACTAAGAGGAAACCATGCAAACGGACCACATCATTAATAAAACTAAAGCTGAAGCAGGTTCAATAAACAGATGTTGGCGGGGAAGGAGGTGGGTGTATTTAGATAGACGGTCCACGAGACCACGACCAAAGGCCTTGACCCGTTGAGACATGTCGGGACAATACAAAGATGTCGCGAGATAGCAGTAGGTACGGAAGGCACACGTGTGGCCTCCCTCTGGGGTCGAGTGAAACAATGCCAACCGGCGTGGGATGAGTCAAGAAGCTGAGAGGATCAAGAAACCACGATGATACAAGCGATTCCACAACAACATAAAGGCCAGTCGAATAGCGGCATCTGCTTGTAATGTGGTGACAATCGACTGAGGGATCAGATCAGCGGAGACCTTGCATTGCAGAAGGATCGCGTCGTCCAAGACTAGTTGAGAGATAGCAGCCAAGCTAGCAGTTTGTTGTTACTGAGAAAATGAGTCAGTCGCTCCCTTGAAAGAACTGGGGCGAAATTCAATGGAGAAGTCAAACCAATAGTATTGCGACCCAAACTTGTTGCATGATCTTCCGGTTCAAGAGATAAAGGATGCTATGTTGGTCTATGTGAACCATGAAACGGCTCCCCGGTAGGAAGGGGCGCAAATAATAAATGGAAAGGACTAACGCCATAAGCTCAGACTCAAAGGCGGAGCGGCGGCCGCAAACATCCGGTTGAAGCAAGCGTTGAGATCTACTTGCATCAATAGGGGCCAACGCCAGTGCCCGACGCGTCACACTTCACAATGAACAACTGGGAGAAGTCTAGTAGGGTCAAGACTGGAGCGGTGATAAGGACTCGTTGAAGGTTGTGGCTGCCTCAGTGCCTCTGGTATCCACTAAAAAGTGTTAGTGTTAGACTCTTCAACATGTTGAAAGGGGTTTGGCAATTTTGCCATAATCTTTAATAAACCGAAGGTAGTACCCGGTGAGGCCCAAAAAGCCTCGAATATCGCAGAGGGAACGAGGTGTGGGAAACGTTCATCACCTTGTCCTGGTTCATAGCTACGCTCTAAGTGGAAATTGCATGCCTCAAGTAGCCGATTTCGGACAACCAAAAAGTGCACTCTTTGTGGTTGACGAGAAAACAATGGCGAACCCAGAACGATTTCCCAGTGGGGGCATTTATTAAGATAACGATAAATTATTTTTTTGCAAATAGAAGGAAAATGAGCTCTATTAGTGAAGTTACACTCAGACTTAATGATTGATCCATAGCTTTTATTTTAAAATATCTATCCATGACTTTCAAAGTTCTTCAAATTCCTATTAATAATCACAAATTAAAGTTACACTTGCAAAAATTTTAAAAAACAGGGGTGGACTCCAAAAAAATTTTTTAAAAAATCCTATTAATAATCAAACTCCTATTGCAAGTGATATTTACCTTCAGGCAAAAATTTTAAAAAACAATCACCATGTTCAGGCTCTTTTTACACTTGCAGAAAAGGCTCTTTAAAAAACCTAAATCACATCTCAGGCAAATGATATTTGTTTTAGAAGTAATCGTCGAACAATTCCCCACACTAATCCAGAATGAAACTCAATGAAACTCAAAACCAGGGGCGAACTTCTTCTCCCTAATATCCCTGTCGTAATCATCTCACTGGTTTAACAATTGCTTCCTAAATGTCCATCCAAGCTCAATGAAACTCTAAACCTCCTTCAAATGTGAGAGACTCATTCCCAACACTACTCCAGAATCATCAAATTATTCTTAGTACCAAAACAGATGTGTTTTTAAGAGAATCAAAACGGTGGGCTGCTTCTCCCTGATAGCCTGGTGGAACCCTAAAATCGGAAGTATGGGGGAAAAGAGAAACAAACCTTGGGGCCCTGGGGCATTGCCGCTAGTAGCCGGCGAGACGCGAGAAGGAGACGGAAGAATGACACGTCGTCAGCGGGCTACTGGTAGTAGGAAAACAGCGAGAAGGAGACCAGGGGCGGACTGCGAGACTGCTCACTGCTGGTAGTCGGCGAGACAATGGGGGAAACCGCTTTATTAGGGCTTTTAACGCCATTTTTAAAATTAGATTTAGACGTATTTGTTGTGGTTTAAAATTAGATTTCAGTGAGGGCGGCCGCCCACACTTGTCCTATGGTAGGTCCTCCCCTGCGAGAACGTCATGCTCATGGAGGGTGGTAAGCATCATCCGCACATGATGGAGGTGATCCTGCCAGGAGAAACTGTAAACTAAGATGTCATCACAAAAAACCAAAATGTACCTCCTTAAGCCCGACCAAAATAAATCATTCATAGTTGCTTGAAATGTGACTGGAGCGTTCATCAAGTTGAAGATCATGACGACGAACTCATAGTGATCGTCGTGCGTATGAAATAACATCATCGGAATGTCCACCCGCACCCAAATCTGGTGATATCCTGAGTGGAGATCCAACTTGGAGAAGTCGGAGGTCCTCCCGCAAATCGTTCAATGGCTCCTGGATAGCCAGAATGGGATACTTGTTGGGGACGGTGACTTTGTTAAGCTCCTGATAGTTCACGCAGAAGCGTCAACTGCGATCTTTCTTGCGAACCAAGAGCACCGACCGGAAAAAGGACTAGCATTGGGGCATCTAGCCCGCAGATAACATGCCACCCACAAGCTTTTAGATCTCGTCCTTTTGAGCATGTCGAACAGATATAGACGATATGTCCTGCTGTAGGGCAGTGTAGTGGTATGTTGATTGAGGAGGTGGAAGGCGGGAAATGTCAATGAAAACACCTGGAAACAAATCCAGAACGGCCTCAGGGATGGAGGTGTTGGTAGGCGAGGGGGCACATGTTCGACTGCCTGCCATAAACATGCAACAAAATCGATGTCGAACGTTTTCTGAATAAAATTAATGAGATGGCTCCGCGCAAGTGGTAGTGTCACCCGCAAAAAGAAATGGTGTCTCATACTTAGTGAATTGCATGGCCATGTTGTCTCAGTTGACGTTGACGTCACCAAAAGTGCGGAGCCACGCCGCTCAGGAAATAATATTCACCCCACCCAAGCTCAAATGCGTAGAAGTTGGCCCAGAGAGGGCACATGCCCATTGTAAGGGCTAACCCGAAGTAAAGGTCATCAGTCGCCTGACGGTGACCGTCCTCAAACAGACAGAGAAACGTAAGCACGGGTCACCAATTGCATCAGGCATTCAATTAAGCGTTGTGAGATGAAGTTGCGGCTAGCACCACCATCAATCATGATGATTATCGGGGTCCCCTCTATTGACATGGGAAACTTCATTGCCTGGGAGCCGAAGATCCCATAGACGACAAAGAGTGGAAGATCAAGATGATGTAGGGCCGCGGACGGAGGATCGTCGGAATAGTCCTCGCCCTCCAAGACCTCAAAGTCGGTTGGGGTAACCTCGGGTTCCTCCTCGCCAATGATGACACAAGTTCCTTCAGGGGACAGTTATGGGTCGATAAGTAAGGTTGCTTGTAGTGGAAATAAAGGTCGTTTGTATTGATATCATGGCACTCCTGATTGAACAAACGTGGGTGTGCAGGGGAGGGGGGCCTCCATCTGCGATGGGTAGAATGCCTTTGCGGGTCTGGGAGTTGGAGAGAGGAGGGGCTACTAGGGATGAGCATCTGGTATCTGGCAGCCTAATGGTGAAGTCAACTTCGATCAAACTGGTGAAGTCGGCAATGGATGGTCGGTATGAGTGCAAATATGTAGTAGTAGTAGGACATGCATAAAGAAGCTGAGGTAATGGTCAGGAGGTAGACGGGATACATGGGAGGATAAGGAAATAAACTCGTCGTTTGGAGGACCCCACAAAGACGCTTCACGCGGTTCTGAGTAGCATACATCGTAATAACAGATAAGATCCTACTAAAGCTTCGACCATGAGAGGGCGGGCTTGGATTAACGAAGCCAGCAAATAAAATGGAGGGTGAATCCCTCCATGCTGATGAGCGTTGTAGCGACCTTGTGCGGCTCCAGAGTTTGATGAATGTCAAAGAATTGTTCAGCATAGGCAATACACCCTATAGGCTACGCGAGTTCGACGACGACGAGGAGCGCGACGCACGGAAAGGAAAACGCAAGTAGGATCCTGCGCATGGGGCGTCGAGCGTAGGCGGAAACTGTGACTGGAAGAGGGCAGGTCGGAACAAATATTACGTATCTGGGAATTCCGTGAGAGAGAAAGGGGGAAGAGAAAGAGGTGAAAAGAGAAAATCCCTCGGGTTCCAATGTCATTATACTTCCAAGTTAATTCTCATACAACGCAAGGAGGGTTTATATAACACACTTTAGGTCGAGACAACGAGCAAATGGCTAATACCTAAATTGCCCCCAACATAAGGAACATAATAAAATGCATGAAATTCCAAATAGAGCCATAATGGTCTTATTCGGTTGATGTATCATTGACTTGCCTTTCGTTACGTTGATATACTCGCCACATCGGGGGCGTCCCTCCCCCTCATCGACGTTCGAAACAGATTAGGTCATGAATAGCTTGTTTGATGATGATGATGACCTTTATATTTTGAGGTTTAGTTCTCTTGTTGTGTTCATGATGGATGTATAAACAATTTGTTTCCACTTAATTTAATCAAATGGCTATTTATTTTAAAATTATTATGAAACATTTACAATTATTAGTAAAACACCATCATTAATAGTCTTAACATACACATAATATTGAGAATGCGTCTGTAATATGACAAATAGACAAGAGCATTGTTGGAGAACGAAACAGAAATGCCTTACCATAAGGTAGCAAGGTGTCATCGACGAAAAATGCCATGGAGAGAGTCTACTGATTAGCGTGTATATCGGCCTATCTAAATCCATATCACACCCAAAATGGCATCAACATCCCCAAATAAAAAAACAAAGAATTCCTCAAAGGAGGAGGCCTGAGTGATAAAAACATGTGTTAACAACCCTACATCGTGGCGTAACGATTGTTTCCCAAACATACTAAAAATAGATCAAATTGATGGTGAGTAGAAAGGAAGAGATCAAGTCGCATAGATGAAGGTGTGGCTTGCACCAATGTCAATCATTACCACGATCACAACAGGACATGATGTTTCATCGTAAACGGGCCAACGATGTTGTTGGCGGAAAAGATGGGAACCCCAGTCATGTCAATGGGGTGTTATTCTCTAGCAATAGGGCGTCAAAATATTTTGCATCAGCGCTTCATCTTCTTCAACTCAATAACATCTAGAGTTCTTCATTAGGACAATCATTCACGGGGAATAAAATTGCTTAAAGTAAAAGCAGAAGCCCTCATTGTGCAGATCCAAGTACTCATGTTGGGAGATAAATTGAGGGCGGTCTGGGCTTAGCCCCCAACCACAAAGGCATGGGGGAGTCGATGAAACTGGTGATGGTGGCAATAGTGTTTGTAGGAATGAGATGAGTGGGTAAGGGAAGAATGTAGGAGGTTGATCCAAGGGAACAAGGCAGCTATGAAGAAGATATTGAGCAGATGGAAGGACCGCTAAACATAGTGGAAAATTGCACCTCAACAAAAGGAGCTTGTTGGATTGCTTGAGTGACTGTGGAGGGGCGTATGTGAGAGTGAGATATTATGAACTACGTCCCATCTATCTATTTAATTATCTCTAGATGTTATCATTAGGTATAGGACCTCGAGCATCGTGTCACGACTTTGCATATATGAGATTAACCTCTGGAGATTTCTAGAGAAATCTAGGATCTTTGAGGATATTCTTGTAAATAGAGATTAGTCTAGAACATTCTTGAAAGATGTAGATACAAGATGATGGTAGAGTAGTATAGATCCTTCCATCATTTGGAGGGAAACCCCTTTAGGGGCCTATATGAGGGGAGACCACCTTATTTGTAACTCACCAAATAATTCAAGCAATAAAGCTTTCTTACACACTCTTGCTCTCTTGTTCACTCTTTTTAAGTGCTCACTGACTCATCTTGCCATGATCAAGTGTTGGAGGAGGCTGCTTAGTTAGCTGGGAAGGGGCACAGAAAGGAGCTAAGGCCGCACGCGATATTGCCAAGGGGACAAGTCTGTGATAGTTGGTATTAGAGGGAGGTTCACTCAAGTTTGTGGTTCGTGCTAAAGGAGTAAGATGACTTTGAAAGGGAACAACACTTCAAGCATCATTGATGAGCACGGCAGGGCAACCGAGGAGAAAAGATAAGGAAGAGGGAACCAAGCAAAGGTCACGAAGGTCCTAGCGCGGAGCAAAAAATGGTGGATGTGGTAGAGTATGAGGCAATGTGGGATGCCTACCTTACTCTATAACGGAAAGTGGAGAATATCTGTAAGTATTTTCATACTTTCCATATGGAACAAGAGAAGATGTAAATGGGTATTGATCTTCTTAAGGAGCAAACATTGGACAAGTCGGAATCCTCGCACAATGTTTTTGACATTATCATTAGTGACTTTGAAGAGCGTTTGACAAATGTTGAAACAGAAGTAGAAGACTAGCGCAAGCGAAGTCCTACCAATGTTGGGAATGTTGGAGCCATGATGAACAACTCAAGGCTGGACATGCCAAAACCCAAGAAGTTTGCGGGAAAGTGGGATGCTTAGGAGGTAGAGAACTTCCTTTGACATATGGAGATATACTTGGAGGGATACGACATCACGAATTGAAGCATTGAAGGTGCGTCATGCTGGCTACTATTTAGAAGACATTGTTTCATTATGATGGCGAAAAATACAAACAGATATTGTCAAAGGACTCTATCGGATCGACTTTTGGGAGGACTTCAAACAAGAGTTGAGAATCAACTTCAGCCCTGAGAATGTGAAGGATGAGAACTTGCGAAAGCTCAGAGAGCTGAGGCAGAAGGGTGTTATTGCAGACTATGTCAAGGAGTTCACAGCGCTATCGCTACAAGTCATTGATGTCCCCAAGCATATTCTCCTTTTCAACTTTATTGATGGGCTACAAAATTGGGTCAAGCAAGAGGTTAAGAGGAAGGACCCAAGGACCACAAATGACGTCATTGTTATCGTCAAGTATTTTATTGAGTTCCAACGCCAACCCAATCCAATTAAAGGGAAGGACAAATTCAATAATAGAAAAGGTGGGAGAGATCGGCGAGACAACAAGGTCACTCATTTCAAAGGAAGATCAAAGGCTTTGCCCAATCCGCGGAAGGAGTTTGAAGAAAGAAATAAAAACTTTACACCAAGAGGCGGATGTTACGTGTGCAAGGGGCCACATCCGATGAGCAGCTGCCCAAAGTTGGGTTCATTATCCGCCATGGTGGAGATCCAAAATGTCACTCCATCGGAAGAAGGTACTTCTCAAATTAGTTCATTGCAATTACTAAATGCTTTAAACGTGCAGCCAACGAAAGCCAGATCAAGCAAGGAGCTGAGGTATGTGGAAGCTTTGGTCAATGAGAAGACCACCAAGGCCTTAATCAACACGGGAGCTTCACACAACTTCATGACCGAAGGAGAGTCCAAAAGATTGGGCTTACAAGTTATGAAGGGCGGAGGTTGGAACAAGACGGTGAACGGGCAAGCGAGGCCACTCGATGGAGTCACATGCAACGTGGAGTTACGCATGGGCACCTGGAAGGGCCAGGTGGACTTCTCTATAGCACCCATAGATGACTTCAATGTGGTGTTAGGTATGGACTTTCTGGAGATGATGCAAGTCAATGCCATGCCAGCACATCGCTTGGTTTGCCTCCTGAAGGAAGGAACGACACGCATGGTCCCAACGGTGCAAGAACCATCAAGGCTTCACAAGGAGGGGTCGAAACAGCTATCGGTCATGCAGTTAACAAAGGGGTTCAAGAAGGGTGAGCCAACATTTTTGGCCACCCTAAAGGAGGAAGATAAGAGGCGACATGATGGAAGGGGTTCCTCCGCTCATTGTGGATGTTTTCGTGAAGAATGAAGACATCGTGCCCGCAAAACTACCCCTCAAGTTACCACCTCAGAGGGAGGTGGGTCATAAGATCAAGCTGGAGTCAGGGACAAATCCACCAGCCAAAGCACCATATAGGATGGCTCCCCCTGAATTGGAAGAGTTGAGGAAGCAACTTCAAGTACTACTTGAGTCGAGAATGATCGGGCCATCAAAGGCACCCTTTGGTGCGCCTGTGCAATTTCAAAAGAAGGATGGAACGTTGCGCTTTGCACAAATTATCGGGCACAAAATAAGGTGACAATCAAGAACAGGTATTCAATTCCTCTCATTGCGGATATCTTTGGCATGCTTGGAAAAGCAAGGATCTACTCCAAGTTGGATTTGCAAAAAGGATATCATCAAGTGCGGATTGCAGAAGGGTATGAACCAAAAACCACTTGCGTCACAAGGTACAGAGCATTTGAATGGTTGGTGATGTCTTTCGGTTTAACCAACGCATCGGCGATTTTCTGCACTTTGATGAATCAAATATTCCACTCATACTCGGACAAATTTGTGATGGCATATTTGGATGACATAGTGGTCTACAGCGACACCATGGAGAAGCATGTCAAGCACCTTGGCTTGGTATTCCAAGCATTGCGAGAGAATGAGTTATATGTGAAGAAGTTCAAATGCTCATTTGGATAAGAGCGCATGCAATTTCTTGGACATGTCATTGGACATGGACAACTACGAATGGACATGGCCAAAGTGCAAGCCATCCAAGAATAGGAGCCGCCAACGAAGGTGTCTAGTTTGTGATTATATCTTGGCTTGTGAACTAAAACTGTAGATTCATCAAGGATTACTCAAAAAGGGCAGTGCCATTGACAGATTTCTTGAAGAAGAGCAAGGCTTGGCTATGGACGGAAGAATGCCAAAAAGCTTTTGGAGACTTGAAGGCAGCGGTTTGCAGTGAAACGGTGCTTGCCTTACTTCAGCAAGAAATTCGAGTTGCACACGGATGCATCAGACTTTACGATCGGTGGAGTGCTAATGCAAGGTCATCCCTTGGCATTTGAAAGTCGCAAACTCAATGAAGCGGAACAAAGGTACACCGTTCAGGAGAAGGAGAAGACAGTCATTATACATTGCCTGTAAGTTTGGGGACATTATTTACTTGAAGCCCAATTTACCATCAAAACGGATAATGTTGCAACCACTTAATTTCAGAAGCAGATGAAGTTGACGGCGAAGCAAGCACGCTAGCAAGATTTCTTAGCGGAGTTCGACTTCATTTTGGAGCATAAGGCGGGGAAGACCAATGTTGTGGCAGAAGCACTAAGCCGCAAAGCTGAACAACCGCGATATCCACGGCTAATTGAGGAATACTGGATGGCGTAAGGCAAGGGTTAAAAGAGGATGCTCTTGCCACGCAACTTATGCATTTGGCCGAAGGAATGTGACTATACATCCCAAATTGGGATAACCTACGGAGGGATATCATCGGAGAATGTCATGACACAAAATGGGTTGGACATCCCGGATAAAAACGCACGTTGGCGTTGATGGAGGGCTCATACTTCTGTTCACGGATGAGTGATGAAGTGGAGTTATACGTCAAGACTTGTTTTGTTTGCCAACAAGACAAAGTGGACAACAAGGAGCCCGCGGGACTATTGGAACCATTGCCCATTGCAGAGCATCCTTGGGAGTCGGTGGCACTTGACTTCATCAATGTTTTACCTAAATCCAAAGGATGTGGATCAATCTTAGCAGTGTTGGATCGATCTCCAAGTATGGAACATTCATCCCTAGCACAAGGGGCACTACCGCAAAGGAGAAAGCACGTCTTTCCTTCAAGAACGTGGTGAAGTATTGGGGGTTGCCAAAGACTATTATTAGCGATCGTCACCCCAGGTTTACAGGAAAATTATGGATAGGGTTGTTCAAGTTGTTGGTGGGATCTGAACTAAACTTCTTCACTATCTTCCACCCTCAAACTGATGGGCAAACTGAGAGGGTGAATGTTTTAGTCGACTGCTACTTGCGGCACTTTGTAAGTGTCAATCAGAAAGACTGAGCCAAGTTGATCGATGTGGCGCAATTCTCATACAATCTACAAAGGAGTGAGGCAACTGGAAGGAGCCCATTTGAGCTTGCAATGGGAAGGCAACCACTTACTCCACGCACTTTGATGACCACAACAGATGAAGGAAGAAACCCAGGAGCATGGAAAATGGCTAAGTCATGGGAAGAACAAGCAGACTTAGCAAAAACATGTTTAGAGAAGGCACGCAAACGGATGAAAAAATGGGTCAATTCAAAGCGACGCATGGTGGAGTACAAGGTTGGGGATAAGGTTATGGTAAAACTTTTACCCCAATAATTCAAGGCCTATGTAGTTTGCACAATGGATTGGTTAGAAGATATGAAAACTCATTTCCAGTGATTGTTAAGGTGGGTAAGGTTTCCTACCGCATCGACCTACCAAACTCTTTGAAGATACATGCAGTGTTTCATGTCAGCATGCAAAAGCCTTATCATGAAGACCATGAAGATCTTCAAAGGGGAACATCTCAGAGAGCACCATCGGAGTTGACCAAGTCTTTTGACAAAGAGGTGGAAGAAGTGCTCACAAAGAAGATTGTGCGAAGAAGGGGTGTGCAACCTAGCACACAATATCTGATCAAGTGGAAGGGAATGCCAGAGTCAGAAGCAACATGGGAAACCATAGAAGATATATGGTAGTTCAAGGACATTATCCAGCAGTATGAGGCAACGAGGGCATCGCCGGGTTAGGTGGGGTAGGATGTCATGACTTTGCATCTATGGGGTTAATCTCTAGAGATTTCTAGAGAAATCAAGAATCTTGGAGGATTTTCTTGTACACAGAGATTAGTCTAAAACATTCTTGAAAGATGTAGACACAAGATGATGGTAAAGTAGTCTAGATCTTTCCATCATTTGGAGGGAAACCCCTTTGGGGGCCTATATAAGGGGGAGACCCCACCATTTGTAACTCACCGAGCAATTCAAGCAATAAAGTTTTCTTACACAATCTTGCTCTCTTGTTCACTCTTTTT
Source organism: Platanthera zijinensis (assembly GCA_039513925.1). NCBI lineage: Eukaryota > Viridiplantae > Streptophyta > Magnoliopsida > Asparagales > Orchidaceae > Platanthera > Platanthera zijinensis. The sequence goes on from CM077080.1 coordinate 15,876,722, forward strand.
AAGTGCTCACTTACTCATCTTGCCACGATCAAGTGTTGGAGGAGGCTGACTTAGCTAACTGTGAAGGGCGCAAAATGGAGCTAAGGTCGCACGCAACATTGTCAAGGGGACAAGTCCAACAACCGGGTCTAGTAATAGGTATTATTATTATTATTGTTTCTTTTATTAAGTTATAAGCCTATATAAAGGTATATGCATGGTTGTCTTATCTATTGTGTGAGATTTTTGGTGGCTCTCTCCTCTAACGAGCAACCCCTCTTAGGCAGCCGCATTTAGGGCTCCAAGTATTGTTCCTTCGCTACTTTGACATCTGCCGAGTTGATCCGTAACAGCTTGGTATCAGAGCCAACGGTCCTCTTCCATGGTCATCACTTGATTCTTTTCGTTCACGCAACCCCGAACCTTCTTGTCCAACCACAACATCCTGCCCCGCAGCCAACAGCCACTACGTCTTCGCTCGAAGCCGGCCCTGCTCTGCTCCATCGCGTCCAAACCCATAGCTTGCTTCCTTGAACGGGGACATCGTACCGTCTTCTGCACCAGTGCAAGCTAACTCCTCAGTCCCTCTCGTTGATGCCCTCGCTCAACTCCAGCATTGACGCCTCCCTCGCTCAACTTCAACATCCTCCATCCACTACCCACATCTACCTTGCGCTGACGAATCTTCAACTAGAGCCTAAGATCTTTGGTGACTCTCTCCACTAGCAAGCAACCCCGCTTAAACAATCGCATTTAGGGCTCCAAGGTATCGTTCCTTCGCTCCTCCGACATCCGCCAAGTAGGTGCCACGGGACCACATGTGCGGTTGTAGGTCATACTTGAAATAGCATGCTATGTGGCCAGGCCTAGAACATGGTTTGTCAATCCAACAAAATCATCCAAAAAAGCCATCCACTGGATCAACCTACCGAAACACACAATTGCTTTTAAGGCATTGCAAACACAAAGAACTGGTATTATAGAAGAAAATCCTCCTTCAAGGTTTCCCAAATCATAACAGACAGAGCCAATGCAATCAATGATAAGCCCTCCATGAAGATCAACGTGAAGAAGGGAAGCTTTGGTGCAAGCAATCCACCTCAATGGGCCATCCCAACGAAGAAGGGAATTTTCATACATCGAGAAGGTAGTATGAAATAGAGATACTGGGCAGTGGAGCGGAGTAGGGATCTATCATACATCCCAAATAGGTGAGATTAACAAAGATCGAGTCATCGGCTAGGAACTGCAGGGCCTTCTGATAGGCGGATGGTAATCATGGTGTGAGATGCGGAGGATGTGGCCAAGTAAGACTATGTTATCCAAAAGGAATATAAGAGAACGCATGGTGTGGTCCATGTCCACGAGTTATTCCATCATTGTGAATATGAAGGGAATCCAAAGCGGTGTCGAAACGAAAAAAATCATAGACGAACTGAACAGCGTTGTAGCAGCGGGGGCCAACCTAGAAGGCTCAAGGAAGGCACTGGAGCAACATCGGTGTCTAAATCATAGGTGCAATGGAGGAGATCGCATGGGAGGCTCGGGGGGACTGGGATGATCATTGATGTAGAGGGAAGCCGATGAAGCAGTGAAGTAGAGATGTGTGAGCGGCGAGATGATTGCACGAGGATGTAGTGTTGTGAGCGGATTGTGGGGTTAATTTAGATGTGAGAACTATTTAGATTCAAGCATTATGAATTCTCATTTTAGGTTAGCTGTTAGTGAGTGATAATTAGGTGCTAAACATAAATTAAATGAATTATCTTGAACAAATATCATCCAAGTAATCAATAAACCATTTCATTAGCTCTATATAATCATCTAATTGCTGCAATTTGTACCCTTCATTTTCACATTTAAACTACTTAGGCTTATTTCTATTAGTTTATCTTCAATAGATGTCATCGTTATTATTCCTCAAATAAAATTATTCCACAAGTTATCCTTCCTAGTTTTGCCATAAATCAATTTTAGCATCCTATTATCCATCATCCTCAACTTAGATATCGATTCTATTAGACACAATTCTCAAATCCAAATAACATTGATGACCTAATCTTGATCTTACAAAATTTATCCTTAATTCTAATAACATACTAGTATCCCATAGTATTTTCAAGACACTGCTCAATTTTAACCACAAATCATAAACTCTAGAATTTATACCATCATCTATATCCACGTCTTGTGAATAATAAATATGAGATACTTAAACCTTTCACACCTAGGCATTTATGTCTTCTATTCAGTCTTTGTTCTATTGATTCTAGTCCCTCTATCTTCAAAAATATATCTTCATTATTCCAACTTTTCACTTATATTGATGGGTGTTTAACACTCCCTAAAAAGATCGCATGAAAAAATGTAGCACATGTGGACTACAGCTTGATACAGCCTAGCTGCAGTAGAAGAAAAGCTATTCTCAAAGCTGATGAGCAACACCAATCCACTATGAAAGGTCTGTCCAGAAAAAAGAACCACCAAAAGAAAAGGCAAAACTGGCTATTGCACAATGACCTTTTGAGTATTATTTCCTCATATGCGGCTAGCACAAACGAGCAAAATCTAAATTCAACACCGATTGTTTCCGAGTCCATTAACAGATGGATATTATGAAGCAAAAGAAATTAAGCTTATTAAGCAACAAAAGGAAAGAAAATATAAAATGAAAATCAATTGCAATTGTATCGTAGCTTAAAATATACATTAAAAAGTGGCAGTGCTAACCCTTTCACAGCATTCATGCTCTATTTTCAGTTGTTTGTCGTTGCTTCTTTTCATGCTTTTCTCTATATCCTCTAGCTTCCTCTCCAGAAATTCCAAATCCTAGAAAAATCAAAACAAAAAAGAAACTGAAAATTAAAGTCATGAATAAAAGTGATGAAGTTATTCATCCAAATACAAAGAGTCCTGCATAAAAAAAAGGCATATAAATGTCCGTAAAAGTAGCAGAATAGGTAAAACAATTGCCTAAAATAAATAAATAAACATGTATTTCTAATATTAACTTTGCACTATAAGACATTCGTCGGAATCAGTACAATATAGAAACTGTACAACCAAAACAAAAGTATAAGAGATGGAGAAAAATAAACTTTCATTTACTAATCTACATCTTGACCAGTAGAGATTCAAAATCTCAAACAAGTTATAGTTGAAACAGACCCAAATTTATCCTACGGTTTAAGTATTAATTAAAACATCTTTTTATTCAATGAAAATGTGGATATTCCGAAGAATACACCTGGATAAATTAAAAAGAAATAGAACTTATATATGTAAAGCACATCTCTCTTTATAAATCAGCCCTGCAAAATGTAGGAACGTGTCAAGTTATAAGAAGTAATATAAATTGCTAGGGCACGGGAAAGAGAGAAGGGGAGGAGAAATTAGAGGACAGAGGGGGAAACGGAAATCAAAATTCCAAATTACTTCAAGTATGCCAAAGTACAATAGTTATTCGGCTTACATACTTGTCGGGCTCAACATACAAAATCGAAATATAAAAGATACTCAAAATATAACTGATACAATAACACCACTCGACACATGGTGGCTAGGCCAACATGCTACGCTCGACGTGCTCGCGACGTCGATACCCCCGCCACACTAGCGGCCGCCCTTTGCCCTCGTCCGCTCCATCGATGTCCGTAACAATTCCTCCCTCAGAAAAATTCATCTTATCCTCAAGGCAGGAGTCCGGGAACTGGTGGCGTATATCCACTCAATCCACCCATGTCGTCTCTAAGAGTGGGCGATCTTGCCAAACCACTAAAACCTGCTCCGCGCGGAGCCGCGGAGGATTGTCCACGTGTCTGTAATGTGTTGGGGAAGGAACACCGAAGGGATGCCGCCGGATACCGGCAGAGGCGCTTCCTCAAATGGGTGATCACAAATCACATGCTTGAGACATGGAACATTGGATGAATGCGTCTCTCCGAGGGTAGGTGAAGACGATACGCTTGAGTGCCCACCCGGGCTAGGATCTCAAAGGGGCCGTAGAACTTGATCGTCAACTTAGGGTGGGTCTGCGGTGTCACTGTCACCTGGCAGTGTGGTCGGAGCATGAGAAACACTTAATCACCCTCGGTGAACTGGACGTCACGCTGATGGAGGTTGATTGAGGCCACCATCCTGTCTTGGGTGCACTGGAGGTGCTGGCACGGCTGTCGGAGCATGGCATCACGGTCACAAAGGAGGCCGCAAACGGTGGTAACCGCGCATTCACCCGGAACGGCCCGTGTGAGGACGGGCGGAGGTCTACCATAAACTGCCTCAAACGGTGTGGTACCGGCGCTGAAGTGGTAGGACGTATTAAAGGAGTACTCGGCCAAGAAAAGCCACGCGACCCAAGCATGCGGGTGATTTCAAACAAAATAATGCAGATAGGTTTCTAGGCATCGATTCATGACCTCAGATTGCTCGTCCGTCTGCGGGTGGTATGTTGTACTCATCCGAAGTTGGCGTACCATTCATCTTGAACAGTGCCTGCCAAAATGAACTCAAGAAAAAGGCATCGTAGTCACTCACAATGGAGCGAGGGAACCCATGAAGGTGTACCACCCCATCAACGAAAGCAGTGGCCACGCCAGGAGTCGTGAACGGGTGGCATAGCGGAAATATCTTCCCAGATCTGAGTCGGAACGGGAAGTGGTTGGAAAAGGCCCGCAGGAAAGGTAGCCTAGTACTTGGCACGGTAGGTAAGTTGCGACCAAGGTCTTGACTGCTAGAACAATCCTGATCAATACAACGAAGTGGCGATGCAGCGATACGTCCTGAAGGCGCCCGCGTGACCTCCTTATGGAGTAGCATGGAACTCGATGAGTATGCGGGGAATCAGCTGAGAGGAGGCGGAAAGTAATAGACGATCATGATAGTAAAGGCGGTCACCCACAAGACAATAAGGAGGGCGGGCCGAAGAGTCCGCCCGCAAGGCCCCCACAATCGATTGTAACTCGGGGTCGGCCGCAACTTCGCGCTGAAGAATAGTGGCGTTCTCCCAAAATGGTCGGGAAATAGCACTCAAACTCGCTGTTTGCGGATGACGGAGAAAGTGTCGGCAGCCCGGTTGGACGAACCCGCCTGAAACACAATGTTGAAGTCGAATCCCAATAGTTCGGCCACCCAAACTTGCTACGTAGTAGTCGCAATCTTTTGGTGGAGGAGGTAGCATAGGCTATGATGATCTGTCTGGACCGTAAAGTGGCAACCAAGTAGTTAAGGCCTGACATGGGGGCTGCACGATGGCGGCAAACATACGGATGAAGAAGGCGATGGGTTGTCCTGCTTGCATCAAAACCGCACTGACGACCTAGCCCGATGCGCCGCACTCAACTACGAATGGTTGTGAAAAAATTGGCATAGCTAACATGGGGGCGGTACTCAGTGCCTAATGAAGAGTCTGGAATGCTGCGGCCACCGTCGGTGTCCACTGAAAACTGCCGATCTCTGACTTTTTTAATAAGCTGGAGAGAGGATTGGCAGTCTTATCATAGTCCCGGATGAACCGACGATAGTACCCCGTGAGGCCCTAGAATCTACAAACGTCGCGGAGTGATCGGGGTGTGGGGCACTGAAGGATGGCCCGAACCTTGTCTGAATCCATAATTACACCGTTTACAGAGATGGTGGGCCCCAAGTAACTAATCTTTGTCTGACCGAAGACGTATTTCTTGGGGTTCACACAAAAAGAGTGCTCCAGGAGAGTGGTGAGAGTTGCCCAAATATGGTCAAGGTAGTCCTGCCAAGATGAACTGTAAACTAGAATGTCATTGAAGAAAACCAATATATACTTGCACATGGCTGAACTGAACATATCATTCATGGTGGCCTGAAAAGTGACAGGGGTATTCGTCTGACCAAAAGGCATGCCAGGAACTCATAATTGTTATCATGTATGGGGAACGCTATCTTTGGAACATCCTCCTCGCAAACCCGTATCTGATATTAGTCGGTGCGTAGGTACAACTTGGAGAAATAGCCCCCCCCCCTAAGAAGACCAAGATCTCCTAAATGGCTGAAATAGGATACTTATCCAGGATGGTGACCTTATTGAGTTCCCGGTAGTCCACGCAAAACCACCAGCTGTCGTCCTTCTTGCGGACCAAGAGGACAGGGCTCGATAAGGAACTAGGGTTGGGGCAGATGATGCCAGTCGCGAGTATGTCGCCCACCAATGTCTCGATCTCGCCTTTCTGAGCGTGGTCATAGAAGTACGGTCAAACTGAGATGGAGGAAACACCCCCTTGCATGTCGATCAATGTCGTGCTGACCTTCTGTGCCTCAAAAATCTGTTGAAAATATCAAAGAACTGTTCGGCCCGAGCAATCCATCCCATAGGATCGATGTCGTTAAATGAGAGAACATCAAAGGAACGAGCTCCTGGTGAGAAACCCCGGGGTAGGGGGTTTAGTGGTTGTTACGGATCCGAGGGAACTCCGAGAAGGGGCGGCGAATCCGCGTTGGACGTCGCAGACGTGGTTGGGCGACCGGCCAAGAGGAAGTCAATCTTGGCATCCATGCAAAGTATGAGGAACTGTAGCGTTGCGATGGAGTCGTCATGGTTATCCAAACGACGAAGGATAGTTGGATCTGTGGGTGGGGACGGCGGTGTTGTGTTGGTGTTGACCATTGATCGCAGCCGAGGGGGCATGCACTCGACTGGGTGGAGGGAAGTGAACTTGGAAGCGGTTGGGAGCAATCGAGGAGGCGCAAAGGAGGAGCGATGCCCGCTTGAGTGAGGAGCAAACGAGGTTGCGCCAAGGAGGAGTGATTCCCGTTGGAGAGGCGTCTAAGGTAGGCGAAGTGATCACAGACGCGAGCGAGCGAGACGATGATATACGCGGTGGAGTCGCGATGCGCGAAGGACTAGCGGATCTACGACGTGAGCAATACGCAAAGGAGGAGCGGATGGGATGCGTGGAAGCGGGATTGCTTGGGTGTGGCTGCGCGGGTACTTCGGGCGGCGGAGACCGCGGCCGGAAGGCGGCAGGTCGGACCAAAATGTTAGGGCGTGGGAAAGAAGGAGAAGGGGAGGAGAAGTTAGAGGAGAAAGAGGAGGAAACGGAAATCAGAATTCCAAATTACTTCAAGCATGCCAAAATACAATAGTTATCCGGCTTATACACTTATCGGGCTCAACATACGAAATCGAAATATAAAAGATATACAAAATATAAAGAATACAATAACACCACTCGACGCATGACGGCTAGGCCCGAACGTTACGCTCGTTGTGGTCGCGACGTCCATACACCCGCCTCACTAGCGGTCGCCCTTCGCCCTCGTCTGCTCCGTCAACAAGTTATAAGATATACACTTATATATGTAAAGTTCGTCTCTCTTTATAAATCAACCCTGCAAAATGTAGGAATGTATCAAGTTATAAGAAGCAATATAAATCCAGGATACATATCCTTTAAGTCCATCTTGAGTAACTAGTCATATATGCACTGCAACTTCCAATATAAACCAGCACTTACATTAGAAATAAGTGATTTCAAATGAGTGCATTAAAAACCCATCTAATAAGGATCTAAAATATACATATCATATATAAACTTGAGCAAGCCAAAAATTGACTAACAGTAAAAAGTTCAAATTAACAAATATATTGAATTTCACTTCAAAGAAATGTAAAAGCACTATGTACATGAACAATCTACTCATTATCCAAAGTTAACACCTACTTAAATTTATTGCTTGTAGCTTTAGAGTATATTTTTTATTATTCAAGGATAAAAATAATGTACCTTTAGACGTAGCTCTTCTGTTATAATCTCCAAATCTCTTACAGGGTCTACTGTGTCATCCACGTGAATGATATCAGGGTCTTCAAATGCTCCTATTAACCATGTCCCAGTTGAATGAAGTTCATCATAAATGAATATCCTCTAAATGGGTAAAAGACTCGAAATTACCAAAATATGTTTAACAAAAAAAAAATCAATTAATTAAAAATAAAAAAATTCCTACTTCTGGATTAAAGCATTTTGATTTCAATATGATAGACGATGTATCCCATCGTAATGGATTGAATAATCGAATAAAAATGTACATTAACATAGCAAAGAAAACATGGCGTCGTGTCAAAATTGAAGAGTTCAGGAGATCAAAGTTTTTCATCATTTCAAAAAACAGTGATAAGATTCTATAAATTAATTCCTCTGGTGAAGATATAGGGTATGATAGAATATTGTCGGAGAATTTTTATGGTTATGTCAAAATATTAGTGTACATGAGCAAAAAATAGGATTTGCGGAGATGAGAATGCTTAGGTGGTTGTGTGGACACACAAAACTGGATATAATTAGGAATGAATGTATCAGGGATAAGACAGGAGTAGCACCAATTGCAGAGAAGATGCGAGAAGCTTGACTAAGATGGTTTGGACATGTACAAAGGAGACCATTAGAGGCACCGGTTAGGCATTGTGAGAGTCTAGTCACTAGGCATGTTAAACGAGGGAGGAGTAGACCAATAAAGACTTGGAATGAAACTATAAGGAAAGACATGATGTACTTAGGCATTAGTGAGATTACGACAAAAGATATGGCACAATGGCGACAAAGGATCCATATAGCAGATCCCACTATAATGGGATAAAGCCTTGAGTGTTGTTGTTGTCGTCAAAAATATTAGTCATGACTCATGTAGCAGCTAAAAAGAAAGAGAAATTTGCATATTGAATCTTCCTACGCAGCTTCTTACACTTGTATCTAAATATATTTCTATCAATTTATTCGGGACTTGGAGTAAAAATTTATCAAGAAACTTAATTATGGATCCATCTATAGAAGATCGCGCACCTTCCTTCGCTTGTTATGTGATGTCAATCTTATCCAACTTGATGCAGAATAGGCTGTAAAGATGAACTTAAAATATGCAACCAGGTGCGGTGTCGGGGAAATCAAACTCTTAAACCTAGGATGACGTATGTAACAAAATATATGATCTTATATCCAATTATAAATAGCAATCATGAATTTAAACCACGCAGATTATCACTAGACAAAGAACTAATTAATTTTAAAAGCAAGCAGGTATGGATTTCTTCCGAGCAGGCGCTTTAATTTTAAATGCTAAAAAGAATAAGCCCCGCAAGATATAAACAACCGCAAAACAAGCACACTAACAAGCTAGCATTTAAAACCATATAAGGATTTTAATCCATACAATGAAGTGAAAACAAAACACCAAACAACAAGTGCTCAAGTAGGAAAGGTAGACAATGATGAGGATGATGAGATCCAATGGCTGGATGAGCGTGAGGGCCGATGGCGATCCAGAAGGGTAATCGTGGTTGTCTCGGTTTGGATTTGAGCGGTGTCGGGATTTTGGAGTGCTGGAAGGTTATTTAGTGGAGGGGAAAGGGATGGGGCCTGGGGGGCTGCAAGGTGAACGTCAGTGGAATGTGGGTGATTGTACGGAGTTAATTTATAGAATCTTCACCAGAGGAATGTAAGGAGAGCCAGCGAGATGTGCGAACCCGCGGGAACGGGCTTGGTCAGTGAGGGATGTAAGGAGAGCCAGCGGTGGCTATCTAGGGCTGGAAGATTAGGACAGTGAAGATGAAGGGAGGAGAGGGGGAGGCAGGGGGCGAAGAGGTTGTGGGGTGTCAAGCAACTGTAGAGGGGTTGAAGAGGGTTGGCATGGAAGGCGTCTAGTTGTGGGGGAGTACAGGGATCCGGAAGGTGGAGGGGGCGGTGGTTGTTTGGGAAGGTTTTACCGAAGGTGGCAACTACTGGTTGTGGAAAAGCTGAAGTGCATAGGCTTGGAGAGGGGCAGTGATTGCTAGGAGAGTAAGAAACACAAGGATAAAACTTAAGGAGTCTTAACCTTAAGATTCTATGGAGTAGGCACCACAGGAGATGACTAGAATTCTGGAAAAAAACTACAATTTCTGCAATACCCAAACCAACCTTCATCCCCTCTTCGTAATAAAAACATTCCAGGGCGTCTATGGTGAACGGCTGTGATTTTCCGTGAAAGATAAATATCCGATCTCAATAAATAATACATACAAAGAAAAAAACACTTGGAAATATCCAAACTGCGCTACGGAAGAAACAGTTGAATATTCGTATAATATTTAATTAGAGAATATTAAAAGAATATTTTATATTTAATTAGAGAATATTCAGAGAATATTTTTGTATCCTAAATAGTGTGATTCCTATTTAGGAATTATTGGTGCACACGGATTGATGACGTCTCACCTCGTTGTAACATTATAAATAGCCCCTTTGAGGAAAAATAAAGCATTCAATCATTTTTCTCCCAATTTATTCAACTTCAACTTGGTATCAGAGCCAGGTTCAATCCCGCGCCCTTTCGTCAATCCCGCTCGACCGTGTCGCTCCTGCGTCGCCGGCTTCTATCGACCGAGCCCCCCCCCCCTTTTCCCCTGACGCCGACGCCGGACGCAGACCTAGCGGCGGACGCAGACCTTGCGGCGGAATCCTGCGGGTTCGCACATCTCGCGGGTTCCGTCGCCTATTCCCGCGGGGTCGACGGTGTCGCCTGGTCCAGGCGATGGCCTAAACGGCCGGCCCTCGCCGGAATCTCGGACCCCTAGGGATTTCTACCTTCTTCTCCTATGTCTCTGGTGTCCTGTCCGTTTTTGAATACCATGGATGTAGCCGGACACGACGTGATCTCGCCCTCCGGTGTTCCGTCCGGCGTCATGATCTAAGGGACACTCGTTGGGTGTACCGTTTGTTCGTCTGCTTGTTCAGATCTGTGTTTCACCTTGATGGATGATCAATCTGTTGTCTCCCCGGCTTCCCATTCTGGTACTCTTCCCGGAATCTCGGCTCCTCTGACCGGCGCTCATGCCGGCTCGACTGTTGATCCACCCCGGAGTCATGGCCCATCTGGCTCATTGAAGATCACCACAGTTGCCTTGGATGGCACGAATTACTTGGAATGGTCCAGGGCAGCCCAACATGTTATTCGCAGTCACCAGTTATATGGACTTATTGATGGTACAACGACTGAGCCCCCGCGTACCGATCCCTCATGGAAAAAATGGGATGCGGACAATTCTTTGGTGATCTCGTGGTTACTTCACTCGATGTCCCCTCAGGTGTATCACAGTTATATGTTGTTGGACTCCGCCTATGATATCTGGATCCGGGCCCGTGATACCTACTCTCAGGCAGGCAGTTCGATGCAAGTCTATGAACTCACTCGCCGTGTTCTTGAGCTAAAGCAGGGTACGATGACCGTTGCCGCATACTACTCTGAGTTTGAGTGTCTTTATCAGGAGTTGGATTTCTTCAACACTTTTACTGCTGTTTGTACTGCTGATGCAAAGGCCCTCCAGAAAGATAAAGATCGCTTTCGTGTTCATGTGTTCCTTATGGGGCTCAACATGGAGTTTGACGTTGTTCGCCTGCATGTCCTTCACCGTGAGCCTCTTCCTTCTCTTCGGGAGGCCTTCGGCATGCTCCTCAGTGATGAGAACCGTCGCCGCACTCTTGGCTCCGTTTGCTTTGTCCATGTTCATACGCCGCATCGCGATAAACTGGATGCGTGTTCCCTCCGATGTGTTTTCGTTGGATACTTCCCTACCACCAAAGGGTATCGGTGTTATCATCCTCCGACTCGTCGCTACTATTGCACGGTGGATGTTACCTATCGTGAGGGGGAGTCCTACTTTGGTCCTCGTCAGGGGGAGATCTCTACTACCAGTGACGAGACCATCGACTCCCCCTTTCCTATTGTTGCCACTTCTCCTCTTTCTTCTCCCGCTGCTCCCATCGAGTCTCCCCTTCCTATTGCTTCAACATCCGCTCCACCTATATTATACACTTACTCTCGCCGTCCCAATAATGTCGAGCAAGTACATACTGAGTGTTGAAGCCGAGAAATTCTCAACCTCAAAAATCGGACAAGGCAACCTGAAGTTACTGGTCGACCAGTCGGGAAGATGATCTCTGGTCAGGAAACAGGAACGAATTGCGCAAACAGGACCCCAGGTCGCTACGGCGGAAGGTCCCACCACGTACCCAGTTGTTTAGGAGAAGCAACCCCTTCTCAACCAGATTGGCCGAGCTAGGTACGAAGGAGGCGAGCTGAGCAATAACGAGTCAAGGGCAGTGGCTGGAACTCGCGAGGGCTCAGGCCGAGAATTGCTTGTCTCTCCTTCGTACCCCTGGGGTCCTATTTATAGGGAAAACCAAAGAGAGGGGGGGGTCTTACTTATACCCCCACCCTGGCGAGTTGGCGACTTCCCTGGGGAGCTCGGCAGGCAGAGGCGAGCATCTGGTCATAATCGCCACCTGGCGAGTTGTCCTGGGGAACTCGCCATACTCGCCCGAACCTTCCGCGGTCCGGGGTGCTGGTCTGGATCCCCACCTTGTCTTGCTGACTTAGACTTTTGATGACCGGGCGGTGGTAGGGCCCTCCCTCGTCGAATATGGGTTGTACACAATCCCCGCTCTTTTTGGGCGACGTAGGAGCCCGGAAAGAATCATCCAACGCTTATTCGGCGAGGACCTCTGCCGAGTATCTGGACAGCTCGCATCGTCGCCTGCTGGAAGAGTAGTCTATAAATAGGGGGGGCTCCGTTTTTGAGACGATCCTTGGAGCTCGCCGAAGATGTCGGACACCGAACAGCTGTTGAAGGACAGTCTCGCCGCCTTGTCGGGCCTCCTCGGTATAGCCAGGCCGAAGAGACCGCGCGAGGATGATCCCACTGCTTTGCCCCCGCCGAAGAAGAAGAAGACAAAAAAGGTCAAGCTGCCCGCCACTACGGTGGTCGGCTCGCCTCCACCGGCGCACCAGGTCGCCGCGGCGACTGACAATCCCGTGGTGTCGTCCGACACCCAGAGGGTGTTGGACGACCTAGGGCTTGATGACCTCCCCGGGTCGACTCGGGGTAGCCCGCTGGAGAACCCGGGGGTGACTGAGGAGCTCGCGGGCGTGAAGGAGTCCGCGGCGTCTCAGGTCGAGGTCGTCACCTTGACAGGTTGCTACCTCGAACTCTTCCCTGCTGGGTTGTCGCCGCCATTTTGCTGACTTCTTCCTTTATGCAGATTCTCCGATAGCCGCGGTGGCGGCACTTGATGTCGTCCCTCTCAGCTTGGCGCCTTTACTCGCCCTGGCTGCCGACAGGCCGTCCAAGATCGCCCGCACGGTCAGGATAGGCCTTAGCTCGGGGAAGGCGTCTGGGGCGTCGTTGGTGAAGGACCCCCCGCCTGGGAGTAAGGAGCTGCCGGCGAAGGCCACTCCTGCCGAGTCATCTGGGCCGGTGCGCGAGATTCCTCCGGCGAGTACGGTGGCCGGTGTTGTTGCGAGCGGCGGGAAGATACCCCCGGTGAGCACTCCATTGCCGCCGCCGCCGCCCGCGGTCGCCACTCCTGGCCAGAGGCCGAGCACCGGCTTGCCCCCTCCGCCGCCTCTGTCTGCCCTGCCGAAGGACCATCCGCGACCTCCTCCGCCTCCTGCGCCGAGGGCTCCGCACCACTCTGCGAGCTCATCTCAAGCTCCGCCGCTGGTGAAGAAGCCGGAGAGGCCGCGGCCACCCTTCTTTCCTCCGCGGGTTGGAGACCCTGACTACGTCGGCCAAGGGTCTGGAGGGCGCGGGCAGGGCAGGCCTGCCGATCTTCCGAGTAGCTCTTCGGGGAGGCGAGATACCTCCGGGCGACCTCCTTCGCCGCGCCGATCCCGATCTCCTCGCCGTGGTGAGCCTCCTACTACTGAATGCCGCTCAGCTTTTTGCTCTGTCCTGACTATCCATCTTCCTGCTTTGTCAGATCGCCCGGCGACCTCTGGGGCGACTTTCCTTGACGCTATCGGGCTGTCTGGGAGCGAGTATCGTCAAGCCGCCATTCGTGCTCACATGGAGTTGGAGAGCAAGTTTGACCAGCTCGCTATCTGCGATTCTCACCGACGTATCTCGGCTCTGGAGGCGAGGATGGCCAAGGTCGAAGGGCTCCAGTCGACCTTGGAAAGCTATGAAGCTCGCTTTCACGTGGTCAAAGAGAACGACCGCCAGCTGCAACTGAACAACCACCGCCTGCAGCTGGTGCTTGACGAGCTGACCGGCATCCGGGCGAGCATGGGGTCTGCTGGGCGCCTGGCGAGGATGGAGGAGCAGCTCAGGCTCGGCGATGATGCGACAGCGCTGGCGACGGAGCATTACCGGCGTGCGCGCGAGATCGGCTGGGCCGGGCGACATCCGCACCCTCCTGAGCGGCCGAGGGCTCCATAGTTTTTACTTTTTCGAATGTAACTCGCCTTGTGCGACTTGTACTTCTGGACATCTATTTCTAATTTGATTAATTCATGTGTGCGAATACTCCTGCCTCTATGTGCGCGCTGTTATTTTTTGACGTGCCGAGCTTTAGTTTATTTGATAATGTCGCAGGTTGATCTTCATCGCGCGAGCTCGCTAGATACTCGCTGAGATGGCTGACCCCCCCCCCTCTCTTGGGCTTGTCATATCTATAAATAGGAGGGGTAGGTGGGTCATAAAGCGTATTGCTGTAGCGACCTTCTTTCCTCCTGCCGAGTATCTGAACAATCAACTCGCCGCCCTTGTTGCTTTCGAATCTCGCCATCATGGTCGGTGACGATGCCAGCGCTCGCCGACAGGCCCACGCAATTAACTTCGCGGATGCGGCTTTTAAGAAGTCCATAACCACCGAGAAGGAACTGGCGACCCTCAAGGAACGCTTCCTGCCCGAAGGATACTCGGCAAGACTCCCCACTCGCAGCGAGCGCCTCAATACCCATATTGAGGGTTCGCTTGTGATGTCGCTGCGTCACTTCGACGCGGGCCTGCGACTGCCCTTCTGGCCGGAGTTCTGCGAGATCTTGCGTTACTTCGGGATTGTCCCTGCGCAGATCAATCCTAATGGTGTGGCGATCATCATGGGATTCCTCTGCTTCCTTCGGGAAGAAAGGATCGCTTTCGACCTCTCCGTCTTCCGCCGCATCTTCGCCTTTGCGGCGACCTCGGAGGGGGTCATCTTTTTCAGCAGCCATGTCTGCACCCTGGTCGGGACCGCGAACAAGGTCCATCGCTGGAGCGAGCAGCTGATAGTCGTCCATGGCGACTTCGGCGGTGTTCTCGGCAGGCCGCATCAACCGGCCGATGTCGCCTTCCTTCCCCCCATCCTCGAAGGAGCTCGCGAGCAGCTCTTTGAATACTTTCGCGGTCGGCGTTTTGACGTCATCTTCTGGCGACTAAACGTCAACGTGCTCGAGCCAGTCCACCCTAACGAAAGTATGCCGAACTCGAAATGCGCCCTGGTTACTCGCTCCCCCTTTTGCCGCTGAAGCTAACTTTGTCGCGTTTTGCAGTCTCCAACGAGCTTCCGGAGAAGCCGCTTCCTTTGGCGAAGGAAGCCGCCGCCACGCAGTCGGATTCTCGCCCTCCTGCCGACGTTGGGGAGAAGAAGGCGGTTAAGGGAAAATCGCGGGTCAGCTCGCAAGGTCCCGCAAGGAAGAGGGCGAAGACCTCGTCGCCGCGATCCGTCGATTGCCGGTCGCCGACGGGCGCCCAGTCGCCCCATTTCCACCCCAACTACGGCCTCGGGCAGGGGGTGGTGGACGCCTTCGGTCGCCCGCTCGTGACCTGGTCGGCGGGGGAGAATTCGGTGTCGCTGAGCACCAACCTTCCGTCCTGGTCGACTGACTGGGAGGACAATGGGGAGGCGTTCGCCGTTCTCCGCGCCATCTACGGTCGGGCCGACGCGGAGTCCGTCATGGAGCTGACCCCGACGGAGCTCGCCCATCAATCGGCCTGCGCGCTCGCGCGGTCTGCCGAGCTGGGCCATTATTCGGCGAGGAAGCTGTTGGAGACGACCGATGCCCTCAAGGTCGTCTCCAAGAAGGCCATCGACCTCGGCATGCAGTCAGTCCGCTGGAGGGACTTCGAGGTGAGCTGTCCCTGGGTGGGTTTTGTTCGATTTGTTTCGTTTGATAGATCCTGACGTCGATCATTTCGCAGGCTGCCGAGATAGAAGCGGCGAAGAAACTCTCCGAGTGCGAGGAGAAGCTCGCCGCCTCCCAGGCCGAGCTGGAGGCGGCCCAAACTCGCGCAGCGGTGATGGAGACGAGGCTGGTCGCTGCTGAAGGACGGCTGAGCTCCTCAACCCCGCTACCCGAGGACCCGGCGCGAGTGGTGAAGCAATCTCGCGTTCTCTGGGAGGAGAGATCCTCTGTTCGCCGCGAGATTGCGCGGGCGGCGGGGAACGTCATACTCGCGCGCCTTAGGCTCGGGGGTCAGCTCGTCGAGGGGGAGAAGCCACTCACTGTCGACGAGCTCATTCCCGAGCTGCTCGCCGAGGGGACTGTCCCGCCGTATAGCGCGTCGTCGCCGACCAACTCCAGTGATTCTGACAGCAGCAGCGGCAGCAGCAGCGGCAGCGGAAGCAGCAGCGGCGAGAGCGCAGAGAGTGACGACTTTGCGGATATCGGTGATGTTGGTGATGATGAATATCGGCCTGATACTGGCGACGACGAGTCCTAGTTGCTCGCCGATATTCTTTTTGTAAACCAAACTTTTGACTTCATGATTTATACAAGGTTTTGGTTTTTGCCTTTCTAACTGGATGTTACTCGCTAGGCTCATAGGCTCGGAGAGGAACGCTCGCTAGGTCGCAGGGGGATGATCCCGACATCGACCATCCGCTTGTCGGGACCTACTCGCCCTCTGCACCCGGATACTCGTGAACCTGCTGAGATAACCGCGCGGGTGGCGTGTGGGACATACTCGCATGCCCCCCGGGGCTCGCTTACTCGCGTGGTTCCAGCTCGCTCCCCCGCATGGGATCAGCTCGCCTACTCGCACGAGATCAGCTCGCCTGCTCGCGCGAGGTCTGCTCACCTGCTCGCGCGAGACCTGCTCGCCTGCTCGCGTGTGACGAAAACTGAACCGGGCTTAGTCGTCGAACATAGCCTGCGGGCCCCTCATTCTCGTCATCGAGGAGATCGGCCGATTCCCGAGGAGAGGAGCTCGTGGGGATACCGGTCTTACGACGCTGCTCAACTCGAAGTCTTGGATCACAATCGAGGAGATCGGCCGATTCCCGAGGAGAGGAGCTCGTGGGGATACCGGTCTTACGACGCTGCTCAACTCGAAGTCTTGAATTACAATCGAGGAGATCGGCCGATTCCCGAGGAGAGGAGCTCGTGGGGATACCGGTCTTACGACGCTGCTCAACTCGAAGTCTTGGATCACAATCGAGGAGATCGGCCGATTCCCGAGGAGAGGAGCTCGTGAGGATACCGGTCTTACGACGCTACTCAACTCGAAGTCTTGGATCACAATCGAGGAGATCGGCCGATTCCCGAGGAGAGGAGCTCGTGGGGATACCGGTCTTACGACGCTGCTCAACTCGAGGTCTTGGATTACAATCGAGGAGATCAGCCGATTCCCGAGGAGAGGAGCTCGTGGAGATACCGGTCTTACGACGCTGCTCAACTCGAGGTCTTGAATTACAATCGAGGAGATCGGCCGATTCCCGAGGAGAGGAGCTCGTGGGGATACCGCTCTTACGACGCTGCTCAACTCGAAGTCTTGAATTACAATCGAGGAGATCGGCCGATTCCCGAGGAGAGGAGCTCGTGGGGATACCGGTCTTACGACGCTGCTCAACTCGAAGTCTTGAATTACAATCGAGGAGATCGGCCGACTCCCGAGGAGAGGAGCTCGTGGGGATACCGGTCTTACGACGCTGCTCAACTCGAGGTCTTGAATTACAATCGAGGAGATCGGCCGATTCCCGAGGAGAGGAGCTCGTGGGGATACCGGTCTTACGACGCTGCTCAACTCGAGGTCTTGAATTACAATCGAGGAGATCGGCCGATTCCCGATGAGAGGAGCTCGTGGGGATACCGGTCTTACGACGCTGCTCAACTCGAAGTCTTGGATCACAATCGAGGAGATCGGCCGATTCCCGAGGAGAGGAGCTCGTGGGGATACCGGTCTTACGACGCTGCTCAACTCGAAGTCTTGAATTACAATCGAGGAGATCGGCCGATTCCCGAGGAGAGGAGCTCGTGGGGATACCGGTCTTACGACGCTGCTCAACTCGAAGTCTTGAATTACAATCGAGGAGATCGGCCGATTCCCGAGGAGAGGAGCTCGTGGGGATACCGGTCTTACGACGCTGCTCAACTCGAAGTCTTGAATTACAATCGAGGAGATCGGCCGATTCCCGAGGAGAGGAGCTCGTGGGGATACCGGTCTTACGACGCTGCTCAACTCGAAGTCTTGAATTACAATCGAGGAGATCGGCCGATTCCCGAGGAGAGGAGCTCGTGGGGATACCGGTCTTACGACGCTGCTCAACTCGAAGTCTTGAATTACAATCGAGGAGATCGGCCGATTCCCGAAGAAAGGAGCTCGTGGGGATACCGGTCTTACGACGCTGCTCAACTCGAAGTCTTGAATTACAATCGAGGAGATCGGCCGATTCCCGAGGAGAGGAGCTCGTGGGGATACCGGTCTTACGACGCTGCTCAACTCGAAGTCTTGAATTACAATCGAGGAGATCGGCCGATTCCCGAGGAGAGGAGCTCGTGGGGATACCGGTCTTACGACGCTGCTCAACTCGAAGTCTTGGATCAAATCCTGCGTCCTTACATATTGGCGAGAAAGAAACTCCCCCCGAAGGGACGCTCTTGATCCTGCCGAATCGGGGGATCAGTGTCCAGACCCGTTCCTCAGAATTCCTCTAGTTTGGAAAAGAGATGCATTTGGGGAGACCTAGGCCGATATGCAAGGGGGGAGCTGATCTCGGCCAACAATGCAGAGGTTCGGTCTTACAAGAGCGCTTGAAATCCCGAAGCATCGTCCCATCGTCCGAACTAGGCTATTCAGTGAGAACGGGTTGGGGTCCCGCATCCCGATTTGACAGTGAAGGTCGCTTATAGGTACGATTAGGATGGGGGTGGTGTTCATCGAGGGGCCTTTTTGAACGCGCTCGGAATTCACACATCTCCCTTCGGGCTCGTCCACACCCTGTCCTTGGCAGGTTCTTCTTCCGGGTGTTTTACGAGGCCGGCCTCTCCTCAAGTCCGGGAGATCACGGTGCGGATCTGTTCCTCGCAGGTCCTCCAGACGGAAAAGAGATGCACTCGGGGAGACATAGGCCGACATGCAAGGGGGGAGCTGATCTCGGCCGACAATACAGAGGCTCGGTCTTACAAGAGCGCTTAAAATCCCGAAGTATCGTCCCATCATCCGTACTGGGCTACATATGAGGAACAAACCGACCGTTGCCTCTCGAGGTCGACTACGAGGCGGGCCATGAAAACACTCAGAAACCTTGAGGTACATTTAACACAAAAAGGATGAAATCTCGCATTCTTTGCTCATTTAAGAGTTTTTACAGAAATTGATACATGAGTTACCGCTATGGGTAAAATCTTTTCAAATCATCCCCGCTCCAGGTTCCAGGCAGCTGCTCTCTCGCTTGGTCTTGTAGGTAATAGCCTCCTGTGGTCAAGGCTTCTTGGACGATGAAAGGTCCTTCCCAGTTGGGATGGAGCTTGCCTACGGTGGCTCCCCGCCCAGCAGCGTCCACCTTCTTCATGACCAAGTCCCCCGCGAGGAAATTCTTCAAGCGGACGTTTTTGTCGAAGTGTCTTGCCATGCGCCTCTTGGTTTCCTCCTGGCGCATGGAGGCTAAGTCCCGAAGCTCTTCCACATAATCCAGGGAGAGCCTCTGAGCCTCTTCATTCTCTAACCGTCATTCCTCGCTTCCGTCTTCGGCTGCGATGACCCTCGGACTGTGCACCTCAAATTCGACCGGGATGAGCGCCTCGGATCCGTGTGACAGCTTGAAGGGTGTTTCCCCTGTGGCTGAGTTCGGGGTGGTCCTGAGAGCCCAGAGGACGGAAGGGAGCTGCTCGGCCCAGTTCCCCTTGAGATTGGTGATCTTCTTCTTCAGCAAGTTGACGATGAGTTTGTTCGCGGCTTCTACTTGCCCGTTGCTACGAGGGTGATGTACCGAGGCGAACCGAAGGTCGGTTCCCAACTGTTTACAAAAGTCCCCCAGTTCCAGGCTGGCGAACTGCGGCCCATTGTCGGTGATGATGGCCAGAGGGATCCCGAACCTGCATGCGATCTCCCCCCAGATGAAGTTCTTGACGATTTGAGACGTGGTCCTGGCCAGAGCCTTAGCCTCGATCCACTTCGTGAAGTAGTCAACCATTACCAGGACAAACTTCCGTTGCCCGCTAGCTTGAGGGAACGGGCCGATCAAATCCATTCCCCAAATTGCGAAGGGCCACGGAGCGGTAATCGAGCGGAGTTGCTGAGCCGGCTGGAGCGCGAGGGGCGCGAAGAGTTGACATTGGGAGCATTTTCTGGAGTAGGCCTCTGCGTCCTTTCGGATGGTCGGCCAGAAGTAACCGTGCCTCAGAATCCTTTGCTCCAGGGTGCGGGTCCCGGAGTGACTGCCGCACTCTCCTGAGTGAATCTCCTCGAGGACCCGGGGAATCTCGAGTTCTGACAAGCATCGGGCCAGAGGGCCTGAAATGGTTTTGCGATAAAGCTCTCCGTCCTGCAGCAAGTAGTACGCGGCCTTATACCGGAACTTTCTTTGATCTTGCCCGTCAGATGGTAGTCGGCCTGTTGCCAGGAACGTGACGAACGGATCTCTCCATGAGGCCCGCTGATCGATCTCCATCAACTCGCCTTCCTCGATGGATGGTCGGAACAACTCGATGGCGGTTCCCCCAGCCCGAGGGCCGTATTTCGCAAGATTGTCTGCCTCAGAGTTGCGTTCTCGGGGCACGTGCTCGACGTGAAAGGATCGGAACCCCCCGATCAAGCCTTTGACCTTAACCGAATATTGCTGCAAGATGGGATCTCGGACTTCGAACTCTCCCCGAATCTGAGATGCCGCCACCATGGAATCGGTAAAAGCCCTGATATCTCTGATTGCCAGTTCCTTGGCGAGTCGCAAGCCAGCCACCATGGCTTCGTACTCTGCCTGATTGTTAGTGACCGGAAAATGGATTTTGACGGCTTGCACAATTCTGGTCCCCTGAGGACTAACCAGCACCACCCCGGCTCCCACGGAGTGTTTCCCTGACGCGCCATCTACGAACATCTTCCAGGGGACCGGCCGAGAGACATCCGTGTCTGCCTCGACCTCGGTCGAGAAGTCGGCCAGGAAATCCGCCACGGCTTGTGCTTTGATCGCGACCCTTGGGGGGTAGGAGATGTCGAACTCGCTCAGCTCCACAGCCCACTTGGCGAGCCTGCCGGAGTGCTCCACTCCGTCCAAGATACTCCTCAAGGGGTGGTCGGAGACTACCTTGATAGAGTGGGCTTGGAAATATGGACGGAGTCGCCTGGCCGAAACTACCAGGGCAAAGACTAACTTCTCCAGGATGGGGTACCGCGTTTCGGCTTGCCTTAGCACCCGGCTCACGTAGTAGATTGGAAGCTGCTTCTTCCCCTCCTCTCGGACCAACACCGAGCTGACTGCTTCAGCCCCTACCCCTAGGTAGAGCAAGAGGTCCTCGCCGCCCTGCGGACCCTGAAGGAGAGGAGCTCGAGTCAGCTGTTGTTTGAGCTTTACGAAGGCCTCCTCGCACTCCGGGGTCCACTCGAATTTCTGGTTCCCCCGAAGGGTTTTGAAGAAAGGGGAACACTTTTCTCCGGCCCTGGAGAGAAACCGGCTAAGACCTGCTAGCCTTCCAGTCAACCTTTGAACTTCCTTGGAATCCCTCGGGGACGCCATCTCCACGATGGCTTTCACCTTGTCGGGGTTAGGCTCCACCCCTAGGGGAGTAAGGAGGTGCCCTAGAAACTTCCCCCTTCCCGCGCCGAAGACACACTTGGCCGGGTTGAGCCGCATCTTGTACCTCCTCAGGGTGGCGAAGGTCTCTGTCAGATCCGCTACGTGCTCTGCGGCGCTCTTGCTCTTAACAAGCAGGTCATCCACGTAGACTTCCAGATTCCGCCCCTTTTGCTTTCTGAAGACGTGATCCATCATTCTTTGATATGTCGCGCCAGCGTTCTTGAGCCCGAAGGGCATCATCTTGTAGCTATAACACCCGTCGCCGGTGATGAAGGAAACGTCGCGACAATCGGGGGATGCATCCGGATCTGATGGTATCCTGAAAAAGCATCAAGGAAACTCATCACAGGAAATCCGACGGCGGAATCAACCAGCGCGTCGATCTGAGGCAGGGGATAACAATCCTTCGGGCAAGCTTTATTCAACAATGAAAAGTCGATACATAACCTCCAGCCCCCTCCGGACTTCTTCACCATTACAACATTGGAGACCCAGCCTGGATACTGGATCTCCGAAACAAAACCTGCTTCCAGCAGCTTCCCTACTTCCTCCCGGATGGGTCCCGCTAGAGTGGCGGCGCTCTTCCTTTGCTTCTGACGGACGGGGGTCGTCGCTGGATCCAGGTTGAGGCGATGACAGGCAACATCAGCATCAATCCCTGGCATCTCGGCGGCGCTCCATGCGAAGACGTCCGCGTTTTCCTGTAGGCAGGCAGCTATCTCCACCTTCCCTTCCGGGGGCAAGGCTCCTCCGATCTTCAGCAGCTCCGGCTTTCCTCTCAGGGAGATCACCTCCACTTCCTCCAACTCCTCGGCAGCTTGCAGGCCCTCTTCCTGCTCCATCATCCTTTCCAACCTTTCTGCGTCACTCATCCAACTGATGGTGCTGACCGCATTCAGGTAGCATTCCCTGGAGGCCCTGGGATCTCCCCTGATCCTGACTTGGACGTCGTCCCTGCAGTACTTCAGGCATTGATGGTATGACGAGGGGACGGCTTTGAAGTAGTTGATGAGGGGCCGCCCGAAGATGGCGTTGTAGCCGCTGGGTGCGTCGACGATGACGAAGCGACATCGGATCGAAGTTCCCCCGAGGGTGACCAGCAACTCAACTCCTCCTTCCACCTCTTTCTTCTCCCCGAGAAGCCGAAGAGAGGTCCATCCGCTGCCTGAACCCGGGACGCTTCCACCTGAAGGCCGACGAAGGTTCTCTTGAAGATGACATTCACCGAACTCCCGTTATCCGCGAGGATTCGATCGACGGTAAAGTCCTCGATTGCTGCTTGAATCACCAGGGCGTCATGGAAGGGTTCTCGTTCCAGAGCATGTCTTCCTCCGAGAAGGTGATCTCGTTCAAGGGAGGGGGGGTCTGAGACGTCGAAGCGACGCTCCTTTTGTAGATTTGGTGGAGACTTCCCTTGCGGGAAGCTCCTAGCCCCGCCCCTCCGTTGATTACTCCGACGTGCCCGCCTCCCGGACCGGGAATGACATTCCCCCTTCCTCC
Source organism: Platanthera zijinensis (assembly GCA_039513925.1). Classification (NCBI taxonomy): domain Eukaryota; kingdom Viridiplantae; phylum Streptophyta; class Magnoliopsida; order Asparagales; family Orchidaceae; genus Platanthera; species Platanthera zijinensis. Next base: position 15,899,977 of record CM077080.1, read on the forward strand.
TTGGTCGATCCTGTCTTCGTTCCTCCTTCTCTGCGGTGCCTGGTAGGCTACCTGCCCAACCTGGGCCTCCTGCTGCGGCTGCTCCCTCTCGGCCGCCGTTGCTTCCATCCTCCTCCTTGCTTCCCAGAACTCAGGGCAAGCCAAGGTTCCATGCCCCTCCACTCGATGGATATCGCAGTAGAGGGAATCGCCGCTTCCTGCTGCCTTTCCTGCCTCCTCTCCTGCTGCCTCTCCTTCCGCCGGCGTTTAGCGGCTCGCTGCGTGATGGCCATGGTTTCCCTTCTTCCTCCTCTCTGCTCCCGAGGGTTGTAAGCCCTCCTTTCCTCCTGACGGATGGGCCGCCTCCACTGGGGGCGATCCCTTGGGTACTGGAATCTTCTCTCCTCGCTCCTCGCCTCTCGACCTCCGACGGGCCTCCTATCCTCCTGCCTTCGAGGCTTCTCCCGCCTCTCCTGCCTCTCCACCTTTCTGATCTCCCTTCCCCTTTCTCTCTTCTCCTCTTTCTCCTGCGGCCTCTCCTGCTTCCTGTCGTTGCGCCCCTCCGGCGCCCTCTCCCCTCCAGCAGTCTTCCCTTATCTTGCCCAAGCGGTCGGTCTCCATCGAGCCGTGCCAGGAACTCCTTGTTCCTCTCCTCTCCCTGGATGAACACATTGGCTCTCTCCACCATCTCCTCGAACGATTTGGGCGGCCTGTGCCCCAATTCCATGTTGAACAGACCCTGCTTCAGCCCGAACTTGAGGGCTACCATCAAGGTGAACCCGTCTACCTCTTCCACCTCCAGCACCTCCTCCTGGAATCGATCGATGTACCGGCCCAAACTCTCGTGCTGCCCCTGCACGATCTTGAAGAGGGCGGTCGCCTCCTTCTTCCTCCGTTTGGACGTCGCAAACCTTGCTAAAAGGCCCCTTCGGAGATCTGAGAAGCAGTAGACTGACCCGGCTGGCAGCTGGTGGAACCAATCTCTCGCGCTACCCTTGAAGGTAATTGAGAAGAGCCGGCACTTGAGAGCATCGGACATGTTGCGAATGGAGACCACATCCTCAAACCACTGAAGATGTCCCACCGGGTCGTCCTTGCCGGAGTAGTACGAGAGGACCGGCTCTCTGAAGTTGTCAGGGACGAGGGCTGCGAGGATCTCGTCGCAAAAGGGGCTCCTCCCTTCCTGGCGGCGGCGAGTATCCTCTCCGCTCGAGCAGTCATACTCGCTCCATCGCGAGTATCTCCATACCTCGCCGAGAGTTCTGGTTCTCGAAACCGGAATTTCCTACTACTCCTGACTACTCGCCGTGTGATGCGCGGGATCACCGGCTCTCCATTCGCCCAAGCGGGCTCCTTCCCTGCTCGCCGAGTTGGTATCTCCTCGCCAGGGGGTGTCCGGCGGCGGGGGGAAGTCGCCGTCACCTCAGGCGGATTGGACAACCCGACGAGTTTGCCTTCTCCACTCTTCTTGCTTGCGAACTCTTCAAATGCCGCCACCGTCACATACTCGCTACCTTGCCCCGGGACTCCAGCTCCCGCCGAGTTACCTCCCAACTCGCCCCGGTCTCCACCATCGGCCATCTTCCGACCACGACTTTCTTCTTCGGTCGCTATCCACGCTCACCGCACCAAGTGTTGAAGCCGAGAAATTCTCAACCTCAAAAATCGGACAAGGCAACCTGAAGTTACTGGTCGACCAGTCGGGGAAGATGATCTCTGGTCAGGAAACAGGAACGAATTGCGCAAACAGGACCCCAGGTCGCTACGGCGGGAAGGTCCCACCACGTACCCAGTTGCTTAGGAGAAGCAACCCCTTCTCAACCAGATTGGCCGAGCTAGGTACGAAGGAGGCGAGCTGAGCAATAACGAGTCAAGGGCAGTGGCTGGAACTCGCGAGGGCTCAGGCCAGAAATTGCTTGTCTCTCCTTCGTACCCCTGGGGTCCTATTTATAGGGAAAACCAAAGAGAGGGGGGGGTCCTTACTTATACCCCCACCCTGGCGAGTTGGCGACTTCCCTGGGAGCTCGGCAGGCAGAGGCGAGCATCTGGTCATAATCGCCACCTGGCGAGTTGTCCTGGGGAACTCGCCATACTCGCCCGAACCTTCCGCGGTCCGGGGTGCTGGTCTGGATCCCCACCTTGTCTTGCTGACTTAGACTTTTGATGACCGGCGGTGGTAGGCCCTCCCTCGTCGAATATGGGTTGTACACTGAGGATGTTTCTCCAGTACCGGTGACCCTCTCCGCACCAGATTCCGATGATGATCTTCATATTCCTCTTGCCAGCTTATAGGTAAACGGGTAGCACCAAACACCCTATTGCCAACTACACCTTATTCTCACCTCTCTCCGACCCATAAAGCTTTTTCTCATCTCTTTCATCTATTATGATCTCTAAGACATGGCGGGAGGCTGTTCAGGTACCTGAGTGGAAACAGGCAATGGAGAGGAATTGCGTGCCTTGCACAAAAATAACACATGGAAGCTTGTAATCTTCCTCCTGGGAAGCGAACGGTTGGATCCCGTTGGGCCTTCACAGTCAAACAAAACCAAGATGGTATAGTGGAACGGTACAAAAGCCCGTTTGGTGGCTCAGGGCCCTATACAAAGGCTCAGGTATTGACTACCAGGATACTTTTGCTCCTGTCGCAAAAGATGAACACATCAGTATACTTTTCTCTTGTGCTGCGAGTCGAAGATGGGATCTTCTTCAGTTCGACATCAAGAATGTCTTTTTGAACGGTGATCTGGAAGAGGAAGTTTACATGGACATTCCCCTGGGCCTTGTTATCAAAGGGTCCGAGGAAAGGTATGTCGTGTTCTAAAAGCCTTGTACGACTTGAAACAGTCGCCGAGGCATGGTTCAGACGGTTCTACAAGTTCATGCTGAAACTTGGATACATTCAAAGCCAAGCTGATCACACTCTCTTTATAAAGAGGAAGAGTAACCTGATCTCTATCCTTATTGTATATGTTGATGACATCATCATTACTGGGGATTACTTGGAGGAGATCATCCACTTGAAAGAGCAACTAGCAGAGAATTTGAAGTTAAAGATCTTGGAAAACTGAGCTATTTCTTGGGAATTGAAGTTGCAAGATCTCAACAAGGGATCTTCATCTCCCAGAGAAAGTACACATTGGATCTTCTTGAAGAAACTGGGATCTTGGGTGTGCCCCCGTGGACACCAATATTAAGGCTAATCACAGAATTGATGCAGATACTGGTGGGAGAAAGTTTGATGCCTCAAAATATCAACGCTTGGTGAACGACTCATATACTTGTCTCATACACGACCTGACATTACATATGTTGGGTGTTCTAAGCAGGTATATGCACTCTCCTTCGATTCGTCATCAGCAGGCGGCCTTCAGGGTGTTAAGGTATCTAAAAAAGACACCATGACGTGGAATTCTTTTCAAAAACAACCAATCACTAAAGGTTGAAGTATTTACTGATGTTTGATTGGGCTGGTAGTCAAGATGATAGAAAGTCTACCACTGAGTATTGCACTTTTGTAGAACCAACTTGGTTTCGTGGAAAAGCAAGAAGCAGAGTGTGGTTGCCCAATCAAGTGCCGAAGCAGAGTATAGGGCTATGGCACAAGGTGTTTGCGAGGCACTGTGGCTGAAAGCTATTCTTCGAGATATGGGCCTTCAAGGGGACTATCCTATTACTATCTACTGTGAAAACAATGCTGTCATTAGTATTGCAGCACAATCATCCAGTTCACATGACAGGACCAAACATGTGGAAGTTGATAGACACTTCATTAGAGACCCCTTGACAAGGAAATATCTGCACTCAATTTGTAAACTCATTTGATCAACTTACTAATGTCTTTACCAAGGGGCTAAGCAGTGACAACTTCAATGATAATATTGACAAGTTGGGAATGTCAATATATATTCCCAACTTGTGGGGAGAGTTGAATATTCGTATAATATTTAATTAGGAATATTCAGAGAATATTTTATATTTAATAGAGAATATTCAGAGAATATTTTTGTATCCTAATAGTGGATTCCTATTTAGGAATTATTGGTGCACACGGATTGATGACGTCTCACCTCGTGTAACATTATAAATAGCCCCTTTGAGAAAAATAAAGCATTCATCATTTTTCTCCCAATTTATTCAACTTCAACTGAAACAATGGACTAGATCGTTAAAACAATGATCTGTTTGACGCCTCCTCCGCGATAATATACATGTGCGACATTAGACGATGGCCCACATGTGACGAGTGACCCCATCACAACCCCTTCATCCTGCATTATGAATGAATATGTATTCATCTTATCAAACGCTACATTTGATACTAGTTTTTCTATTACATGTTTTGCAACTTCTATAATGTTCTTGTTCATCCCTCAATATACCTTTCCCCTGAATACTCTTTGTACCATCCAAAGTATTTGAATTCAGCCTTTTGAATCCAACCTGTCCATTTGTTCCTATTGAATAGCGCATAAGATGTTTAATCTATTTTTTGTATCTTCTTGCACAACCATCGGAGTTACCTTCATTCTGCCAAACTTCTTCCTACTAGTACAACATCACTTAAAGTGTTCATATCACAATACATCTTCTACACTTTTGTTAAATACGGGTGACAGTGCATGGGGGGACTCGTGCCCCGCGCGACTGTAATTTTCAAGCTCTTTTTCTCTTGCCTACAGCGCGTTGTGACGATCAGACCCCGCCCTCGCTCGAAGAAATGCATTGAAATGAAATTACGGGTATATATATATAATTAGGTAAAGATATATTATATTATGTAGTCAAAAAGACTACAGGTGCCTTTTAGGAACTTGAAGTTGACTGATGCACGTGGAAGCATGTCATTAGTGGGACTGTTCTTATATATTTTAATAATATATCAGCAATTATTATTGATCCGTCTCTCGCAATAGCAAAATTGGAAGAGCGTAAATTATACGCAATCAGTAGTCTACATCGCATTGTAGAGGCGCCTATGCGTGTTATATTAGTAGAGATGTTTGCAACCTTTTCTTTAGAAAAATTATCATTGTCTATATAATAAAGTCATTCCACGATATATGACTCAACAAACTGACGCGTCGAGAACACATGTGGAGAAGCGGTTGGGGCGTACAGGTTGCAACCTTGTTACACAACGGGCTAAAAGCGTAAGGGCTCGTAACAGACTCCTCATCTTCTCACACAACCAGCTTGATTTTATTTATTGACTTGCTCGCATTTAGTTATCAATAACTTCTGTATAGCCATGGCCATATTCAAAAAAAAGGCTCACTGATTCCATATTTATAAAGGTACTTTCAAGTTTCAAATAGTAAATACACATAAATTATTTTCCTGCATAGTACTTTTGGAACATTTCTCATTTTTAGCTACAGCACCATAACTCCACAAGTTATATACGCATATATCTCTATTTTTTTTATATAATATAACTTATATAGTTAAATCTAAGGCACTTAGATATCGCAGTCTAATCTAGTAATATAGGTTGATACTTTTTATACTCAGACCTACTAAAATTGCAGCATGCTTAGCATTGCTATATAAAGATTATTATCTGCTAAGCATTTTCTCCATTATTCTAATTTCTAGCTTCCCAATTATTTAGATATAAAACTCACTTATTAGAAAAACCATCCGGAAAAAAAATCATTTGCAAAAAAAAAACTGCATTTGCCAAAAAAATAGCTTACACCAAATACCTGGCTCCGAATATCATTTGTAAGCCTGTTCCACACATGTACAAAGTATGTGCATTTATTGTTAATAATATTCTTGTGAGTGAAAATTCTTTGATCTCCCATGGCAAATACTAGCCAATGTACCGTCTTCATTATCATTAGCATCAACCTAACTAGTTGAGATCAATTTTGTCGACACATAATTTCTATTTCCTATGTGTTGCATCAGATGTTAAACTAATTACTAATAAAACTTTATGGACTTTTCTTAAAGTTAATCCAAATTATTTTATGTCCATCACTTTTTATACTTCTTACTCCCTTGGCATTTATTTGATCTATCAATTTAAATGATGCGTGCAAGGCCAAAAATACATTGTTGGAATAGAAGATCTCCATTTTAGAAGTGCTTCCAGAAGGATGCTAAATGTTTCATAAGGTTTTAGAGATTTCTAGCCTAATCGGGTAAATGCTAAGGAGGTCAGTGTCCTCAAATATATTGAAAAACATTCAAAATATAAGAAGAATATTCAATCACACCCTATGCCTTCGAGAAAAGTATTGTAAAAATGTGAGGAATATTTTTTTCTTTGCACTATCCTTCAAGACACTACTACCGACAAGCTACCAGTTTCTTTCTTCACATAGGATGAGCAGGAAAGTGTCATGAAAACAAAAGGGAGTATTTTTCCACGGCATAAAAGTATTTCATGTATTCTTCGTTGCAAGGTTTATTAAAGTACATGAAGGTTTCAAATGTCATGCTTCTCATGTAGCTCACTAAACTTGGGATGCTTAGATACAAAAAAAAAATATTATCTTCATTAGCATTCACACTACCTAAGTATTTTAAGTTGTTCATGTGAATCTTTTTGCACCATTAATTACTATTAGGAGCTTCAGTTGGTGCTAACGCTAGTATGGGTGTATTTTTTTGTGTGCTTCCAATATGCAAAGCTTAATCTCTATATACATTCTCCTTTAGTTATATCTATCTTTTTATTGATGCATCTTTACATTACGTAACAATAACTGTCACCTTTTTTTGTTGAAGAAAGATGATTGAAAGAGCCAAGGGGCTAGTTAATAATTAATTCATCAAGGGGTTGATTTCAAGCAGATAAATAAAGATACTTGCAATGTAAGTCATAGAGAACTGGCATAAATGTTCACTTGGAAATCAATTACTTGACCAAGTGGAACCTAGAGGATGATTAAAAAAAAACATTTCCATGGAAAAATAGTCAAATAGAGATAAAAGAAACTTACTCAAAACATGGAAAATTCCATCAACTGCACGGATATGTGACAAAAAGTTGTTCCCCAACCCTTGTCCTTGATGAGCACCTCTTACTAGACCAGCTATGTCATGTATTTCCAAAAATGCAGATACCTGGAATTTCAGCATTCAACACTTGTTCCTTTGAAATATAGACAGGATCAAATAAGGGTGAAAAAGAAGGATGTTCGCAAATGTTTTCTCATATTCTTCTTTAGATGTCAATAAATGGAATGGAATATCCCTTAGAAAGCACTCAACAGGAGGTTTGGATAAAATATTGGCAACATTGATCTCAAATTCATTAATCCAAAAAGGTGTCATGAAGGCAAGATTAGCACAGTTTTCAGATGATATAAAAATTTACCAATTATGGGTTGTCTCATCTGTTTAGATACCACTTGCCTTTAGTACACATTTGGTATGTTGGAGGATGACATTATAAATGAGGAGGAAGTCTTCATTATTTCAAAGTTTATGCTATGGGCTTGCTTTGTTGGCAAACGATGGAGACGGGGATACAAGGGCAAGCCCTAGAATGGTGGAGGAGAAGAGAAAGTTAGAAGAAGCTTGGGGAAAAGGAAGAGGAAAACCCTAGAGAGAAGAAGAGAGTTTAAAGAGAGAGGGAGAGGAAGTTAGAGAGAGAGAAAAAAGTTTCACTCACTAATTCCTTCCCTGTTACGTGCACTAAGGGCATATTTATAGAACCCCGGGTGGCAAACCCGTAATTACATCAAGATGCATAAAATATTAAAAATACATAAATACTAATATAATAAGACTCAACTCAAGATGACTTAATAAAGACTAGACTCATAATACAAACTCACAACAACATATAATATGATAAATGATGGGGTCCATAACAAACATATAATATGATAAATGGTGGGGTCCATAACACTCACCCGTCCTTGAAATTGAACTTGCCCTTAAGCTCAAACTCCAGTAGGATGGTCGGCTTCTCTGGCTCCTTGATCTTGCGCCAAAATAGGGTCTGGTAGCATGTCGCGGTGAAAGTGGCAGCGAGGTCTAGCGACGGTGTAGACCGAAGGACAAGCGGCGAAAGTAATGGGGTCGGCTGGTTCGGCGGAGCGGCGGGAGGGAAAAATGGCAAGATGGTCGAGGGAACAGCAGATGACTGAATGAAGGGGACTGGCGATACAGCGGCGGACAACGTCGGGAAGGTGGCCGAATAAACCATGATCGGCGGAAAGAACGGGTCCGACGGGGGTGGCGGTGCGGTGCGAGGCAGCAACGACAATGCAGCCAAAGTGGTCGGCAGCAGAGACAGCGACGTGGTGGGAGGCGGCAGAACGGAAATCAGCGAAGCGGGAGCCGACAGAGAGGAAGGCGACCTGGCTGGAGGGTCTGGGAAGGCAGAGGTCGGGGTGCGGGCGATGGAACAACTAGCAGTGGAAGAGACCTTGGGAGGCGATCAGAATGGGCTGGGGAGGCGGCTATGGAAAACGGCGGAGCATAAGTCACCAAACGTGATGGTGGAGCGTGAAGAACATCGGCGAGCGGTGGAGAGACAATTGGCATAATCGGCGGTCTCATCGGTAGGCAAGTTGAGGCGGAAATGGCGGCAGCATGCGCGAGCTAGGAGGGCTCCGACACTGGGAGAGGCGGAAGGCTGAACTGTCCCGAAGTCGTTAATTTGTCAAATGTGGTGTTGAGGCGAGATATGGAAGTCTGAAATGGCTCTGACATCTTCCACAACATCGAACAAAGGGCAGCTTCATCCGCGGCACTCATTTTTATGTTCCAAAATTGCAAGACCGCCGCAATTAATTGAAAAATATAAATAATTCAATTAAGAATAAACTAAAATATTCAAATAAGTAGGAAACCTTGTTACGGTTTGGGGGCTCGATGGAGGCGGCTTGCTGATACCAAAATGGGTTGCTCCATGGATGGGACTCGATGGGAATGGGCTGCAGAAGAAGTGTGTGAGGAGCGTCGATCAAAGCGGGGAAGGCAACGGCGGTGGTTCGTTGGCCTTCGTTGAGCGGAAGGAACCTTGATCGGTCGTCGAAGTCTAAGGGATGGCGGCTCCGTCGAAGAGGAAGTGGCTTGGCAGAAGAATCACAGTAGACAGTGACGTATGAAGATGTACGCGGAAACGGGAGGAGGCAAGGCAGCGTTGGGGTCGGCGGAACTTGTCGAGCGCTTTTTTGATGATGTCGGGCTTGTGTTGGACCAAGAAGACAATGAAGAAGTTGAGGAAACAGCAGAGGCAGAGCAGCGTTGGGTGTGTCGGGTAGGCTGTTAGAGGCGACGGGACTCCTGCTAGAGGTGATGACGCAAAAGAGAAGCAACAGCGTTACAACGGCTTATTGGAGTCGGCGGCACAGCAGCGGCTTATCGTAAGGGGGATGAATGGCTTAGGCTCTGTTTGGCGCGGCGTTTTTGAAGCAGCACACCGCTGATTCTGCTACCGCCGCGCCAAACAAATTTAGGGGGGGGGGGGTCCGGTGGCATTAGCCACCGCTCTTTTGAGCGGTGGCCGGTGTTTCCTGAGTCGCGGAATCCCTTCCGCGACTCAGAAAACGCAGCAGCGCTACAGCCTTTTGGCTGCAGCGCTGCTGCCTTTTTTTTAAATTTTTTAATATTAAATTATTATTATTATATATATTAAGTTATATATATTATTATATTATTATTATATATTATTATATAATGTATATAAACAGCACTGCAAACGCTGCTCTTCCAAACAGATTCACAGATTCTGGCACACTCTGCAAAACAGCTGATTATTCCACCACTGCTTCCCATCACTGCTTCTGCAGTCGCTACAGCTGAGCCAAACAGAGCCTTAAGGAAACAGCGGAGGCGGGAAGAGTCGAGCCGAGGAAGGATGGACTTTGATGTTGTGGCCGGCTCGGGTCACTGTGACTCTGGAACTTTGGATTTAATCTCTCTCCCGCTCCCGGGTTTAGTCCGCCGCATAACAGGGTCGCGGCCCAGCCACCCCAGCCCTTCTTTGCATGTGTTCTCAGTGCAGAGGGTTGTTGAGGTTGATGTAAGCTCGTAAAGCTAGCTCACATCACCAACTAAGCTGCGAATCAATTGTTGATGTGAGCTAGTGTTAAGAGCTTACATCAAGGAAGTTTGGGTATCAAGCCCCAACCTCAACAACTCGTTGCACCGAGAATACGTGCGGAGAGGGGTTGGAGTGACTGGGTCGCGGCCCTGTTGTGTGACGGACTAAACCAGCGAGCAGGAGCGGGAGCAGGATTAAGCCCAAAGTCCTGGGCCGGCCAACAACAGTTTAGAATTTGTAGAACTAAAAACCCACAGTTGAAAATACTATTAGTGTTAGGTTTCATTTTTTCCCAGGACCAAGGCTCTGTTTGGCACGGCGTTTTAGCTCTGATGAGTTTGAACAAAAACGCCATGGTCATAACATGATGTTTGGCATGACAGCGTTTATGACCACCACCAAGAAAATAAAACTAGTTTTGAAGTTCTTTAAGTGAGGTCGGGCATTCACAAATGACGATTCACAATCACCGCGTTCACGAGCGCCACCACCGCGCTAAACAGAGCCTAAGGGCCTGTTTGGCAGGGTAGCACAGGCGCTACATGCCGCAGATTTTCTTGCCACCCCGCCAAACATTTTATTCGTGCGAGCGGTGGCAGTGGCAAGAAGCGGAACCACCGCCCTTTTCTTGCGCGGCAGCACTGCATCCTTGAAAAAGAAATGCAATACAACTATTCTTATATATTATATATATAACTATATATATATATCAATAATAAATTTATATATATAGTTATATTTATATATGACTTAAAATTATAACTATATGTACGCATATTAATAACAATATTAACTAATATTATTAATATATTGTAATTAGTTATATTTTATTTCTATTCAAGTTAATTAGCTTATAGTTTTGTTAATGTTGTAAGTATTAGTTTAATATTATTTTTTTAAAATAATAGTATTTATTAATTTATTAATAATATTCATTTTTAATGCTACTTTTTTTAATAATGTTAATTAATAATTAACAGTCAAATTAAGCTTATTAGTTGAATAAATTTAGTAAATATTAAAAAATAATTTTCAATGCACATAAGTAATACAAATTTATATTATGTATGTATTTTACCAATGTAATGAATGTATTATATATATTTTTACAAATCTGTAGTATATATATTTATGAGTGTATTAAAGTTTATACAAACTTATATTATATAAATTTCTATATTAATAACATCAACAATGTATTATATATTAATACATATTAATAACATTAATAATTAACATTGTCCATATGTTAATGATGCTCTAAAATAATATATTATTCTTATTAAAATTATATTAATTTAAAAATAACATACTATTTATTTTAAAAGCATGCAAACAAATAAACATGCACAATTGTTTCAAACAATACTGCAAATACAGTTTTTCAAATAATTTCATTGAATTTTCTCACCACTCTGCAAAACAACAATTCCTCCACCACTGGTTCTCCCAACACTGCAGCCGAGCTAAACAAGCCCTAAGACTCCGTTTAGCGTGGCATTTTTGCTCCGATGAGATTGAAATAAAATGTTACGATCATAAAATGTAAGTTTGGCATGACAACATTTATGACCGCCGCCAAGAAAAAAAACTAATTTTGACCATAAAAGTGGATGAAGTTCTTTAGGTGAGATCGGGCGTTCACGAACGATAGTTCATAACCACAGTGTTCACGATTGTCGTCACCACACCAAACAGAGCCTAAGGCTCCGTTTGGCATGGCATTTTAGCTCTTGTGAGTTTGAAAAAATGTCACGGTCACAAAATGTATGTTTGGCATGAAAACGTTTATGACTGTCACCAAGAAAACTAGTACTTAACATAAAAGTGGATGGAGTTCCTTAGGTAGGGTGGGCGTTCACGAACAACGGTTCATAACCACTGCGTTCACGACCGCCACCGCCGCGCCAAACATAGCCTAAATGAACGCAGCTTCAGAAAATTATGGTTTCGATAGAACAACATCAATATTCAATACATAAAGGAATCAAGAGGTTCAGACAACTAATAATGCTCAAATATGTAATTAAAAGCAGAGAAAATATACACAATATTTTGTTACAAACCTCGCTCTTGGGCTTGTACATCTGGCAGAGCCAATCAAACCTTTCATCAGGAATGTTAACGCGTGCCTCGTTGGGCTCTATGGTGCAAAAAGGAAATTCTCTGCAGGAATTGATAACTTGGTAAGAGTGTTAAAAAGGGTAGACTTCCCAACATTTGGTAATCCGACCTACATAAAAAAGAAGAGACATAACCAACAATTCGTAGCATGTAACAGCTTCTAAATTCAAATAATTATGGAGAGAGGCTAACATCTAAACTACCTCAATAACTATATCATGAAAGCGCAGCACATCTAAAGCTAGCAGAAGTATAATGGAAATAATGGAGAGAGGCTAACATCTAAACTACCTCAATAATGGAGAGAGGCTAACATCTAAATTCAAATAATTATGGAGAGAGGCTAACATCTAAACTACCTCAATAACTATATCATGAAAGCGCGGCACATCTAAAGCTAGCAGAAGTATAATGGAAATAATGATTTAACTCTCCCAATGTTAAAATCAAATACTGCACATAAAACCAAATTAAAAGCAAAATCATTCGCCACTACAAAATGTTTGCAACGTTTTACCAAGTTTTAATAGCCCAATTCTATGAGAAATCACTTGTGCAACTTAATGGTAAAGACTTGACATTAATGTCGAGTCTTAAGAGAACAGATGATCTCGTAGTGCAGCTATGTGTAATCCATTGGGCACACTGTGATGGGAGGAGATAGCGGATTAGCAGGCCAGTGAGAAATATGCATGTTAATTGGTGGGGAGAGGATTAGCGAAGCTCACAATTCCTATCTTCAGGTGAGAAGAGAAACGGCCCAGAATGGGCCGCTCGGTGGTGGCGTCCTTCGACTTGGCACCGGCTTTTGGTGGCATATTGAAAATCTAATTGACAGAAGACACGACTCCTGAGATGCTGGCGCCGCCCACGTCTCGAGCACTCCTGGGTTTATGGCTTCTTCGTCTGAAGCTGGACGAAGGAGGTGGCCAGAAAATTCAAACGATGGAGAGAGTGGCCGGAAAGAGCGATCTGAGAATTTATAGCTAACCCTAAAAAATGATGTATCCTGAGAAATGCATTTTTTTTTTTTTTTCTTTTTGGGTGCTCTTATAAGGAAACTTATTTTGGTTATTAGCAAATCAATTTTTATATTTTTGAATTTTGAGATTCAAATGTTTCTCATTTGAAAAAATGATTAACATGAAATTTGTTTGATTTAAAGCAGTCTAGGTCTTCAATTTGGACCCGAAAAAAAATACGCACGAAACGAGTCGTTCGGATGTTCGGCGTGACTTTTTTCGGGGCCAAATCGAGTCTAAATTACTTCAAATCAAAAAGTGTTCAACATGAAAGTTGAAAATTGTAGATCTCAACGAGATCTACAACTTTCATGTTAAACACTTCTTGATAGGGAATGGATCCATTTTATAACTTTAGGGTGCACATAGCAATCCCCAAAATGAAATCATGGGGTTGACTAGTCAACCCCAGTCAACCCCATGATTCCCTTCATGATGGGAGAAGTTGAGGACCCACTTTCTCTCATCTTTTATCTCCTCCATCCAATTCCCTCATCTTTCTCTCCCACCAAAAATTAGATCCACAAAAAGGAGAAAGAGGGGAGAGAGAACACTGCCGCCGCAACCGACCACCGCCGACCGCTGCCGACCGCCGCCGGCCATTGCCGGCACCTCCACCTATCGACCGCCACCGGCCGGCCACTCCCGCTAACCACCGTCAGTCGGTGGCTCGCCGCCCGAACCTTCATCATCCGATCATGGCGCGCTACCACGACCGTCCAATCAAGGGAAAACCACCCACTAACCCACTACGTTAGTGGTGGGGCCCACCATGATCTCCCCTCTTCATTTCTCACTTTTTTTCCTATACAGCTTCTTCTTCCTTGCGCCAGAGCTCTGCTCGTTTCCTGCCGTAGAGAATTCTCCAGCCACCGCGAAGCTCCGCCGAGGTGAAAACGACTAAGTCCCCAAATCTGAAGAAGAAGAAGATTTACAAGACATTCTTGCGTGGAACGCCGCGCCAGCTTCCAAGCTCTGAAGACTCACGTGGATTCCACCGTTCAAGCTCTCTCCACAGCGCAGCCTGTTGCCCGTGGGAAGAGCAAGTCTTCCTCTCACCTCCACTTTTGTAATAAGGAGCGGTCTGTCGCCCTTGATTCTCTTAACATTTTGCAACCTCCAACAACTTAGTGGATTTTGACTGGCACAGAACCGGTCACGTGGTTTTTCACCCGGTTGAAAGGTTTTCCACGTAAAAACTCCTGGTGTACATTTCCCTTTTTTCAACTAACTGTGTGCGCGCTCGACCGCTCCGCGAGCTAAGGCGGTGCAAGTTAGTCTGGATCGACCGAAGCGCCGAGTTTGGCTGCAACAGTTTGGCGTCGTCTGTGGGAAACATTCCAACATCCTTCGTAGAACAAGTTCATCATCCCTACCACCGCGATGGCAAAGAGAAGTGCCCGCACTGCCGAAGGATCCGCACTTGGCGGACACACTGAACCAGCACGATCTCACTCTCTGGTAGACGTGCCACTGACTGCTGAAGCAGCTTTCGCCCCTGTCACCGCCTTGGAAGGGCGTGCACGCCAAATGGAAGAGCAGCAGACAGAGATGCTCGCACTACTTCGAAACCTGGGAGCACCTTCAGCTCTACCAAGGTCACCTCCGCCAGCTAACAATCCTCTACCACTTAATCTAACAAGGATCCACGAAGCCCCTGCGGGACAAGAAGAACTTGAAGACTACTCTGATGCCGCCAGTTCGACTCATCCCCCTCCAAGGGGAGCAAGGGTGGATTACCCCCGCCACAATTTAGTTAACGATGCTCGCATCCACCCTCTCCTCACTCGCGAAGAAATCAGGGAGGTCATTGCTGAAGAATACCGCCAAGCCGCGAGGAGAGATTTTCACCCTCATCGGCCGCTTTGCCAAGGCTCCCCCTTGGCCCCACAAATCCTCGACCATCCGATCCCGCAAGGATTCAAACTCCCAAGCATCGAAACATTCGATGGAACCGATGATCCGCTCAAACATGTCAATCATTTTACCACTATCACGAGGATTTTCAACGCTTCTGATCCGCTGTTATGCCAAGTATTCCCAACCAGCCTCAAAGGGCAAGCGCGAACGTGGTTTCACTCTTTAAGAGCAGGCACCGTTACCAGCTTCGCCGAACTGACCAGACAATTCTCCGACCAATTCATCGCCAATCGAAGGATCGTTCGCGATCCATCACATCTCTCTGGAATCCGCCAAACAAAGGGGAGACCCTCAAAGATTTCTTCCAACGATTTACTGCAGAAGCCCACGAGATCCCAGGAATCGACCCCGAGCTCCTACGGGGAGTGTTCCTGGGAGGTCTCCGTCTTAGCGGTTTCTATTCAGCACTTATGAGAGAAACCGTCCCCAGCTATCCAGATCTTGTACACAGAGTCGAAGCACAGATAGCCGCAGACGAAGTCATTGAATCCCATCGACGACAGTTCGATGGAGTACAGAAAAGAAAGAGGGACGAAGAGCCAACCCCTCAACGCCAGGAAGGAAGATTCCCCGAAAAACGTCGGAGCGGACAACGCCGACGTGACCACCAGAGAGATCCACCTAGAGATTACACCCCTCTCAACACTTCTCGCATCAATGTGTTATATGCCATCCAGAATGAACCGACGCTGCAACGACCAAGGCAACCACCTCACAATCCTAAGAACGATTAGTCCAAGTATTGTGAATACCATCGGACGACCGGGCACACCACTGAAGATTGTGCTCGCCTGAAAGAGAAGATCAAGCGTCTAGTTCGTCTAGGACTACTCGGAAGATTTTTGCAGGGAAGGGTGCAGGAACAACAGGATCCGCCTAGGCATCCCAGGGACCAGCAGAATGCCCCACCTGTAAGAGGAGGAGGAAGGCAAGTGGTAGGAAACATCGAGACCATTGCCGGATCACCTGTTCTGACTACACAGATACTATCAGTGCACACGGGAAAGGAAACCCATGAAGATAAGAGGAGCAAGCAAGACACCACCATATCATTTGGAGATGAAGATCTCATCGGTATCCGAACGCCACATCAAGATCCACTAGTAATCAGTGCTGGCATCGGAGATCGTTGTTACAACGTCAAACGAATCCTTGTCGATAATGGCAGTTCAGTCGACGTTCTTTTCTCCACCACCCTCCAAAATATGAACATATCCCGGCAGCAGCTGACTCTAGCAGCTGGCCCAGTTTACGGTTTTGATAATCATCCAGTCCAAGTCATCAGAACAGTCACCCTACCAGTCACATTAGGAGAATTTCCAAAACAAATCACGCATGAAGTCCAGTTCGTGGTAGTAGAATCAAGCTCAGCATACAATGCTATCTTTGGAAGACCAGTTCAGACCACCTTCACAGCCATCCCATCTATTCCCCATCTAGCTATGAAGTTCCCTACTCCCGAAGGGATTGGAGTAGTACGCGGAAATCAGGAAGCCGCTAAGAACTGCTATTCTAAACAAGCACAGCCCACCAAGCCTACCACACTGAATATCGATGATTTTGACCTCAGAGATGAAGCAGTTCTGCAACGGGGGGCACCCATCGAAGGCCTGATTGAGGTCCCCCTCTCTCCGACAAAACCAGATCGCATGTTCAGCTCGGGTTCTTCTTACCACAGAAAGAGAGGGAGGAATTAGCAGCCTACCTTCGGGAAAATAAGGATATCTTCGCCTGGTCCCCGGAAGATATGCCTGAAATCGACCCTCAGGTCATCCAGCACTCCCTTAACATTAACCCCGCATGCAAGCCCGTCATCCAAAAGAAGAGGAATTTCGCCCTGAGAGACTCCAAGCAATAGTAGAAGAAGTTGAGAAGCTCCTCCGCGCCCATTTCATTCGAGAGGTTGGCTACCCCACATGGGTGGCTAACGTTGTCCTGATAAAGAAATCCTCCGGGAAGTGGATGATGTGTGCGGACTACACCAACCTTAACCAGGCCTGCCCTAAAGACAGTTTTCCACTTCTCAGGATAGACCAGCTAGTTGATTCAATTGTCGGACATCAACTTCTTAGCTTCATGGATACCTACTCAGGATATAATCAGATCCGGATGGACCCAGCCGACGAGGAACACACAGCTTTTCGAACCGACAAGGGGATCTATTGCTATAAAGTGATGTCATTCGGACTTAAGAACGTAGGAGCTATTTATCAACGGCTCATGAACAAAGTCTTTAAGGAGCTCATCGGCAGATCCATGGAAGTGTACGTAGATGATATGCTGGTCAAGAGCGTTCGTCGTGAAGACCATTTGGAAGATTTGGAGAAATGTTTCAGAATTCTTAGATAGTATGGAATGAGACTTAACCCTAGCAAGTGCACCTTCAGGGTCACTTCGAGGAAGTTCCTGGGGTTCATGGTTACCCGGCGTGGAATAGAGGCCAATCCAGAGAAGATTAAGGCTCTCGAAGAAATGTCTCTGCCCAGATCACTCAAAGATGTACAACGGTTGAATGGAAGAATCACAGTACTATCCCGATTCCTAGCTCGGACGGGAGACAAGTACCTCCCCTTCTTCAAGATCCTCCGAGGAGCTCGAAAAACAGGATTTCAATGGACCGACGAGTGTCAGTCGGCCTTCGAATCCTTAAAGCAATATCTTGCCCCCCCCCCCCCCCCGCTTCTATCCAAGCCAACTCCCTGAGAGATTCTCTTTTTATACCTCGCCATCACGCCAGCTGCATTGAGTTCAGTTCTAGTTAAAGATGAAGGAGGAGTTCAGCGCCTCATTTACTACCTCAGCAAAATCCTTTCTGATACAGAGACCCGGTACCCGACTGCAGACAAAATGGCTTTAGCACTTGTCTTCTCCGCCAGAAAACTCCGCCCCTACTTCCAAGCACACACCATTAAAGTCTTGACCGAGTTTCCACTCCGAGCCATTCTCCAGAAACCTGAAGCATCCAGCTGACTGGTCAAGTGGGTCGTCGAGCTAGGCGAGTTCGACATCCACTTCCTCCCACGCCCCGTCATCAAGTCTCAAGTCTTGGTAGACTTCATCGTAGAAAACACTTTACCGACGGAAGCAGATGCCGCACCAGCGGAGGCCGGACAAGCATGGACACTATATATGGACGGGGCCTCAGGAATTGAAGGTGCGGGAGCAGGCCTGCTCCTTATTAGTCCAGAGCTCGTTACCTGGAATATGGACTCCGGCTGAAGTTCCTGCTACAAACAATGCTGCAGAATACGAAGCCCTCATCGCAGGACTCAAGCTCGCCATAAGCTGCCAGGTTAAGCGGCTGACCGTTTACTCTGATTCACAACTTGTCGTCTCGCAGGTAGAAGGAGAATTCGAAGCGAAGAACGAGCAGCTTGCCCAGTACTTGCAACTTATCAAGTCCCTTCTTATCCAAATCCCGCAATTTCAAATTTTACATATCCCTAGAGAGCAGAATAGCAAGGCAGATGCCCTGTCAAAGTTAGCCACATCTTCAACACCGGTACCAGACAAGAAGGAGCCAAATAGAAGAAATAGCCTTCCTAGCATTCATGGCCCATGGGAAGTGGCAGAAATCAATAAAGCAGAGGAGTCCTGGACCGCCCCGCTAATCGCCTACTTGAAAAACCAGCATCTACCCGAAGATCACAAGGAAGCTCGCCGCCTAAGAATGAGAGCAACCACTTTCACTTTGATGGACGGAGAATTATACAAGCGATCCTTCGCAGGACCTTACTTGAAGTGCCTATCAAAAGAAGACGTTGAATATGCACTCCGCGAAGTCTACGGAGGGGTATGCGGCGAGCACCTTGGAGGGAAAGCCTTAGCCAGAAAAATCCTACGTCAAGGATTTTATTGGCCAACTATGAAGAAGGAGGCAACGGAGTTCGTCAAAAAATGTAGAAGTTATCAAGTGCACGCCAACGTTCCCCGACAGCCTCAGTGGCCCTCACATCGCTGCAAGGAGCTTGGCAATTTGCACAGTGAGGAATAGATCTCCTCGGGCCTCTGCCACTAGCCTCTGGTCAGGGGAAATTCATTATTATGGCAATTGATTACTTCATCAAGTGGGTTGAAGCAGAACCACTGGCCAAGATAACCGAAGAGAATGCGAAACAATTCGTCTGGAAGAACAATGTGTGTCGCTTCGGCACACCGACAATCATCATCACTGACAACGGCACCCAATTCACCGGAAAGTCCTTTACTAAGTTGTGCAAGGAATTAAAGATAGAATTGTGGCACGCAGCAGTATCACACCCGCAAACTAATAGACAAATTGAGGTGACTAACCGTACTATTCTGAAGGGGCTGAAGACACGACTAAAAGATGTTGGGGGGCAATGGGTCGACGCTCTCCCCAACGTGCTATGGGCATATCGTACAACAGAAAGGACGCCTACAGGAGAAACACCATACAATCTCTGCCATGGAACAAAAGCCATTATCCCGGTCGACATCGGTGTCCCTAGTTCCTGGGTATCCAACTTTGATCACCAAGCAAACGACGAAGCGCTCCATGATAACCTCAATTTGGTCTTCGAAGTGCGCGAAGAAGCTGCTCTCCGCGCCGCCGCCTACCAACAACACACGGCCCGCCACTACAATCGTCGGATGAAGCCCCGCTCGATCAATGTGGGAGACTTAGTCCTTCGCACCTTGGAAGCCGCCGGAAAAGGAGCACAAGGCGACAAGCTATCTCCAACGTGGGAAGGCTCGTTCGTTGTCACAATTATGGTAAAACCAGACACGTACAAGTTGCGGAGCGCCGAAGGAAAGACTCTTCCCCGTACATGGAATGCGTAGAACCTGCGCCACTTTTATCAGTAATGCATTATGATTTTCTTTATGCAGTAACTTTTTGATTCAAAACTATATGATTCATATAAGTCGTGAGCCTGATCTCGTGCAAACTATTATTTATTCAAAGTATCGCATTTTGCTTTCTACAAATATTATGTACTCGAACAGGATCTACGGTCTCCCTAACTTATGCAACCTGGGAAGGGCCCCCCCCCTTCCCCAGCAAAGCGCACAAAGCCGTGGACCAGCTCCACGCAACCAAGCCGCGAGCCAGCCTCGCGCACAAAGCCGTGGACCAGCTCCACGCAACAAGACGCGAGCCAGCCTCGCGCACAAAGCCGTGGACCAGCTCCACGCCACCAAGCCGCGAGCCAGCCTCGCGCACAAAGCCGTGGACCAGCTCCACGCAACCAAGCCGCGAGCCAGCCTTGCGCACAAAGCTGTGGACCAGCTCCAACAACGAAGCCAAGAGCATAGCTTCTACTTTCCACAAAACCCTGGTGCCAGCTTGAAGGCAATAGGCAGGAGAATGAAAGAACTGTGGAAATGACGCAAAAATGTTTACCAGGGGCACATAGTGATAAAGGAACCAATTCCTAAAACTGATATTTGTAATAGGTTCCCGAGCGGCTTAGGGATAATGCAAACATTATTTTGGGCATATGCTTTATAATTTTAACTATCAAATTTTGTGTTAATCAAAGGCCCGGTTGTGTGTTAT